>VZQC01006537.1:71913-207691 GCA_009823505.1 Rhizomys pruinosus
TTTTTTTTTTGGTTGTTTGTTTGTTTTATGCGACCTAGGCATCTGGAATTGTGTGGTGATGTTCTTGGTGTGGGTGAGTGATTTCTTCTTTGTTAAATGTTTGTTGGCATCTTTGTTTGGTGTTTCCCCAACCTGTCAGGTTATGGCCTAGCTGAGTAGAGTTTGGTGTTCAGTTTTTTGGACACTTTATACCAATGTGCAAATTGTCTATCTCCATTAGAGATAGGTGCAACTTTTGAGGTCAGATTCCAGAACTGACTTCACAGGGTCTTCTGTCAAAATAGTGGGCTGAAGACTGCTAGATGAGCAGGTTGGCTGCTAGGTTAGGCTGAGCTTACTTGCCAATCTGAGGTGCACAGAGCTGAGATGATGGAGTACAGAGAAGTGCTAGGAACGGTTGCGGGGGCTGGGAAGGATCCCAGAGACACAAGCCAACCTGAGAGCCAAGATGCTGGAGGGAACTCACCCTGCTTAGGAGTGTGAAAATCTTGTGTGGGAAAGGCTCCCAGTGACCCAGGGAAACCCCAGAGCTAAGATGGCCAGGTACTAGAAAGTCTCATGAAACGGAGCTCAGAACTGTACACTTGAGAAGGCCCAAAAGGGTCTTATTAGAGACAGAATTAACTATTCAACATGATATAACTAAACCTTAAACACCCTTTAAAATCAGGCCCAAAAGATGACTCATTGAATACAGGCACTTGCTGGTCACACTTGAGTTTGATTCCCTAGGACCCACATGACAGAAGGAAAGAAGCAACTTCTGAAATTTGACCTCAGATTTCTATACAAGGCATGTGCACATACAGACACAGACACACAGACACATGCATACACACACACATGTAAATGAAAAAAAATTCTATATAGGACTAACCCCATTTTTCTAAGTGAAACTATTAATATCATTTGATGTTAGTATATTTCCAGTCACTCTGTAAAACAGCTGATATTTAATCCCACCATAAAGCTGTGAGATGGATTTGTCTTATCAATGAAGTCTCAGAGGCTTCAAAAAAGCAAATAAATGATCTGCTGGGAGGTAGGAAATAGTAGCCAGCCTTCCCCCTGAGCTGTTAGGCACATCCCGAGACCCTAATCACCAAGGAGCAGTCTGCTTCCTCAAATAAAACCTTCTTAGCAGAAAAGGAGAACAATTTGCAATTGCTTTCTAAAGATTTTTTTTTTTCCATTTTATAAAGATCAAGGTCATCCTGGTTCACATCTTGGCTTCCAAGTGGGCTATGACTAGGGAGACCCTGTCAAAAAAAACAATCAACAGAAAACAAAAACAAACAAAAAACCCAATAACAACAACAAACTCCTAAAATAACCAAATAAACATTTGTTGAAGTGTTAAAGATGAATACCTCCAAGCTAGAAGAAAGTATGAAGTGGTGCTTTGTGGGTGATCTTTATTTTAATTAAAACAAAGCTTTTTTTTTTCTTTGTGAAGGAACAACAACTCACTGCAATGCTCTAATTAAAATAACCCTAACAGATGAGAATACTAATGGACACTGAAGTTTGAGAGAGCACAGTTCTATCTTGAAGGAAGCTTTGTTGAAAGACAAAGACTAGGAAGGGAAAGTAGTTGCAGTTTCACCAGCAGGCAAGCGCCTGTTCTCTAGAATGAAGACCACCTACCAGTTTTCAGAAATGTTTACAATGTTTTTTTCAAAATTTGTGTTGAAGGAACACCATCTGAGTAAGTGATATCAGTCATGTCCCCTGAACTACAGCCTTCTGGGGTTAGGAACCTATTGGCATCTAGCTATAAAAGGTTAAATAGACTGAATTCTGTGAAAATATTGATCAGCTATATATTGGCATTATTTTGGGGGCCTGGGGATGTAAGATGGAAGAAACCAAGTCCCTTGATCAGCTTAGTCTTCTCTTTAATGTGGAAAAAAGACAAGGAAACAGGTGTGCTATGGGCACAGTTGTTTGGAGCAGTGAATAACTTAAATGAAGCTTCATTTAAGATGTGATTTTCTTCTTTTTTCTTTTTCTCTTTTCTTTTATTGGAGGCAAGATTTTACTATGTAGCTGAGGATGACCTGAATTAAGGATATACTACCATACCAAGACTTAATTAAGCTTTGAGTGATAAATGTTGGGTCTCATGGCAATTAACCAAGTTGGAGTATGACAAACATTTTAAACAGAGAGAAAAAACATGTAAGTAGATTTTAAAAGACAAAATATTAAAGCTATTTCATGAGCATTACTACTTTAGTAAAAATAGATGTTTGGACTAATATAATAATAAAAAAAATTCCGATATTGGTTACATCACTAGAGATGGTCATGAAAGTAACACTGTGAGCTTCTGCACTCTCTCCTATGTGAATTGCTTCCTTGGCCCATGAGTAGACAGTCTCTGAGAGTTTCCTTTCTTGCTCAGGCTGTGTGCTGTTCTGCTCTTCTCTGGCTCCTGTGAAGAACTGTGCATTCTAGTGCAGACCAGGCCACCCATCACTGTGCCTGCTTCTGGGGCCCTATGGAAACAGAAAGTACAATTTCTCCTGAACAGATGTCTGGGTAGGAGACAGCCTGTAGAATTAGACTCTTAGGGGTAGGTTTTTTTGAAATCAGGCCTTGCTGGAAATAGGAAATACATTTGGTTCTATGAATAAGGCATGGTATCTGGTATAAAGCTGTGAGCATGGCAACTTGGAGAATTTAATTGTCTTGTGCACTTGTCAGTTGTCTCATGTATATTCATCACCTATAGGAGATGAACAATTGTACTTACATTAGAGAGTTTGACATAAGAATCATTTGAATAAGCATCCAAATTGCCTAACAATGTTAAGCACACATTTGACAAAAAGTAAAATTAATTTCTTTCCGTGGTACTCAAAATATGGGTCAGAGATTTACAATGAGATTTCAAATCCAACTTCCCTAAGGCTTTCCTCACTTGGTATTCAACAAATGGCTGCTGGCTATTGATTAAGTTTCTGCATTATATATATAAAGATGGACAATATCTTTAGGGATGACTTTTTTTAAATTTTATTTATTTTTTATGTGTATCAATGTACTGTCTGCATGTAGGTCTGTGCACCTGTGTTGTGCAATGCCTCGGAGGTCAGAAGAGGGTCTCAGATTCCCCTGGAACTGGAGTTCAAGATGGTTCTTAGCCACCATGTGGGTGCTGGGGATCAAACCCAGGGTCTCTGCAAGAGCAGTCGATGCTCTTAACCGCTAGGCTATCTCTCCAGCCCAGGGATGACTTTTATAAAATGGACATAATGCGGGCTAATGACTTTTAATTAACCCCAGAAAAACCATGTGCTCTTGTGTTTTGTGACCTGGGCACCTGATCTTGTTTCCTAGGAAACTGAATTTGGTATCCCATCCAAAAGATAATTAATGATGCCAGGAGTGGTAGTGCACACCTTTAATCCCAGCACTCGGGAGGCAGAGGCAGGTGGATCCCTGTGAGTTCAAGGCCAGCCTGGTTTACAGAGTGAGCCCCAGGCCAGCTGGGACTAAAAAGGGAGACTTAAAAAAAAGATAATGAATGAATGTGTGTATGCTTGAGAATTAATATATCAGAATACCCATCTTCATTACGCACAATGAGTATTTGGAAGGACATGTGACTTCAGGTGAATGAGCTAGTCTAGAACTAGGGATGAAAAGGCTGGAAAGTCTGTTAAGATAAGAGTAGAGCCAAGCTTCTTCTTTCTCAATTGGAACTGGAGAAACCATTTTGAATAAAATCATGGGTGGGGCCTGACTCAAGTACACAGTTGAAGAGACAAGAGTTCCAGACAAGGTCGGAGCAACAAGATTCTAGGAGAGAGACGGTTCCAAGAGATACCTGGCAGAGCAAGAATCTTCCCAGTGTGGGCCCAGTCTTAAAACTAAATTTAAGAGTCAGGCTTTTGTCTAGGTCATTGTAATGTTGGTGAAGTAACACTGGAAATGTCTATTTGACATTTATCTCCATTTAAAAGGAGTAGCTCAGGGCTGGAGAGATGGCCTAGCAGTTAAGAGCGCCGACCGCTCTTACAGAGGACCCAGGTTCGATCCCCAGCACCCACATGGTGGCCGAGAGCCGTCTGAAACTCCAAGTCCAGGAGAACTCCAGCTCCAGGGGAATCTGACACCCTCTTCTGACCTCCGAGGCATTCTACGACATGGGTGCACACACTTGCATGCAGACAGTACATTCATACACATACAAAAATAAAAAAAATAAATAAATAAAAGGAGTAGCTCAAATTTAGCAAACCTAAAATAGTACTATTTGCTGTTATTACAATGTTCTACTCCTGCTTCTAATGTTTTGCATCTAAAAATCAAGCATTTTAGATTGGTAGAGTAACTCAATGCTTGAGTGCTTGCCTGTCTTGCATGAGGCTTGTGTTTGATCCTTAATGCTGTGGAAAAACAGATACATAAATAAATAATAAAACCCCTCTACTCGCTTTTCAGGAAAAAAATTAAGAACTACTTTTGAATATTATCTTTTCTATCTAACATTTTATATAATAGCACATCTTCTTAGTTATACTCTAGAATATGTATCAAATTAGTCACCTGTCTTTGTTTTTCTCACCTGTACCACAGTTACCAACAGCTTTGTATGTAGGTGTATAGTTATAAGAGCTATTTTTTTATGGTACTCTTGTTTCTTTTTCATACAACTTTCATAAAGCAGGTTAATCATTTTAAAATAAAAAATAGACCATACTGTTCTTTAGCTTAGCATCCTAAAAGTTTTCAATGCATTTACAGTAAAGTCTGAAAAAATATTACCAACCAACACTGTTCTTTTCTTAGCTTGCTACTCTTGTCTTATATTACTGTTGTTAAAAGCAATATTGAAGGATCAATCATGTCCTTTCTTTACACTTTTTTTCCATTTCTATTAAATGCACAGTAAAGATTTGTCCAATTCTGATTCACCGTGTTAGAAATAAAATATGAAGTCAAAGGACTCAAGTGATTCCACACAAAGAACATGTGGACAAAGTGAAAGTAACCGAGCAAGGCAGCTTTTACTTTTGCAAAAGGGTAGATCGTATGGTCCATCGGATAGAGCAAGCACACTAAGCTGGAAGTTTGGTAGGTTCTTATCCCTAACACAAAAGTACTGTGTCTTTTCCCTATCAGCTGGGATCTGACTTCAGTCTTTTCCAGTCGGCTAGTATAAACAAATCATGGAGAAAATAAGGGCAAAAAGGATTGGTCAGGGAGTCGGGAGAGCTCTGCTGCCCCAGGCCAGTGGGACCATTTCATAAACAAAAGTCTTACAGAAGGGGGGGGGGGCTTAAAAGACTAGAACTTCTTTTTTTTTCTCTTTCTTTTCGTGATTGGAAGATTACAGAGAGCATCTGTCTTCTCTTCTCCTGTGCAGAGGGCATTTCAGGTTGGCCACTCTGCCGATTTTCTCTATTTCTGTTCTCTTTACTTCTCTGCCCCTCAGGTCCCAATGTTTATTTTTATATACCCTAAGACTAATACAAGCTATGCAAGCCTAAGCTAATGATGAAAAAAATGGCCCAACTTCTCCATAAATATTTTTCAGAAAATTCACACCCAAAATCTTTCTTAACATCAAAAACAGTAAAACAATCAATAATGATACAAACATTTAGTTGAGACATCAAAAAAAAAACAAAAAACTAAAACAATAGTAGTACAGCCATTGAGCTAAGCAATTTGGCAATTTTTCAGCAAAGCAAAGTTAATATTAACTTTTAACTCTAAGGACTTCATTCTTTATGCCTTGCGGTTACATAGGTGCTAGGCAGTGTGAAAAGTGAGCTTTAAAGAAAGATGACATCATGAGCTTTGCTGGCAAATGGATGGAACTTGAAGCAATTATACTAAGTGAAGTAACACAGTCCCAGAAAAAAGAAAAGGCGAATGGTTTCCCTCATTTGTGGATGATAACACCAAATCCCCAGTTGGCAGGCAAACTGAGCAACTTTATTATTATATTTCATTGTATCTGAAAGCAACTGCGCTATTACAATGTGAATCTATAAATGGGCTCTAGAATTGTCTTACCACTTATACTCACACATTGTAATTACCATATATAGATGGAGGATACATAGTCATATTCTAAAAAAAGAATGTAAAATTACACAACTTTATACCTGCATGCAAATTTACTGATAAAATGTGAATCTCTAAATGTGTTTAGGAATCAACCTATAGTTTATTTTCAGAATTTTAAATTTTGACTTATGTGTGGACTGTATATATGCATATTTTGGAGTAATATAAAATTTAAAAAAAGAACCAACATAAAAAAAAGTTTCAGTAAAGTGGCGGGATACAAAAAAAAAAGTGAGCTTTAAAAATAGAGAACTTTTGCCGGGCGTGGTGGCGCACGCCTTTAATCCTAGCACTTGGGAGGCAGAGGCAGGCGGATCTTTGTGAGTTCAAGGCCAGCCTGGTCTACAGAGTGAGTTCCAGGACAGCTGGGACTACAGGGAGACCCTGTCTCAAAAAGACCAAAAAAAAAAAAAAATAGAGAACTTTATTTTTCTTACTTTAGCTCCTTGTTCGCTCGACCTGTAAGCCATTTTGTGGCTAATGTAGCTTTGATTCATATCTTGTTTTTTATTCTGGTCATTGTTTTCTTCAGTTTCTGTTTTCCTCAGTTTCTCTCTATACACCTCTTGCTGAGGTGATTTTCTAAAGGCTACTAATCTTTGAGTCAGATCACTAGAATCCACAGCCTCACTGGACTTAGTTTCACTTTGCCCTACAATCCTCTTTTCAGTTTAAATCTGACCATGAAATCAAAATTCCTTTTTTTACTTGGGCAATCTGTGCATGATACAGTTTCTGTAGAATTCTTAGTTGTTACTGTATCATATTTTTATTTTTTTAAATTTTATTTATTTTTGTATGTGTATGAATGTACTGTCTGCATGTAAGTTTGTGCACCCGTGTTGTGCAATGCCGCAGAGGTCAGAAGAGGGTCTCGGATTCCCCTGGAACTGGAGTTCTCCTGGAATTGGAGTTACAGACGGTTCTTAGCTGCCATGTGGGTGCTGGGGATCGAACCCAGGTCCTCTGCAAGCAGTCCTCTGCAAGTGCTTTTAACTACTAGGCTATTGCTCCAGCTCCTACTGTATCATATTTTTAATTTGTATACACAGATAATTATTTCTCACAAAAGACTCATTTCTAGAAAAGGCAAAAGTGTCAGTTCAGTTCCTTGAGGCATAAGCATGTATCCTAATTGCTAGAAAGCCAGAAGTTAAGCAGGCTTATAAAAATAAGGATTCATATGATAAAGGGAATGATCAAAAATCAAGGTCAGCTGGACAGCAGGCTTCAACCAAATGAGCCAGGTCACTGGAAATTTGTCAAGAAGTGAACCCCAACAAGTGGCTCTGCCACCAGGGCCTCTTCCTGAACCGGTGTCTTATGTCTCTATTGAGTTCAGAGACATGCCACTCCAAGTGACCATCCTGTCTCCACCATCCAGAAAGTGGGGGTGACAAAGTGTTTACAGAGATGTTGGCTTGTTAAGAAGATGCTGGGATCCAAACTCCTGGTCCTCACAGTTGTGCAGCAGGAGCTCTTAACCACTGAGCTATCTCTCCATCCCCATCTTTGTGAGGCTTCTAATGCCAGTTAAGTTTTAAGATTAATTAAACGTTGTTTTTGACATTCTTTACTTCCCCCATGGTTTCACACTGATGTGAATTTTGGCGTCAGGTAAGGAGCACTGCCAATATAAAGTTTTCTTGTTTTTTTTTTTCATATGGTGTCTCGCTTTGTTGTACATAATACCCTTGACAGTCTTTACATTCTATAGCTTCTAACCTGAGTTCTTTGATGTCACATGGGGTCTGTCTTACACTGGAAAGCTGTCCTGTATTCTTTATAATCATAAGCTTCTTGCTTATAAATTCTCTGATGTTTAGTAAGGTGTGACTTACAGAGTAGAAATCTTTCTAGCATCTAGTGCTCAGCATCTGTATGAGTTCTCTAATGTACTCTGAAGTCTGACTTATGACAGAAGGCTTTCCTTTATTCTTCACATTAATAACTTCCTACCTCTATGGCCTTTCTAATGAGCAGTAAGTTGACACTTCCAGTGAAAAGATACATTCCATACTTTACATTCATAAGGATTCTTGGGTGAATAAGTTATCTGATGTGCAGTGAGTTGTGACTTGTGGGAGAAAGCTTTTGTGCACTTGTTATGTTCATAAGGCTTCTCACCTGTATGAGTCCTCTTATGAATAGAGAGCTTTGAATTTAGAGATAAAACTTTCTTACATTCTTTGCATTTGTTAGGCTTTTCACCCATATGAGGTTTTTTTTTTTATGTCCATTAAGGTCTGACTTGTAGAAGAAAGCTTTCCTGCAATCTGTGCACTCATAAGCCTTCTCACCTGAATGAGTTCTCTCATAGCAAGTGAGATGTGACTTGTGGAAAAAGCTTTCCCGCATTCCTTACATTCATAGGTTCTCTTTCCTATGTGAGTTTTCTGATGTGCAATGAGGTCTGACTTCCAGTAGTACATTTTACTACACTGGTTACAGTTATGGGGTTTCTCTTTATTATGAGTTCTTCTGTAATGTTTAATGAGGGCTGTCTTATTAGAGAAATCTTTCCCAGAGTCCTTACATTCATAGAGCTCATCTGTGTGAGATGTCTGATTCTTGCTCTTCTGTGACATCTGGTAAAACGTTTTCATGTGTGCTTTACCAAGGAAGCATTCTTCCATTTGTAGGTGTTCTGTCATGTCTTTAGTGCTGATTCAATCACCTCTTCTTTTGCTGTATTTTTGTTAGTTATTACAAGTTGCCACAAATGTGTCTTGGAATCTTCCTTGCTGGCGTCAATCAGGGCACTCGCTAAGAAGCTCTGGACTGAGGCTTCTGCTGGACTCCATGGCTCAAATCCATGCTCCAACTTGAAGAACAAGTCAGGTTTGGTCATACACTACCCCAAGAAGAGCAGGCTGCTGTAGTTTTCCAGCATCACGTCCCTGTAAAGGGTTCACTAAGCAGCATCCAGCTCCTGCCATCCTGCTGGGTGAAGTTCACAGCTACCTCCTCAAAGGATACCAACCCCTCTGCTTCTCATGCCTCTGTACCCATCTCCAGGTCTATCTTGCTCTGTGCATCTTGGGATTCCTCGTGCACCATCTTGTGCTCCAACAAGTCTGGCTGGGTGCAAGAATCTTCCTGGGCAAGAGATGGTAAGTGGCACATGGGTCATGAGCAGCAGAAACACAAGGAGCTAAGATGTGTAGATTCTGTATAGGCAAACCAGAAGCACAGCACCCGTGAGTGGACTGGATGGGTGCTGGAAATAGCTGGGCCGGAAGGAAGATTAGAACTTCTTGTCATAAACCAAAAGTTTTACAGTATTTGAAAGAAAAGGCTACTATTAATTGTTTCTTAAAATTCCACCTGCTGTCTACCCTGCATGGAGAGACGTTCTCTCTTCTTTCTGTATAGTCCTTTCTACTCCTATGTCCCAGGTAAATAAGGATTCTCAGAGAACTCCAAATTAATGTATGTAGCATTGCTCTCCTCTTTGGTACTACTATTTGTCCTGTCATTCTCCCACAAACCTTTTCCAGAACTTATCATGATCAGACATTATTTTGTTAGTTTATATTGTCTTTTTTTGTCATAGGATATTCTTGTTTATCACATTACTCCTAGTACCAATCACTATTTAGTTTACATAAATGTAAACTAATATTTGTTGAAAGAGATTCTGTTCAGAATCTTGGATGTTTGAAATATGGCTTTCAGAGATGGAAAACCTATATGATAAGAAGATCCAAAGTTCGATCCTAAATGTAGAGGAAAATTGCAGATGATTGGTGGCAAGATGTCTATGGGAACTACAGGCTGAGGCAATGATCCAGATGGTCAGTCACCCGCTTTAATTACAAGTGTGGCTGGGAGGAAAGTGTACAATTTGTGTTTCAATTCTACTAATTTCTATCTGAAGCTTCTGGAAAGGCCTTTCTTAGATGACAATTCCTAAAAGTCTAGCAGTCTCAGAGTAGAATTTTATTTCCCTGAATTCTGTCATAATTTCCACTTACTGAGTTCATGGGTTTGAATTCCTATAACCCCAGTGGTTAACTTATATTAACAACTGGCTCCATGGGAGGAAAAAAGCCTGGAACATTGTGTGCCAATTTCCATGTTGTAAATATTCCCATCATGGTGAATTTCAAGCTACAAACATGACCTCAGCTGAATCACAAAGTTCTTCAAAGTTTAACAACTAGTTCTTGAGTGTATTTGAGATCACTTCTGCATGATACTGCAGATACTTCACCTAAGTTTGCTCCCCTGCTAGATCCAATCTCTCCTCTGTCATCACTGTCACCTGGAAGCTCTTCATCCTGAGTACTATGTGAAGACGATAACAGGCTTTCCTTAATTGTGCTAATTCTCCTTTGAAATGGGAAGTGGATTGTCTAAGACACTAATGACATAAAATTGATCGGAATTCTAACTTGTATGGATATCTTCTCAGACCTCAAATGACCTTAGAAATATGTAGTAACAATTTTTAAAATCTTTTTGTTCCATAAATAATGGGATGGTCTTGAAATTTTCTATAATAGCTGATTCTATCCAGGTATACAACAGCTAATTGGTTATATGGCAAACAGAAAAATGAATATACCAGGTCACTACCATAATTGCGGCAGATATTATACTTCTTGAGTCTTTGAATGTATTGAGCATGTCCCCGTCTACCCACCACACATACATAAACACCCATCATGAATATGCTTTCATGGACACCACTCATCCTTAACCACTCATTTACTGGATATATTTAAAACCTACACTAATTTGGATCAACTAACACAAAGCCCAAACTCAGAAAATCCATATCACACTGAACTGTGACCTGGGATATTTAAGACTAATAAACCATTTCCTCTCCTCTCCTCCCCTCCCCCCTAAAGAAAATCCATATCACATAAAGATATGCCATTTCTATCACTATGTCAAAATACAGTCTCTAGATTTTATGGTATCAAATAATCTCTTCAGTTTTCCATGGTGAATGGATACATAGCTATTCACAGGAAATTTGGAGTGATACAACTCAAAGGGAAAGGCCAACACCTTCTAGAAACTCTTAAATATTTTTTTATACTTCTTTATTTTTTTCATTTTTTAACAATAAGCAATAATTTATGAGTACAAGCATCCTTCATGTAAAACCAATTTGCAAGCAGTTGTGCCCAAACCCACACAGCCCATGGGTCCTACCATCCAGTTGGGGGGGCTTGTATGTTCAATCAAGTTGATCAGATGAGTGTCCAGACTATATTGCTGTAGTTTCATCATTCACCCCAATCGCAGCCCTTACATTCTATCACGCCCCCTCTTCTGCAGATTGTTCCCTAGGCTTAGAAAAGGGGCACAGGTAGACGAGAAGCAAAACAGTCTACTTTCTCTGGAGCTGTTGTTTTAGACTCTGGTCAATTCTGGCTGTTTTCTTTCATGGGCTGACAGTTTGCCCAGGAATAACCTTTCAATCCTACTAACGAAGCACTAGTAATTAGATATATAGGTATTTAAACAGTACTAATTGTTATGATAGGTTACTTTGGTATACACACAGATGTTTGAATGGTATGTTAATCCATTAATTATGTTTTTTTCTGTAAAATATGACAGGGTCTTACTGTGGCTTATAACATCTCCTAACCACTAGAGGATGTAAGCTTGTGGCATCAGCCATGGGTTGTTCCTCCAAGGAGAGAGCTCATAGCCAATTAGATTTGGGATATACAGGCATGTGGCTGCCACTGCTGCACAGTATTTCCAGGCAAGTGAGGTGTAGCTGGTGCTGACGGAGGAGTCTTGCTTGACTCAGGGGGACCTATATTTGCTTTATTGGTTTAGTGGCCTTTGGAAACACTCTCTGGTATTCCAGAGACCAACTGTACACTTGCAAGTGCTTTCTCAATGCATCTTTCCCATGCTTACATCAGGTCTTCGACAGCAGGGCCTTATTGCCTCTCTTCTTGTGAGTACTCCAGTTTACAGGCAAGAAACCTTTCCCTTTTGGGGGGCCTTGGATCCCCTGGCCAACATGTCCTTAGTAGAATAATCCATTGCTGATATCAGAGCTCTCCTGTATTAATATATTTTGCTTAAGTGCATAGCTTAAGGAGACTTTAGTATTCTATTTGGATCTGAATAGAGAATAATCCTTTTCACAGTTCCTATGTCTATTAGTCAACTAAAGAAGGCAGTTTTACCGGTTTTATAAGAGATTACCTCTATAACAGTTGGCTCCAATTTACAGTTAGAGAACGGCCTCATCATCATCATATTTCTCCTTGTTCTATGGGGGGAGGTAAGAAAGTCTCTCGTATTAAAACCTTGTGGCACCTAGAAGGTAAGTTTCATTAGGACTCATTATAAATAGTTGTTACAAGTAGGATCCACCGGGAGGTTTGATGTCTGTAGCCGTCTGAGGCTTTTCTTCCTTTCAATGCTCAGACGGGCCAACCTTTCTGCTGGCACTTCCTGGTACATCCTACACAATGCAAAGCTGTATCTTTTCTTTCTCGGCCATTCAGTTGGTGACATTTTGACCTGTTGGAACATGCAAATTTTTTCCCGTAGTGAGTTTTAAGATTTGAATTGCAAGGTTTTTGACAAAAAGGTTTCATATCTATCTGAATCCCCCTTTTTTATTTTATGTTTGTTGTTTTTTTTTTTTTTTTGACCCATGAGTCTCTAAAAGGCAGTTGTATTACACATACCTATAGGCTAGAATCAAGGCGCAGATTTCATCAAATTCACCCATGCTATTTTGGGTGACTGAAATGGTGAATTGGGAAGGGTGGGAGGGGTGGGAGAGGGACACTGGTGTATATTCGATTAATACATATTTAATTGACGTGAGCTCAACAAGTATCCAATTTTTCCCAGACTCTGTCTACAGGTTACATGGTGTTTTAGGACTTAATATAAGTAAATATGTGTATATTAAACAACATTGGCTTAAAGGTTCTGATAAAAACGGTAATGCACTTGAGTTAATTGGAAATATAAATTGTTGTTGTCCACATTTATTTTACTTAAAATCTGTATAATATTAACTTTGGGATTGGCACATACAAATGGTCTCTGTAATTTTTCTGTTGTACAGTATCACCTTGTGGCATTCTCTTTTACCTGTAGGATGATTTAACTTAAAAAATTAAGTTTGCTTCCCAAGGAAACTCTTAAATAGTTTTATCCAGATAATTCATCTTATAATATTTTCAGTAAACATATAGACAGTGAAAAACACTGGGCAGGCCATTCTAGAAAGGGGGACTGTAGCCACCAACATGAGCATGCGTTTGTTTGCATTTCCAACATAATCAGCTGCCCGATTATGTTGGAAATGCAACAATTCCATGGATTCCATGTTTAAAGCTAGCTAACATGTTTTCATCTGTTAGTAATTAGGAACTATTTTTAAATGTTCCCTGATTCTTTCTTCAACGTTACCTATAAATCACATTACAGAAAAATAATTTGATTTTGGAATCATTTGGGGACTATTTCCTCCTTCTTCTGTATTGTTGGCATGCAGTATTTTCAGACTTAGGAAAGGAAACACGAGAAACACAACCAACTGTGAAAACTAAAAACTAAAGTACTAAAACAAATAAATAAATAAGCAAAGCAAAGCAGAAGCATGAATTACAAAGAATACTTCCCAAGCACAACAGATAAGTTCCATAGATTAAAATCTGCACATAAGTAAGGATAGAATTTCTCAAAGTAGATTCTTTAAAAGGTATGACTTTATACTCTGCTAATGCATTAGAGTTAAGTAATTTCATTTAGTTCGGTAAATGTGATTTAGCTTGTGAAAATTCAGATTTCTTGCAATTGTTGAGAAACCATTCAGTAAAATAAAACACCTGTATACTATAGGGTCTGAGACGAGTCTCCTGTCACCTCCTGTCACTTTCACTGTAGCCTTGTGTCTTTGTCACGTTTGTCTGGTTCATTTGGAAAATACGGTTCATCCTTTAGCAAGTCTCAAGACTTAGTTCTCTTCCTTGAAGTTTTGGAAATTTTCCCCTTTTACTAAGTTTTTCTTCTTGCAATTTACTAGACCCCACTGATACCATTTCTTTTCCACTCACTATTGTGGTAACCTGTTATCCTTCACACTCTGTAATCTATAGTGCAGGAAGCAAGGAAGTAGATACGATGAGAAATGGAGGTAAAGGTGCTTAGAGGATCCTAAATTTTGAATTATTCCCAATGTTGATATTAAGTAGCAAGTTTTTTGTTTTGTTTTATTTTGTTTCGCCCTTTTGTTGTTATTGTTGTTAGTTTTGATTGAGACAGGGTCTGTATCCCCAGCTCACAGGGAACTCACTATCTAGACCAGGCTGGCCTTAATCTCACCAAGATCTTCCTCTGTTCTTCAAGTACTGGGATTGAAGACATGTGCCACTACACCCTGGTCAAATAGCATCTATTTTAAAGAGACGGAATAAAGCAATAGATTTTAAGTGTAAGGAGGGGTGTAAATCACCTAATTGGGTTTGAATCCAAATGTATGACCACAGGCTAATTGCTTAACATCTCAACGTGTGAACTTGTTCATCTCTAAAATTGGAATATAATAGTCATTAACTCCAAGGTTTATTAGGTATGCAAAATGCGACAAATAAAAAAAAAACCTTCAGAATATAATCTAGAATATAAACTCTTATATCATGTTACCAAGAGTCATATATACATATTTATGTATCATATATTTTGGTAAAGTATAACTATTTCACATGTTATATACTGCATAACAGAGAACTATGTTCCCAATGTGTTAAGTGAAGAAATTAAGAAGAAATAAGACCTATTAAAAATGGGAAAAAAATGTTTTCTTAAATATGGAAAACAAAACATTAGAAGATCTGACAGTTAAAAGAGCATTCATTGTACCTTCCCCAATAGAAAAATATAATAACTTGTCTCTGATGAGGTAGCAATGATACCAACCACTTCTGCTTTGTTCTGTATTTTATTTTAAATGTTAGAAGTTATCTACTTACCCCAGCGCAAATCCCTGATAAAAACATGCACAAGGGGATGAGTCTAGACTTGATTGGAAATTTTGTATGAAATGCAGAAAGCTTCAATAAAAATTGGCTTAAAAAAATAAAGAAAGCAGTTATACCGGTTTTATAGGAGATTACCCCTATAACAGTCGGCTCTAATTTATAGTTAGGGAATGATTTCATTACCATCATGTTTTTCTTTGTTCCATGAAAAGGAGGTAAGAAAGTCTCTCATATTAAAATTTTGCAGCACCTGGAAGGTAAAGTTCATTAGGACTCATTATAAACAGTTGTTACAAATAGGGTCCACAGTGATGTTCGATGACTGTAGCAGTCTGAGGCTTTTCTTCCTTTTAATATTTAGATGGGCCAACTTCTCTGCTGGTATTTCTTGGTACATCCTGCACAATGCAAAGCTGTATCTTTTCTTTCTCAGCCATTAAGTTGGTGACGTTTTGACCTGTGGGAACATGTAAATCTTTTCCAATAGTTAGTTTTAAGATTTAAATTGAATAATTTGACAAAAGGTTTAATATATAACTGTATCCCCCTTTTTTATTTTAGATTTTTATTTTTTGACCCATGAATCTCAAAAAGGCAGTTGTATTACACATACTTATAGGCAGGAATCAAGGTGTAAATTTGCATTAAATTTACCGAAGCTGTTTATCATTGAATCTATGTTGTTAATTTGGGAAGCACACTTAATTCCCTAAGTTAAATTATCCTATAAGTAAAAGAAAATGTTATAAGATGATACTGTACAACACAAAAATTATAGAGAACATTTGTAAACATTAATCCCAAAGTTGTTGTTATACAAATTATAAGTAAAATAAATGTGGACAACAATTTCTATTTCCAATTAGCTTAAATGTATTACTGATTTTTATTAAAACCTTTTAACCAAAAAAAAAAAAAAGAAGTTATCTACTTACATATATTAACTTATAATTTGAATTTTTCTGTATTTTATTTTATTATTATTTTTATTTTTTCTGAGACAGGGTCTCCCTGTAGACCTAGCTGTCTTGGAACTCACAATGTAGACTAGGCTCGTCTCCATCTCACAGTAATCCAGTTGCCTCTGTCTCCTGAGTGCTGGTACTAAAAGGACATGGAAGCACACCCAGCTTGGTATTATTTCTTAATTCAGGAATCATATAAGCAAAAGTTTGAAATAGATGATAGTAATGTGATGTAAATAGACTGCAAATGCAGTTACACTTAAAATTATGTTGATGGAGTATTTTTTTATTCAACCATGAACTAACTCAATGAAAAATCTAAGGGGCGACATCACGGAGATTTCTAGCTGTTTTCTGTTAAGTGGATATTGCTTATAGGGTTCCATGGAAACACCTGGTAGATGCAGAGGGAGAGATTGGTTTTCAAACTGTGAAAAGATAGCCTTCTGTTATCTATTCTCAGAGCACTGCTGAAAAAGAAAGAGACTGACCTGTGATGGGACAAGGAGACTTTGGCAGCTGCTGGAGAGGCTGGGTGTGTCAGCCTCTCTGTATCTGGTGACGGCACGTACTGCTTAATCACTGAGTGTGGGCTGTGCTAAGTGTTTTACAAATATTACCCCATTTAATCCTAACAGCATTTCAAGGATGGAACATTTACTAGAGTTAAGTTTGTTTTATCCTGAAGCTTTCTCGAGAGAAATCTCAGTCATGGGAACGCTCATGAGAACCCAGCTAGTAAATCAAGTCCCAGGCAGCCTGTCTCTAGAGGGGTAAGAACTAACCATTTTCACCACGTGGTTTGAAAAAGGCATTTGTGTTGCACTATTTTCTGCTGTGAAAATGAGAACCGTCTGAAACTCCAGGTCCAGGGGAATCCGACACCCTCTTCTGACCTCCGTGGCATTGCACGACACGGGTGCACAAACCTGCATGCAGACAGTACATTCATACACATACAGAAATAAATAAAATTAAAAAAATTTTTTTTAAATAAAAAAAAAAGAAAATGGAGTATCATTGGCTGCGTAATTGATACAGTTTGTTTTAGCTCATGGTTCTTGAAGATAGAGGTCCGAGATTGGTCTTTCAGACCTGGTGAGGACCTCAGCTTGCGTCATTTCACGGTGGGAAGGTGGGAGGTAAGTGGCGTATGCACACACGGAAGAACCTCTCCAGAAGGGAAAGCCCACTCCTAACAGCCTGCTACAGGGCACCTAGTTTGTTCCAGGAGCATTAACCCACGCTCCTATCAAATATAAATCCCTCCCCTCGTTTTGTTGAGATAGGGCCTCCCTGTACATTCAGCTCACCTGGAACTTGTTATGTAGACCAGTCTGCCCTCAACCTAACAGAGATCCATCTGCACTGCCTCCCGAGTGCCAGGATTAAAGATGTGCACATCTGTGGCTGGCACTTTCACTTTTTAAGGATCCCCCTCACAATACTTCCAGAATGACAAATTTTAAAGGAGGACAAGGCACATTCAAATACTAGTCGTTTGTTTGTTTGTTTTGTTGTTTTGTTTTTGTGGTTGTTTTGAGACAAGGTCTCTCTGTAGCCCCAGCTGGCCTGGCCCTTGCTCTGTAGACCAGACTGGGCTTGAACTTACAGAGATCCGTCTACCTCTGCCTCCGAGTCCTGGGATTAAAGGCATGTACCACCATGCCTGGAAAATACAAGTTTTTTAAAAATTATTATTTCCTTTTTTTTTCCTTTTTCAAAAGCCAATTTTTTATTGAAGCTTTGTGCATTTCATTCAAAATTTCAAATCAAATCTAGACCCGTGCCCTTCTCCCTGTCCCCCACCCCACCAGAGTGCCTGCATTCTACCAACATGTTTTTCATCTTTTTCTCAGTCTCTCTCAAAATTCTTAGTGCAGAAGTTTACTGTTTCAAGCAGAAGTTTACTGTTTTGAGCAGAAGTTCACCATTTCAGTCAGTTCTTTGACCCAGACTTTTTGTTGTTGTTGTTTTTATTCCTTCCAATATGCATCACTCCAAAATATGCACCTATGCATGCCACATATATGAAAATACAAGTTTTTAAAAAAGCTAAAGCTAAATCTGGCCAGGCATGGTGGTGCATGCCTTTAGTCCCATTACAGAGGCAGGCGGTGATCTCTGTGAGTTTGAGGCCAGCCTGGTCTGCATGATGAGTTCCAGGCCAGCTGGGGCTACAGGGAGATCTTGTCTCAAAAACACAGCAAAACAAAAAAGGCTAAATCTATAAAGTCTTATCTCAGGGTCAGGTATTGCCATTGTTATTATAACACTAGTTGAGGAAGTTTTCAAAGAGTCATTCAATTGACAATCACTATTTTAGAGGATCTGTGACGTGTGGGCTTATCTGAATGTGAAAGTCTGTGCTTCTCAATCTTATGAAGTGTGCATATGCTACACTGGGAAGAAATTCAGCCATGCTTATGGAGGTGGGGTAGATAGGACTGCACGTGGATGCTGGAGTACCAGGAGCACCTTCTCCATTTTTACGATCATCACGTTGCCTCTCCACCCCCAGCAGCAGATGCAGTGATATAATTCAGAGTCCATAGAGCCAGAACAGGACTCAGTTCAGTCAGCCATACTATTAACCTACATTCCCCTAGGAATAAAATTGGAGAGGGGCTGGAGAGATGGCCTAGCGGTTAAGAGCGCCGACCGCTCTTGCAGAGGACCCGGGATCGATCCCCAGCACCCACATGGAGGCCGAGAACCGCCTGAGACTCCAATTCCAGGAGAACTCCAGTTCCAGGGGAATCCGAGACCGTCTTCTGACCTCCGCGGCGTTGCACGACACGGGTGCACAAACCTGCATGCAGACAGTACATTCAAACACATACAAAATAAATAAAATTAAAAAAAAAATTGGAGAAACAGAGGAAGAAATGAGTAGCTGTGAAGAATGCATCATCTGCACAAAAATACAGGCATGCTTTTACACTGGGAATCTGTTATAGTGTGCAATGAAAACAAATTACCCCTACATGATGGGATGAAGCATTGGAAGACCTTAAGTTTAATGAAAATACCCTAAGAGACAGTTGTGTGTGTTGTAATAGTTCACATTTTTGAAAAGCATGGAAGGAACAAATCTCTCACTGTCGTTAATTGTGTTGAGACTGATCCAGCAACTTTCCAGCCAGAGCATCTGCTGACTCATTGACCTGTCATGAAGCAAGACCCTAGAGAAAACGGCACGATCTAGATAGTGACACACACACACTTGGCTGCGTATAAGATGGTTTATTTTCTTTCCTCTTCATGATCACAAACCATTACAAGAATTAAGAAGAAAAATTGGCATATAAATATTTAAGATTATATAAAGTTGAATCACCTAAGAACATAATTTCACTTTCAATAACTGATATTTTCATTATGTAGTGATCTGAAGTTATAATCGATGATAAGTAATACATTTTTGAATTAGGAATACATTTTCATTTTTTCATATACATGTGTGGTATGCATGTGTATGTATGAAGGTTTTTGCATCTGTGTGGGTATGCAGATTTGTGGTGTGCATGCATGTGTGCAGACATGTGGAAACCTGAGGTTGATGTGGGGAGATCATTCTTGATCACTCTTCTGTTTTATTCATTGAAACAGTCTCTCACTCAAACCCAGAGCTCCCCAATATGACCAGACTTGCTAGCCAGCTGACTCTGGGGGTGAAGAGGGGGGTCTCCTATTTCCACTTTCCAATGCTGGGGTTACAGGCAGGCCACTATGCCTACTCAGCCTTTACGTGGGTTTCTGGGGATCTAAACTCTGCTCCTCAATCTTGTGTGGCAAGCATTTTAACTGCCGAGCCATCTCCCCAGCCTTAGGAAATATTTCATTTATAAAATATAGGACTTTTCTTTTCTCTGAAGCTAATTTATTTATGCACAACACACTTACATGACTGTGTGGAAAATAGAATACTCTTGTTTTACAAATGAAGAAGTTAGGACACATACACACACACACACACACACACACATACGCACAAAGGTCAAGTTCAAATAAAAGCAACCCATGTTACATTATGATACATATTTTCAACCATATTTGTGCATATTTTCTTCCTTTTCTCTTGCTATGTGCCAATTTTTTTTTTCTCTCATCCCACATGCAATTTGCACATAAAGAAAATAATTGTTGCTTCATGGAAACTCATGACCCTGCAAAATGAGAAGAGCAGCAGGCCAAGAGGCACAGCACTAGCTGCTCCACACCAGGCCTGACATCTAAGCATCTCATTCAACCAGGCCTTTCCACTGAAACTGTAGAATATCTAAGATTAAATCCCACTTGGGCCACTCTTGGGTAATCGTAGCGGGGAAACCAAAAGTTAGATATTTTTCTTGTTTGTTTTAAACAAAGGCATTGGGCAAGAACTGTATAAAAATATAAAGATAACATCAAACAGCAATCAGTTTTAGGTATTTTAATTCTGACCACAAATAAAAAAGAAATCCTTTCGGGAAAACTATGCTTCCTTCCACAGGAATATAAGACCAGGCCTGGGGGTGCAAATCCTGTGGTTGAGATGAAGGCATTTGACATTTGTTTGAAGACAATGGGATCAAGAGACAGCCTAGAAGAGTGGGGGTCAGAGGGACAGAGGGACAGGGGAGCTCCAAGTCGTTGGGCTTCTCTGCACCCCCCAAAACACTCTCAGCCAGCAGTCAGGATGCCTAACAACCAAGTGAAAAAGAAATTCATTTCTTTATCTGACAACTTATTGGAGTTTTTCTGAATCTTATTTTTTCCCCATCCTGACTGAGGTATGTCTGATGGATCCAAATAGTCTCATTATGCTCTTAAAGAATCCTTTATTTTACAGACATTTAGACAGCAGTACAGATTCCTATCACTTAAAGAAAATAATACTTGTATATTGTCCTGACAAAAATAGAGAAATAAACAATGGACTATAGAAGAATACTTACATAGGAGTTAAATTATTATATAATTCCAACAAAAGTGACACATGAAAAATAGATTTTTAGAAAAATAGATGGCATTGAAAAAAAAGACATTTAGAAAAACTAACAGTAGGTCCTGCCTTATATTACATACAAAACACTCCATATGAGCTGTGTGATTGGATATGAAAGAAATTGAAGAGCCAAAAAAGAGAATTTTTTATGTTCCAGAAGAGGGAAAAAATTTGTTAACAAAGTCTGTAAAAGCTCAAACCCTGAAGTGAAGATCTTACAGTCTTGACATATTAAAATTGAATCTTTTTGTGCAAAACTAGCAAAATCATCAGACCAATGAGATAATTGGGATTTTAAATACTAATAAGAGCTATAGAGTATACAATAGACGTCTTTAAGTAAACAATGAGAGAGGGAGGCTAATGGTATAAGATGGGGACAAGTGGGTAAGAAAGCAGTGTGCAGGAGAAGCCCAAGTTAGCAGCAAATCCACAAAGATAATTAAACTTACTAATAGTGAAAAATTGAAATCTCACACACTATTGTCTAGTTATCAAACTATCAGAATTATAAAGGATAATATAGTCCTGGTACAGACACAGAGAGACAAGAACTTAATTCCGTCAGTCTACAAAGCAATATGAAAGCTCGTAGGTAATTTAAGTATCCACATGCCTTACGATTTTACAATGCTATCCCTTGGATATATTTTCCAGATAATTTCTACAGGTAAGAGAGGGATTCCTGAAAGCACTTAAAAATGTAATTTTAATGTTTCATTGAGGAATTAAAATTCACTTGGGAGTAAAGTGTGAAACATGACGATCCAACATATGGAGCTCAGGGTGGGACTGGAGGAATTGAGCAACGCGGATGGGCCCAGACATCATTTTGAGAGAGAATACGAAGTAAGGTTCTTAACTCAATTTATGTAACATAAGCACATAAAATAATGCCACATAGGTTAAGTCAAACACATTAGAGGGAATGACTGCAAGGTGAGGACCACGGTGAGCAGGAGTAAGGACTGAGGCGAAGCAGAAGGAATGCACATAGACTGATTTGCTATGAAATAGGAATGACAGCTACAGACCTTCAAAAAAGGGATAAAATGAAAAATTACTGTAATCTTTTATGGAAATGTTATAGTGCATTTAATAGAAGATTCTAATACTAATAGCTTCTCTAATCCCCTATCCCCAACTTCTGCATGACTTGTGACTCATCCGTCTCTCATTATATCTCAATGGTATCTTTGCTACCTCGGTATCTGGAACATACCACACGTTCTCCTATCTGAGAACACTTCTTCATTCTGTTTCCTTTTCCTGGAAAGCCACTTCTCCTTTGGGTCTGCTGAATTGTTACATCCTAGAGATATTGTATTAGAATGTTTTCTGTGGCTGATAATATAATTCTATTAATGATGTAAATTTTAACAAGAAGTTTATATTGGCACATGGAAGTCCAAAGTCAAGAGACTGCATTTGTTGATGTTCTTGCTGGCTGAGTCCTGTTGATGACAGAATGTCACAAGGTAAGAGACCAGGTAGGTGCTCTGGTTTCTCATGTTATAAAACCACCAGTATTTGATCTTGGGAGCTCCACTCTGATTACCTTATCCAAACCTGATCACCTATGAAAGGTGGTCACTTTTGAAAACCAGAGTTCAAGCCAGCTCCCATCTCTTACCTCATAGCAGGGAATAAATCCAACTTGAATTTTGGAGGGATAATCAGAGATCTTCATCTTTTCAAATAGCACTGTGTACTAATCAGTTGTGCTTCTGGAGATCCTTGTTCATCCTTTCAAAAAGATCCTTCTCTTCTATTCTCTACCAAAACCCTCCTGTGATTTTCTATTCATCCTAACAACCTGTACACATTTTACTGCCTTTTAAATACCATATCTCCTATTTGCAGGAAATTCCATCAGAGAAGACCCCAGTGACTGTCCTGTTCACAGAGGCATCTGTAGCATCTAGCACACAGTGAGCACTAACGGTGTTAGAGGGTGAGTATGAATAAATGGATGCATGAATTATAGCCACAGAAGTTTTTTTAAATCAAATTTAAGGGATATTTTAAAAAGATATAAAAACAAACATGAGGGAGCTTGTATAAAGTCACCTTGTTGACACACATACATACATATGTGTATACATATGTATCTCTATATATGATTTTATCAATAAAACTTAGGAAATATTCACTTGTCCTTGTTGTTTATTTTTTTAAATTATGTATGTATGTATGTGTGTGTGCATGTGTGAGTGCGGGTGCCCACAAAGTCCAGAAGAAGGAATTGGATCCATTGGATCTGAAGTTTGAAGTTACAGACAGTTGCGATTCTGCCCCCCACCCCCCAGTGTGGGAACTGGGTCCTCTGGAAGAGCAGTAAGCACTCTTCATCACTGAGCCACCTAGGTCTCTAGCTCCCAGATTTAAAGGAAGACTTTTACCTTTTTTTAAAAAAAAAAATTAATTTTATTTTATTTATTTCTGTATGTGTATGAATGTACTGTCTGCATGCAGGTTTGTGCACCCATGTCGTGCAATGCCGTGGAGGTCAGAAGAGGGTGTCAGATTCCTCTGGAACTGGAGTTCTCCTGGAATTGGAGTTTCAGCGGTTTTCGGCCACCATGTGGGTGCTGGGGATCGAACCCGGGTCCTCTGTAAGAGCGGTTGGCGCTCTTAACTGCTAGGCCATCTCTCCAGCCCCGAATTTTACCTTTTAAATACATACAATTTATATAAATTCAGTTCATTCAAAATTAATCTGTTTTGTATTACTTATAACAGAATACCAGAGGCTGAGTAATATAAAGAGAACGGAAGTTCATTTGTCTCACAGTGCAAACAGCATGGCAGTGCCCTCTGGCTGAATCACAACATGGCAATGGGAACAGGCAAGAGACAAGGGAGGGGCCAGACTTATTTTTTTCTAACAGACATGTCTCACATGAACTAATTCAGGAACTTTTCTGAGAGATCTACATTAATTCCTTCTGGAAGGCAGTCGTGATGATCCCATCAAGTACTACATCTTATTTAATTAGTAAAAGTATCTTAATCGCTTTTAATCCCAACACTCTAGAGGCAGAGGCAGGAGGATCATTATGTGTTCAAGGCTATCCTGGTCTACATGGTGAGTTCTGGGCTAGGGAACACTGTGAGACCCTGTCTCAAAAAAAAAACAAAAAAACCCAAACAAACAACAACAAAACCCCCAAAACCCCTGAAACCAAATAACAACAACAGCAAAAAAACAACCAAGCAAAAACAAACAAACAAATCTGAATTATTGTGCCATGCTTGTGCCGTATTCAAAATATCAGTGTTGTTATTCTGTAATAGCCCTCTGGTGCTGAGGTATGGTAGGTGCACTTTCAGTAGTTCTTGGTATAACCCAAAAAACATTTGTTTTCAAGTAAAAATATGGACTGGAGGGATGGCTCAGTGGTTAACAGTACTGCTTTTCTTCCAGAGAACCATCCATATCTCTATTCCAGGGATTCAACAACCCTCTTAGGGCCTCTGCAGACACTGTGTGTATGTGATACATTTACATTCATTCAGGCAAAACACACACACCAGGCTAGTCTAATCAGTGAGCAACAGACTAATGAATGACCCTGTCTCAGAGGAGGTGGAGGGTGTTTCTGAGGATGATACCTGAGGTTGTCCTCTGTCCTCCACATACACCAATACACACACACACACACACACACACACACACACACACACACACACACACAGTTAGGTAGTACTTTAAATCATTCACTTGTGCTGCCAGGCATGGTGGTGCACTCTTTTAATCCCAGCACTCAGGAGGCAGAGGCAGGCAGATCTCTGTGGGTTCAAGGCCAGCCTGGTCTACATAGTGAGCTCTAGGCCAGCTGGGACTAAAGGGAGTCCCTGTCTCCAAAAAACAAAAAACAAAATTCACTTGTGAAGAAAAGAGAAATCAAAATGTAAAACTAGGCAGTGCATTGTCTTCCGACACTTAAAAATGCCTATTAAAGACAACAAAGGCTTCTAATATTAACCGTCTTCATTATGTGAGAGCCATTTTCCTTGGAGAAACTGAGTCACAAGAGGACTGTTTAAGGTCACATTCTGAGTCAACAACTGCTGGGAATGAAAGCCAGGTGCTGACTCACTGCATTTTAGGTGGTAAGCTGAGGCCGCAGGCCTTAGCCGCCCTGCCCCGTCAGCAGCTGATTTACAGAAATCACACTGCCTTCAACTGCAGCAAATGGGATTCTACAGGTATTGTCATGTGCTCTTCTTAAAATGGTCCTAAGTAAAACAACCAAAAGAAAGAATTGTTAACATTTGTATTTACATTGCATAGACTGTATTTAAATTCCAGCAGCCCTCTAAAATATCATGAACAATGTCACATTTTACCAAGATCAAAATTCTCAGGGCCTGGCTACTAAGAGCCCTGTCAGCATTTTCCTGCTCTTCAGGAAATGCTTTCTGATTCTTCTGAGAATCCGCTTTCAATTTTATTTTATTTTATTTTTATTTTACTTTTTATTTATTTATTTATTTTTTCAAAAGGAAGAGTTTATTTGAGCTTTCAGTTCCAGAAGAATCAGAGTCCATCCTGGCTGGAGGAATGGTGGCAGAAGTTGCCAGAGAAGAAAGTAGAGCACTGACACCTTGCAGCAGGCACAGGGAGTAGAGAATGACCGGAAACTCAGCAAGGCTAGAGAACTGTCAAGGCCCACCCGAGCAGGGTGACCTCTGGCATGACTGCACCTCTAACCCTCCCAAAACAGCACCACCAACTGGGAACAAAACTGTCCAGCCACTAGGAGGCTATTGGGGACATTCTCATTCAAACCACCACAGTTACTGTCACTATTTCTGTTTGTGTTCTTGGTTCTCCTTTGGTTTCCATCATTGTTTTCTTTCTGTAGTGCCTTGGGTATGGCATTCCTTTCTTTTTTTTTTAAATTTATTTATTTATATATATATTTTATCATATCTAGACCCGTGTCCCCCCCATCCCCCCACCCCTCCAGAGCTCATGCATTCTGCCAAACATGCTATTCATCTCTCAGTCTTTCTCAATATTCTCCATGGGGAAGTTGACTGTTTTGAGCAGAATGCTTTCAATTTTATTTATTTATTTATTTATTTTTATTTTTTTATTTATTTCTGTATGTGTATGGATGTACTGTCTGCATGCAGGTCTGTGCACCCGTGTCGTGCAATGCCGCAGAGGTCAGAAGAGGGTGTCGGATTCCCCTGGAACTGGAGTTCTCCTGGAATTGGAGTTTCAGACGGTTCTTGGCCACCATGTGGGTGCTGGGGATCGAACCCGGGTCCTCTGTAAGAGTGGTCGGCACTCTTAACCGCTAGGCCATCTCTCCAGCCCAAAATGCTTTCAATTTTAAATAAGACAAGGTGATTAATTGCTGAAATGGCTGCAGGTTTTGTATACGAAGGTCAGTTGCATCAAATTCAGTTGGTTATTTGTTTAACAGCTGCACAGGCTGGGTGGTCACACAGTGCTCACCCTCACTTAGCCTATGTTCTTCATTTTCTAGGCTCCTGACTGGATAAAGCCACCATTGCCCAGATGGAAGCATGAAAGTTGAAACTTGTTTTTGAAGACATAGAAATTGCTTATAATACACATTGAAAATGAGCTGTCTTTGTGGGTTACTAAAATGCATGGTTTGTTACTGTATGATACATTCATAAGGATGAGGATATATATATATATACATATATATATATATATATTTATATTATACATGACTTTTGAAAGTCAGACTCTGTGGCCAGCCAAGACAAAACTGAACTGGGCTGTAAACTTTGGTTGATCATATTCACATATTCACAATGCCCTCAGGGTGTGATACACATGTATGTATGCAAGCGTGTTTTGAAATGGGGCCCACCTGGACTTGAAGTTAGGGGAATCCTCTTGCCTCATCTCTCAAGTGCTAGAATTATAAACATGCAATACCTACAGATTCAAGTATATGACTAAACTCCACAGTACATGTCCACCATCCAGGTGATTCTTTTTTCAAGTACAATTGACTTTAAGTACAATATAAAAAGCACAAGTAGCCAGGGGTGGTGGCACACCCCTTTAATCCCAGCACTCAGGAGGCAGAGGCTAGTGTGTCTCTGTAAGACTGAGGCCAGTCTGGTCTACATAGTAAGTTCCAGGCCAGCTGGGGTTACAGGGAGGCCCTGGCTTAAAAAGACTGAAGAGAGGAAATAGCATAAGTAACTTCAAATGGAAACCTGATACAGAATTGTAGGTCTTTTATGAGGAAGAATATGTGTATCTGCTTTTCATGATAAACTAAAATTCAGTATTTTAAACTGATTTAGAAAAGGTATCATATTTTTCTGAGACATATGGTTGTGAGATTTGAACGGAAAAGATTTATATCCCCAAATGGAATAAGTTATACTGAAAATGAGAATGCTCCCACATACGGTTCCATACAAATAAAATTCTGTGACTAATGGGAAGTGTATAAAGATATGCTGTGTGGAAAGCCACATACACGAACAGAAGAGAGGCCAGAAGCCCCAGCCCCCAGCTCCCAGCTTTTAATTACTACCGAACTTCAATTCCCCTGCTTCTTGTTTGCAAGAGAAGAACACAAGCATTAAACTTGAGGAACGAGGTCCTCAGCCGCAGAAAAGACCTCTTTGAGAGGCAGCGTATTTAGTGGAAACAGACTTACAATTAGAAAAACTGTCAAAATCCTCAGTATACCCATTTTCCATCATTTTGGCTATCTGTTGAGCAGTGCAGGTCTAAGCAAGCTTACCCTCAGGATGAGTTATGACAATGATTAGTGAGGATGGTGCTGATGGTAATAATTGCTGAAGGTGACTGTTTATGCTGGTTGTGGTTCTGAGGGTTAATCTCATTAAATCAACTTGCCTGGGCTAAGCAATAGCCAGTGATTGTATCTCTGGGTGCCTGTGAGAAAGCTTGTGAGATCAGCATTTGAATTGGTTGCTTAAACAAAAGTGATCACCCTTAATGATGAGGGTGGGGATCAGTCATCCTTTGAGGGTCTTTCCTCTGGACCTAGGACATCCGTCTTCTATTCTTGGACTTCAACACTCTTGGTTCCAGGGATCTGAGGACTGGAATTATACCATTATTCCTCAGTTCTCAAGACTATGAACTCAGACTGGGACTCACTCCATCAGCACCTTGGGTCTCAGGAGCCTGGGTTTGGATTGAAACTATACCACCTGCAACTCTGAGCCTCTACTTTGCAGAAGGTGGATAATAGTCTCCATAATTCTATGAGCCAATCTGTCAGGATATCTATTCAGATCCTACTAGCCCTATCTCTCTGGAGACCCCTGACTCATCCAATGATGAAGATACTGAACATCCACTTTGTGTGTTCATAGAACACGTGTTAGATGTTTCCCATGCTTGTCCAGTCTAGTAGAGTTGTAAGGACATGAGCTTCAGTGGAGGTCAGAAATAGTGGTATTTTAGTAGCAGCTCTACAGTCATTGCATACCCTCTGGTAAGTTACTTAAAGCTCTAACTAAGCCCAACAATAATATCTTATTCTTAAATTTATTCTGAAGATCAAATAAAACAAAAACAAAAACGAAAGAGCCTGCCTTCAGCAGTACCAGGAAAATGCTAGCCCAGTCCTTCTTTCCCAATAGACTGTTTAAACAACAAGCCACTTCTTACTCAATGAAAGAGGATATTAAACTGAACACTGCCTTGGATTTTTTGAATGTGTGGGAAGAATCATTCACTCTTTCAAATTTAAAAATAAAATAGGGATGTAGTAGAGTTTATTGTGTTCCTCAAAATTTCTGTTAAAATATCCAATAATTTATAATGTAACTATATTTGGAGATAGAGCCATTAATAAAGCAATTAAGTTCCAATGAGGCCTTTAATGCATATGGCTTTAATTCAATATGACTGATGTCCTTATGACTAGAGGAAATTGGAACACACAAGATATACCAGGGCACTCATTCCCACAGAGCACACCTGCCGGGAGTGGTCTCTGTGCCAGCATCTTGACTTGGGCTTCAGCCTTCAAAACTTTGACAAATGCACTTCTTTTGTTTAAATCCATCTGCAGTATTTTATCTTGGCAGTAATACCTAATTCAAGGAGTTTTCCTATTACAGGGACCAAATGCCCAGGGAGTCTGGGGCACAGGCTCCTAGGCATTCACATATAAATTTCACGTAAGAATGGAAGTCTGCTGCAGACTTTTGCCCAAAAGATTATATTGTTAAAGTGAACATTTTCATGATTCCTTTTTTCATATTCAATAACTTGAAAAATGCAGTGAGTGAAGCCAAGTGAATTCACAGAATATATTACCAAGACAAAAAAGGATAGCTATTACAGACAAACAAATGAATTGGATTACAAGGAATGAAAGAGATATACATCGTTCTGTACATCACAGGTACCTCCGATATACCACTCCTTGATGGAGTCTTAGGAATACTTTGTTCATTACTGGCTTCTAAGTAGAAATGCACCCAAGTTTTACTGATATATAAAATTGTATTTATTATTATTGTATATGTGTGTGTGTGTGTGTGTGTGTGTGTGTGTGTGTGTATAAGGGGTGTGGCTAGTGCTGGAAATGTTGCCTGAATAGAAACCATCTAACTTTTGGAGTCATTTAAACCAAGAAGTGAGCATGATCTGTTCTTGGATCTGTTCCTTCTGATTTCTCTAAGAACTCCTCCTCCAACAAAAGCTGCATTCTATTTATTTAAATGGTATGCCCAGCATACTATGAGGAAGAAAATGAGGGACTTGTCTTATCAGAGAGACTTTCCTTTCTCTGACCCCTACTGACTCAGAACAGCATACAAAACAGAACAATTTTATCAATCTAATTCTACCTGTTGTTTGCAGCATAAACCGTGAACAATTCTTTGCTTCCAACACTGGCTGCTTTCAACACTGATACTTTCACAACACACACACACACACACACACACACACACACACACACACACACACTCATTATCCTGGGCCAGGGGCAAGGAAGGGTCTGTGCAGGAACATACTTTAAAATCAAAGCTATGTGTTTAGTTTAGCTTGTAAAAGTTAATTGCAAGAGGAGCCGAGGAGCCCAAGCCTAATAAGATCCTTCACACTGTTTTCCTAAAGGCTAACTAGATTTAAGTAAGCTGATTACAAAGTTAGGAAAGCAGACTGAATAGCTAGCATTAAATGATCTTAATACATAAGATTAACTTTAGTTACAAGGTTGGGTAAGACAGGAAGGCATTCCCAGAAAAGCCATTCTCTGTGGAGGTCAGAGGACAACTTTGTAAAGTCCCTTCTTTCATTCCACCTTCACCAGAAGTCGAACTCAAGTTGCCAGGCTTTTCTAGCAAGCAGCCTTCCCACTAAGCCATCTCTCTAGCCCCTCTACTGGTATTTTAAAAGTTAGACAGATCATCATACATCTGAGAAAGACTTTTTACACAAAGCCCTTAGACATTTAACCCTTCACAAGATTCAGTATGAAACCAAGCAGACCATTTTTTTATATATAATTTTTTATTGTTATTAAGAAAGGCTTAGTGTCCACCAAGCCTTGCCTGAGTATACTCAGTCTGGCTTCCTGTCAGTCCACTTGTCCATGCAGCTGTGTAGCAGTACCCTTTGCTAATTGGAGTTGACCAAGCAGGCCATTTTAACACAGTAATTAGTGATAGAACACACATGGTAGAGAGGGAGAACACAACAGTTTACATTGTGTAAGTTCAAATTATTGGGAATGTGGAAAGGTGGAATAAATCTCTACAGAATTAGAAAGCAATAAATGAATAACCTATAAATTACCAAGGAAGACCTTGAAAGTATTATAAAATGACAAATTATTATTATATTATTACTTTGGTTAGCGAGTACAGATATGACTCAGAGAAGAGCATGATCACCCTCCCACCCCCACACCATCTTCTACTCTTGATAACTCAGCACATGCTCTTCCCTCTGCTGGGAAATGACAGAACACCCTCATCATCTTTGTCCCCTAGAAAATGTCTTATTTCCTCGAAAGCCAGATGATGCACGCGTTCTTACCCTTACAATAGACCTATCATTCCCCGAAGCCCACCTTCCACCGGAGTTGTTAACATGGTATTGTACACACTTCTAGATGACACCTAGGATGGTTTTTGTATGTTGTTTCCTTGGCAGATTGAGGGACAATCACATGAAAAGTCCATTTTTTATATCATCAATGCTTTACTAAATGCCAACCACAATACAGACACTCAATGAAGGTTCGAAAAAAGGCACTTTAAATATGTATGGAACCATATATTTCAAATATCATAAACATGCTTTTCTGTTCCTTCAGACTCAATATGTATTCATTGGAAATGTTTCAATCGTGCAGAACTATAGTGAACAAAATGGGAGCCACCACTGCCTCTCCTTCTCTGGGCCCCGCCCCCAAATGAGAACTGCCAACAGTTTAGTGTGCATCTTTCCCATCCCCTTTCTAGTCACTTCCAAATACATGTCCATCCATCTTTCCTCTTTTCTATATTAACCGAATTTTCTTAAGCCTACTGAAGCTACATTTTCTCTTTAATTTATGTAGATATTTTCATGCCAGTAGCTAATATTTATTAGTAAAAGCTGATAATATTCCATAATTTGGTTTTACTATATTTAGGTAACTACTTAGCCATCAATGGTCATTTATGTTTATTCTTCTGTTCATTCTGTATTTCTGCTCAGTTTATTTTGCTAGAACAATCATTATTTTAACTAAATCTATAAGCATTGTGACAAATGTTTAAGAAAATCACCAGAAATGGAATTGTTCCAATATAGAAGATGCCTACTGAAGGAGTTAGGAGATATTCACAAATTTTCTTCCATAGAGGTTACAGCAGCTTAGACTTCATCATGTGGAACTGCACTTTTCAATGAATTCCAACTAAAACTTCCATATCATTAATGTTTGAATTGTGTCTTATCTATTGTTTGTTTATATTTTTTTGTTTGTTTTTTGGTCTTTTCCAGACAGGGTCTCCCTGTAGCTCCAGCTGTCCTGGAACTCGCTCTGTAGACCAGACTGGCTTTGAACTCCCAAAGATCTGCCTGCCTCTGCCTCCCAAGTGCTAGGATTAAAGGCGTGCACCACCACACCCAGCTCTGTTTTGTTTTTTAAGATAGCATCTCACTACCTAGCCCCAACTGGCTTGGAACTTGGGTGTAGAACATCGTAGGCTGGCTTTAGTCTCACAAAGATCTGCCTGCCTCTGCCTCCTGAGTACTGAGACTAAAAGGATGTACCACCTTTACCTGACAATCTGTGTCATTTTAAAACAAAAATATTATGCTAAAATAACTGACTTTTTCAAAGATTGCTGGGAATGAGTCTAATTTCAAATGTTTATTTGACATTATTTTTACTGAAAATTTTATATTTTCCCATTTTTAAACCTCGACTTGCTTATTAATTTTATTTACTTGTATGAATTCCTTATGAAGTTTGATGTTAATATTTTAACTGCATCATGTACATTTTCTCTCAAATGCCACTTGTGTTTTAATTTTTTTTTTTTTTTTTGAGACAGTGACTCCCTTTAGCCCCAGCTGGCCTGGAACTCACTATGTAAACCAGGCTGACCTTGAACTCACAGAGAACTGCCTGGCTCTGCCTCCCATGTCCTGGGATTAAAGGTGTGCACCACCATGCCTGGCAAGTTTTAATATTTTTATAGTGTTTTATCTTATATGTGTTTTTTCAAATATTGCTTAAAGATAGGGTAGCATATGCTAATTTCTACCTCATGTTTGCTGAGATTAAAAAATATAGGTTAGAAAGGCTTTTAATATCTCATTATGAAATATTTGTCAGCATATAATTAATTTATGATTTTGATGTCCATCTGTTATTGAATTTTTATGATTTTCATATAGTGTAACTTGATAGTATTTATATCCCCTCCTCTATCTGTACCTCCTGTTATTGCTCTCTGCCCAATTTAATGTAGCATTTTATATATATATATACTATATAATATATAGTATAATATATTATCCTATAGAGTTTAATTTGTTTCCCTAAATGTTCTTCAGTCCACTGGAACCTGATTAACCTACCTCTCTCTACCTATCCTAGCAGCCATCTGTTGGCTTAGGTTAGGTTGGGGTTTCTTAATTCCTCATGTCTATGCTGAAAGTCTTTTTGGTTTGAGTGTGCATGGGACTTGTGCATATTGTCACCATTGCTGTGAGTTCATAGGAAAAACATATGACAGTATGGAAAACTGTCTCTCCGTGAGGTCATCCACCACTGCTCTTTCCACCCCTTCTTCCACAATAATTCCCCTTGGGAGGCAGAAGTTTGAAATTGATATCCTACTCAGGGATAATCATTCTGAACCTTCTTGTTCTCTGCACATTGGTCAGGTGAGTTTCTATGTTAATCACCATTTGCTGCATAAGAAAACTCTGATTGCTGGGCATGGTGGTGTATGCTTTTAATCCTAGCACTTGGGAGGCAGAGGTAGGCGGATCTTTGTGAGTTCAAGGCCAGCCTGGTTTACAGAGTGAGTTCCAGAACAGCCAGAGCTACAGGGAGACCCTGTCTCAAAAAGTTAAAAAAAAAAAAAAAAAGAAAGAAAAAGAAAACTCTGGTGAAAGTTGAGTGATATGTTAATCTATATGTATAGCAATAAGTCATAACTATTTAGTAGAAAACTAGTATTAGGTTCTTTCCTATGTCCTGTGATCTGTGTACTCTCAGGTTCTTAAGCCTGACACAATATCACGTATGGGCCCCATTGTATAAAGAGAACCTTAATTCCAATTAGAGAGTGGTCGGTTACTTATATAATGTTTGTGCCATGGTGGGCATATCTGGCCAGGTCAGTTGATATTGTAGTTCACAGGATTCACAGCTGAGTAGGATTGATGATTATGTTTTTTTCTCCATAGCATGCACACCACTTTCCAGCACTGTGAACACTAGCCAGCAGAGAAGAGGTTCTGAAGTAAGCACGAGCTTGATTTCTCCTCGTTTGCTCTATAGCTTGTGTATGTAGTGTCTTCAGCAATAAGGTCCTGTCTTCCATTGCTGGTGGGTAATGAAGAGCAGGAGTATTTCAAATGCTGTTTAAAGACAGGATGGAATATGCTAATTTATACCTAAAGTTTACTAAGGTTTTTAAAAAAATCTAGGTTAGAAACATTTTTAATATCTCATTATAAAATACTCATATGAATTTAATTAATTTAATGTTTGATATGTGATTTTTTAAAGAATTCTTTTTTTAATTTTATTTATTTATTTATTTATTTATTTATTTATTTATTTATTTATTTATTTATTTGTATGAATGTATTGTCTGCATGTAGGTTTGTGCACCCATGTCCTGCAATGCCGCGGAGGTCAGAAGAGGGTGTCGGATTCCCCTGGAACTGGAGTTCTCCTGGAATTAGAGTTTCAGACGGTTCTCGGCCACCATGTGGGTGCTGGGGATCGAACCCGGGTCCTCTGCAAGAGCAGTCGGTACTCTTAACCACTAGGCCATCTCTCCAGCCCCTGATATGTGATTTTTATGTTACATTTTGTTCACTTTAAATTATTTCACACATAATCTATAACAGAGAAAAGTTAATTTGGCTTTTTCAAGGAATAAATCTTTTTGGGGGGGATCTTTTCGAGACAGGGTCTCCCTGTATCCCCAGCTGGCCTGGAACTCACTCTGTAGACCAGAACGGCCTTGAATTCACAAAGATTTGCCTGCCTCTGCCTCCCAAGTGCTGGGATTAACGGTGTGTGCCACCATGCCCGGCAAAAATAAGTAATTTTTATAAGCTATTTGTTATCATAGTCCTCATTTTTATGCCACTGATTTGAAATAACATGTCATTAGGCATTGTCCAAGCATCTTTCTGTGTCCTGTTCCGCCCACTCACCTCTTCATGTCTACCATGTATTATGCGGTGTCTTAATTATCTTGACTTCACATAACCCTTTTTAAGCTTGTAGGGCATGGTCCCTTCCATTCTTCTAAAAGTTGTTTCTGTTCTATAAAACTTTTCTTTCTCCATGAGAATGGAAATTAGAATGAAAACTTTCTTTTTTTAAAAGTGGTATTTAAAAAAGGATAATAAAATTATATGGATTATTATCAATAATTGTAGCACTGATTACATAAACTGAGTTTTCTTGTATTGGAATGCGGAATAATTTCTCTATGATTTGGGAGAATCATTTGCTTCCCATGTGCTTTATTTTTCATGTATAAAATGTGCTGATGTTGAGGGGTTACAGTGAGAATGAATGAGACCATCTGAAAAAACACTGAAGAACCCTGCATGCTATTTAGTAATAGTAAATAATTGCTGTTTAATTGTCATGTAATTATAATTACTAATTATTAAAACTATTCTCTTTTCTTCATCGTAGTTTTCTTCATATACACTGTGTATTACTTACTGTATTTAAATTCATTTATCTAAGATTTTCTACTTAATTCTGGGGCTATATTGATTCCTTAATAACATTACTGGGAGTGTTTGTTGAACTCATTACTTTTAATAGTTTTCCAGATGAATGTCTTAGATTTTCAAGATGAACAATCATGCTGTCTGCAAATAATGACTTTCAAAGTCTCATGCCTCAGATTTTACTTTCCTGTTGAACTGGCAGTGGTCAAAGACTCAAATGTCTATCAAGACCAATTAGCATCAATGAGCAAAGTAAGAGCTGAGTCAGAGGGTGGGAGAGGGGGGAGCTGTATGAACCAGGGAATGCATTCCTTGTCTAAAGGCATAAAAATACTGTGAGGAGGCCAAGCAGAACAGATCCATGGGCTGCTTCTGGTCCAAGGAATGCCAATTTTTGGCTCTTGATTTACATAGTCATCACACTAGATTAGCCTTTCTCAGAATTTGGTCTGGTGGCTCTTGCAGTTCTCAACACCCTTTCAAGATTTAAAGTGTTCTCATAACACAAAGGCATCATTTGCTTTTATATCATGTTATTTATGCTGAAAGAGAATTAGGGCTTTAGTACAAATCAAAGCAATGCTTCCAAATGTGACAGTTCCTAGGCTTTACTGCAATTACACATCATATGCATGCACACTTGTGCAAACATACATACACATGTACACATACACACATGTACACAGAGAGAGAACACACAGATATATACACATGACCACACACAGTCACATGTGCACACAAACACACGCACAGAGAGAAGAGAATACACGTACACAATGCACTGCATACATGCCTACACACACGTGCACACTCACAGGCACACACACACATAGACAGGGAAAAAAGTCAGTTTCATTTAAGAAGAAATGGTCATGGGCAGGGATCTCTTGAGGAAAGCACATAGGATTGTTTGTTTTCCTAGCTGAACTGGCTCGTTTTGTATATATCACCATTTTACTTGAAACAAAGGCGGCAGAAAAGCTCTGGGTATTGAGACTTGGCCTTTAAGCAAAAGTGTTCTCATGAAAGAAGAAAGTGAGCCTTTAATTTGAGGGAAACAACACAATATGTGCTGCCATGCTAAAATTTAGGCTTTTAGATAAAATTTGGAGCTGATGAAAGCTTCTATTCAACATTTAAAGGTTTCCAGTTCTGAAACTGTTCTAACACGATCAGTGACGATGTTCTTGCCTGTTATTTTTGATATTGTATCATGAAATACATCAGTATTTATAAGATCTGTATTACTCAATATTTTCCATAAGACAATAATGCAAGTGTTGCAAAACCATGCATGAGTAAAGGATCCATTAAAAGAGATGGAGTAACAGATTATAACGCAACAGAAGGTGAAAAGTTCATTGATATGATAGTTCACTGATACGATTTTAGATCCCACATCACAAGAAATCTTTAAGAGATTATATAGGTTATCGAGTTTTGCTATATTATCTCAAAGGATATTTATAATTATACAACAAAGCTTATTTTTTAAAAAAATTTCAACTACATGCCGGGCGTGGTGGCACATGCCTTTAATCCTAGCACTTGGGAAGCAGAGGCAGGTGGATCTTTGTGAGTTCAAGGCCAGCCTGGTCTACAGAGTGTTCCAGGACAGCTGGGGCTACAGGGAGACCCTGTCTGGAAAAGACCCCCCCCCAAAAAATTTCAACTACAAATCTCTGAAAGGTTGGATTTTTCTTGATTTATTTTGACCAAAACGGTGTAAGCAATAACGAGAATGCAGAGACCAAAGCAGAGCCCACTCTCATACTGAGCCAGATACCACAAAATATTTCATATCAAAATGCAAACGTCACCTCTCATTAACTTTTTCTGCATTTTTGATAAAAATGTTATTTATAGCCAGGTGTGGTAGCACACACCTTTGATCCCAGCACTCCAGGCAGATGGTTCTCTGTGAGTTCCAAGCCAGCTGGGGTTACAGGGAAACCCTGCCTCAAAAAGACCAAAAAAATGTTATTTATATTACTCAAATTGTATATTAACTGTAAAATTGCCCAATTGGTGCATTTGTATGATATTTTAAAATTCTGTTTTAATTCCAATGTAGTATATATCAATAAAAATAAACTGCAAAATAAAAGTGCTTTGAGTGTCTCCAATAATTTTTGAGCATAATTTCTAGAACTGCCACACCACGACATTTGATTATATATATATATAAGAGTATATATTTAGTATATACTCTATACTATACATTTAGGTGAGGAGGAGAGAGAGAGAGAGAGAGAGAGAGAGAGAGAGAGAGAGAGTTTATTTGTTTGGGGGTTTCCCTATAGCCCCAGATGGCCTGGAACTCCCTACATAGACCAGGTTGGCCTCAAGCTCACAGAGATCTGCCCCTCTCTGCCTCCTGCATGCTAGGACTAAAGGCATGTACCACTATGCTGGCACACATACATAAAATAGATCTCTATTTATATTTTTTAAAACAATTGCTTTGTAAGCATTTTCTATTTCTAAGGATGACATTGTACTTGATTAAAAAATTGTGGAAATTAGTGCACCATGTTCTTTAAAAGAATATTAAAAATGGAAAAATATTTGATTACTTATATTGTAGAATTTTGGTGAGATCAGGAGCATTTAGGGTGGTGTGGCCATAGACTATATAGCATACTTTAGTTTAGTTAGCATTATTAACAACAATGTTGAACTGTACCAGATTCCCATTTTATTCTGTTTTATTTTATTTGAAAAAGTATCTCATTATAGACCAGCCTGCCTTTGAATACAAAGTCACTGTGCAGGTGAGGACAGGCTTGAATGCCTGATCTTCCTTGTCTCCATCTCTCATATGTGCACCACCATGCTCAGCTTCTTTCTCTTTAAAAACATTTAATCTACTTATGGCATATAATGGGATGTTCACGTGCATTTCCTCTGTGTTGTAGAAAAAGTCTAATTTCATCTTTTCATCATTTCACTAATTATTATATTTTGTGATAATCTTAAACTTTTATTTCAGAAATTAAAAAAAATATTTTAACTTTTTTAAATTAATTGTGGTCAGTATATATTGAAAGAAATCCCCAAAATTATTCCTAAATAAGACTTTGTATTGTCAACCTACAGAGAAAGATTCTCTCAAGGTTAATAAGATTGATATTTGAGAACAGCATACTACTGTAGCACACTGGTACAGTATAGGTATATTCAAAGAGAATGAGGCAAGAGAAAGTATTCATTAGTTTAAGAAAAGCAAAACCGGAAAATTATGTAGGCTCCTTGGATCCTACTGGTTCACTGGTCTTGGAAATGGAGAGTTCCTGTTACTGATGGTAGTTGCCATCGCTGGACAAGTATTTTATCAAGAATACTTTATCTGAACTGCTGGAGCCTGGAAGAATGTTAAAACAATAAGTATGTGAATATCTTGGAAGTATGCAAGTAGTGAGCACATGTAAAACGAGAAAGAAGTTCTTGAGTTTTCAGAAAGTGTGGGACACTGGTTATTTCAGACAGGTAGGCATGAATTCTCCCTTATAGGTTCTTAGTTCTAATTTTGGAAATTAAAAAAGTAGTTTTTTTTTTGTTTTTGTTTTTTTGTTTGTGTGTGTGTGTGTGTGTGTGTGTGTGTGTGTGTGTGTGTACACCTATGGAGGTCAGAGCACAACATTAGAGACCAGATTTTCTCCTTCCACCACGTGGGTCCTAGGGATAGAGCTTGGGTCAGACTTGGCACAAGAACTTTTACCCAGTGAACCATTTTGCCAGTCCTCAGGCTCTGATTTTGCCTGGTTTTGACAAGGGCAATTTCATCTTGCTATCAGCAACCTTTCACTATGCTCTCTGCCAATTATATCCCCTTTTTGCACCCCTCTCCCAGCCTCTGGTAAACTCTTTTTATTTTTATTTTTTTTGTCTTTTTGAGATAGGGTCTCCCTGTAGCCCCAGCTGTCCTGGAACTCACTATGTAGACCAGGCTGGCCTTGAAGTCACAGAGATCCACCTGCTTCTGCCTCCTGATTGCTAGGATTAAAGGTGTGTGTCACCATGCCTTGCTTGTAAACTGTTTTCAACTATCTCTATGTGAGATTGAAGTGGAACACACACATACACACACACACAAGCACATACTCACAGACACACATTTACACACAGTAACACACATATATGCACACACATAGAGGAATAATATAGATCCTTAAAAATGAAGGAATTTCTTTAATTTATGACATGGGTGGAACTGGATAGTACTATGCTTAGTGAAATAACAGAAAGACAGATACTGTAAGATCTTACTTATGTGGAGCACAATTTTAAAGACTTTCATTTCTGAAGTCACTAAACTTTGCACTCCAGGAAGCCTCTGTAAGCGATTTCTTGGGTGAGTTCCACTGCCCACACATTCTCCCCTAGACTGCAGGTGGCTCTCTTATTTACCTGTGACCATGGTGAACACAGACCTTCCAACCTCCCAGTCTTTGCCTCCTACATGATTTGCTGGACGCCTCCTGCCCATCACCTGAAACTAGCAGGACACAAAGGTAAACAGTAATTATTCAACTGGCTGATAAAACTGCACACCTGTGACTTATAAAATCCTTCCTATAAAAGTTCATTACAAATACATCTTCCAGTTAACCCTTGTGCAGTAATAAGTTGAATAAAATCACGTTCCTCTTAGCTTGTTGGTTGTTTTCATTTTCATTTGTTGTTGGTGGTGATGGTTTGCTTTTGTCATTAGATTAATTTCATTTTTAATCTTCTAGCTTTAAAAATATGTTGAAACTTAAAAAAATAAGATACTCTAGATTGATCAGATATTTCTTTTTGTACTGTCAGAGATTGCAGCTTGAAAAGAAACTCTCCAGCTGAGTTCTATTCCCAGTCTTGTTTTCCATTGTCTACTTCTTAAGAAAAAACACTTTTTATCATTTGTATTTATGTATATGTGTCTGTGCTGAGTGAATGCCACATGTATGTGTCTGCCTGTGGAGGGCAAGAGAAGTCAGATCCTTTGGAGTTGGTGCTGGCTTTGAACTTAGGTCCTCCGGAAGATCGGCAGACTCTCTTAACCACTGAGCCCTCTCTCTAGCCCACTAGTTTTTCTTGAGGCAGGGTCTCACTAAGTAGATCCTCCTGCCTCAACCTCCTGAGTACACAACCATGGCTGGTTGATCTTCATTTTAAAAAATAAAACACATTTATAGTGCTTTTATTTCCTCTGAAAACCTTAACTTCAAAGAAATGAGCATATATATATATATATATATATATATATATATATATGTGTGTGTGTGTGTGTGTGTGTTATTGGTCTTTTTGAGACAGGGTCTCCCTATAGCCCCAGCTGGCCTGAAACTCACTATGTAGACCAGGCTGGCCTTGAATGCCCGGAGATCCACCTGTCTCTGCTTCCCAAGTGCTGGGATTAAAGATGTGTGCCATCACGCCTGGCTGATTTTATATTTCTATATTACCACACAATATAAATTTTGTTTTGTCTTTTTGAGACAGGGTCTTCCTTTAGTCCCAGCTGGCCTGGAGCTCTATATATAGACGCAGCTGGCCTTGAACTCACAGAGATCCACCTGCCTCTGCCTCCCAAGTGCTGGGATTGAAGGAATGTACCACCACACCAGGCCTATTAATTTTTATTTCATTCAAAGGAAAGAATCAAATGAATCATGTAAGAATTGTGTGACAATTGAGGGGAATGGGCTTCCATTGTAGGCCAAGCTACAGGATTAGTTATTATTACACATGGGGTGTGGTTTAGAGGGGAGAGAGCAGTTCTTTAATGCTGAAGTATTTCAGTATTTCTCCTTTATGCTAGGGAATGGTGTGTGTGTGTGTGTGTGTGTGTGTGTGTGTGTGTGTGTGTGCGTGTGCTTGCTTATGTGGTGGTAGAGAGAATTCTATTCAAATGTACCATTTAGGTGACTTTTGTGTTAATAAGTAATTAACAGAAGCCATTCACTCAGTACAACACATTGATCTCAGCTTATACTCAACAGGTGTTAGTGACCTCCTAGGAAAGCAAGAAGATGGTGTGGACAGAGTGGGCAATGAGGAGGAAGGCGGAAGAACACCTCAGCTGACTGCAGCACTCAGACTAGTCGCTCCTTCTTTGTAATATTTCCCAAGATCCATTATTCTTCTTTTGTACATGTTGATTTTTTTCTAACTGCAGTCACTGACCCAGGATGTTGAGGGATTCCAATAGAGCTTGTGTTCTCTGACCAGATTATTTCCTGTGCTACTGGGTACAGCTCCACCCACCCCCACATGGGGTGTGTGCTTACAAGGTGCCTGGCCAACCATCTGCACCGGTTGTGCCAAAACTTACTAAGGAACAAAGCAATCCCCCTTAAGCTTGAATTTATAATTTCTTTAACTAGATTAGTATATTTTTAACAATAACAAAAGTAAAAACAAAGTGTGTTGATAAAAGGTCTCTGAGAAGACTCTTGCCCTTAAGGTCATGCTTATTTCCTGTAGAGAAATATCACTCTGATCAAGTAAAGACCACCAGAAAGAGGCTTTCAGAAGCAGGTATATTTGCTAAACTATGGCAATATAAAGCAGTCTAAAAACATGTAGGAAGGGTTTTATGAAGTACACTTTATATTACAGAGTGCTTAAACCTGAGAAGAAAAATAGAATTATCTAATATTTAAAAAGTTATGATATATAAGATGTATGTTTGACTCATTCATACATTTAAGCAAATAACTTATTCTGTTAGGCCAGACATGGATTGGTATGAAATTAAAGTACCCTTTGCCAGTTTTCCTGCAATGAAATCAATTATACCAATAAAAAATAAAAATATATATTGGCATACAACTTTTGGACTTGCATCCTATCATTTTGCTAAAGAATTCAAATAAGTTTAATCTCATCATAGTTAATTACTTTTATAAAACACCCAAGAGGTTGGGGCTGGAGAGATAGCTCAGTTGTTACAGGCCCTTGCTGTTCTTGCAGAGGGCCCGGATTTGGTTCCCACACTTACCTGGCATCTCACAACTGTCTGCAACTCCAGTTCCAGGGAATCTGATGCCCTCTTCTGGCCTCCATGAATATTGTACAACATATGTGACTTACATACTCATGCAAATAAAAATAATAAAGTTTTTTTAATGCCCAAGAACAATTTAAATTCATTAGTTATCATCAAGTTTAACTTGATTGAGAACTGAAGTGAAACAAATTCACATTACATCTAAATTTATAGGAAGTTTCTGTTTTGAATATATTTGAACATAAAAATTAAAACTTAGATTAAAACTTTCTTGCACATTTTTAAACATTTAGAAAAACTATTAATATTTTGCATGTTTCAAGGTTTACTATTTTTCTACGATTTTAATAAAATATTTAATTTACCATTGGTATCTATATCTATTGTATGCTCTTAGTCAGAAGTATTTGAAACTATATTTTAGACATTATGATACTATTCAAAGTGTAATATGGAAGATTCTATATGGTATAAAATTTCATAGGGGCTGGAAAGATGGCCTAGCGGTTAAGAGCACTGACTGCTCTTGCAGAGGACCCAGGTTCCATCCCCAGCACCCACATGGCAGCTGAGAACCGTCTTTAACTCCAGTTCCAGGGGAATCCGACACCCTCCTCTGACCTCCACGGCATTGCACAACACGGGTGCACAGACCTGCATGCAGATAGTATATTCATACACTTACAAAAATAAATTAAAAAATAAAATTTCATAGCAACACTTTCTTTAACTATTATTCTACAGCAACTTCTGAATAGAGGACTACTTCTGAATTGACCATTTACTTTATAAGACAAAAACTAAAACCTTTGGACTTAGGAAAGGTTATTTAGCCCTTATGTTTGCTTTTTGTTATTATAACAAGTATCTGAGATCAGTGAACTTAGCAAGAAGAAAGGTCTATTTCCCCTCACAATTTAGGTGGTTTTAGTCTATGATTCATTGGTTCTGCTGCTTCAGGGCACTTCATGGCTGTAGCCTGTGGCAAAATCATTCCCCTCCTGGCCAGGACGGAAAAGAGAAAGTAGAAGAGAGTCCCACTGTGTGAGTTAAAGGGGACCTCCCCTCCCTGACTACTACCACTCATGACCAGAAGACCTCCCACTAGGCTCTGTCTCTTCAAAAAACGCCAAGCTGAAGACAAAGCTTTCACTACACAGGGCATTCCAAGTTCAAAGTGCAGTACCTGGTCTGCTAGCCCCGGGCAGCCCCATCTTGCTAAGCTGTGAGAAGCTCTCATATTCTATTATCAATCAGGTCTCTCCTGAGTTCAGAGCAGGCACTGACTGAATTCCCTGTGTCTGTAGTTTGAGGTAGATTCAATAAAGAAAACTTCATGGAATTAGTAGGCTCGAAAGCAGCAATCTGTAAATGACCCATTCTGTAAACCACAGCTTATTTTAAGGACATCTACGGTTAGTCACAGCACTTCAAGTCTCAGCTTGGCTATTGGCTAACTATAGACACAGTTCCAGCTTTCTGGGTTTCTTCATATGCATCATTTGAGAGATGGATAGACTGACCACGGATAGAAGGACAGATGGTAGAAGATCCTAGGAGGTTTCTTCTGGTGAACTTACTATGTTCTATCTTAGCTGTAATTATTCAAGGAAAAGTTTTTTGTTTTTGTTTTTACTCAGATGAATATATATATGCAAATAATAAAGAAAGCCAAATATTAATGAATGTCCAGAATTCTAATATTTGGGAGAGAAAATGTTCTGCATAGCAACACAGACAATGCAATAAAAAACACATTAATAATTCAGTTGCTCTTCTGTTGTCTCTCTTGGGTAATTCTTTTTCAGTTTTTACAGGAATGTACGGTATGACCAAAGTTAACAAAAGCAATTCTCTGTGCATCATTAACTCCTAGCCAGTGATCAAGGGTGGAAGGCAATGACCTCTTAATAAAGGGTCAGAGCTGTGTGTCCAGGGATGGTTCACTCCCACTGAGAACAAAACAAAGCCCTGGGCCCCTGGGCCCCCCAGTATGTTTCTTTACAAAGTTCAAAAAGAGACTCCATGAAGTGCTAAATAACAAACTTATCCTCAGGAGCCTGAGAAGGATTTACTCTACAGGAAATTAAATTGAAGTTCTCGAGGCCATGAGTTGAGCTACATTAAAAAAATTTTTTTTTCAAAGCCCAGTTCCTTACAACATAACCCAAGGCCTTTTATCATTGTGCCCCTCACTTCTTGTGTTTCCCGAACACCGGTTATCTTATGAAATACTAGGCTAAAAGGATGATATATCTCCTGAACCAAATTTTGCTATCTTTAACAAAGTTGCAACATAACAAAGCATAAGGAGCAAAGCCAAAACAATAGCAAACAAAGACATGACATTCCCTACGTGAGAAAGAACCAAAACAAAGCAGATCTCCAGGTGCCACTGACACAGACCCGCCCATGGCTCAGGTGCAGTCAGTGGTCACAGGGCAGTGCATGCAGCACGCACATGTTCACTATAAAATGGAGTTGTCCAGTCTGTTCTTTATTCCTTGTAATTGGAAAGGTAAAACCAGTAAAGATGGAAGAGTGGAAACAGCTCTATTGAGCAGATTTTAAATCCTAATTTACATGTTTACTTGAAAGCATTCACTTGGCTGTAATTTCCCCATTGTGTTGGCCAAGAACTAATAAAAAGGAAGAACACTAGGGAGGAGAGGAATTGGAAAGAGTCTTCCTGTATCAATAAATTCATGCATACACTGATCTATTATTTGGAATAATAGCAGAATTCTCAGATCACTACAATGAAATATAAAGGTGAATTATCTATCTATCTATTTATCATCTATTAGCTATCTTTCCTCTATCTATTTTGATTTTTAGTGAGTGCCCCTGCCAACAGTGCTTAACAGTGAAAACTTCCTTGTACCCCATTTTAGTGAGTAACTGGTCAGTAAAGATACTGTCACATTGATTGTTATGGCTATATATAGCTTGAAGCATATGTCTCTATTTTTTTCAGTTCCAAGATTTATGAGAAATAACAAATCTTTTTTACTAAGTACATTAAAATATACATGTAAATTTCTATTTTTTTGGTCTGTATACAAGCTTACAATTGAACTGTGAATCCCTAAAAATGTTTTGTAATTAGCCTATAGTTTGACTTCAGACTTTGTAAATTTGCTATAGTAAGGAGTGTTAAGTTTGCTATAGTAAGGAGTGTTAAAAAAAAATTAAAAAAGCTAAGAGTAGAATCATGCACATCAAAGGCTGGGATAGATGCTCCCAAAGCACAGAGTTAAGTGCTGCTTTGAGTACTGGAGAGCAAGAAGGCTGTGACATGCTTCAAATAGAAAACACATTGTTTTATAAGCTTTTCCAAAGCATATAGCACAGCTCCAAAATTTTAGTTACATAAACTTAGTAAACTCTGAGAATCTAATGTACAACATGGTAGCCATAATGAATAATCTTGTAGGGTATGCTTGAATTATTCTAAGAGGGTTGATTTTAAATGCTTTCCTCCAAAAGAAAGAAAATGGTAACAAAGTTACATAGTGACTGATTGATTGATTGATGAAGATTTTGTGACCAGAGACCTCAGAACTTAGCTCTGTAATTCTTTAAGGAGCAATAGCGTGATATTTGATAATGTGATGTTTAAGGAAACTTTAAAATTCTTTATTGGTTTAAATGACAAATATGTGTATATAATTTTAATGTTATTATTTGATTTGGAAAAGTATTCGGTATCCCATTTTATTACAGGGTGTTATTTTTACCATCGCCCAGCCCTCCCTCTCACCATCTCTTTTTCATTTGCTTCCTCCTTCTCCATGATTTCCCCCCATGGGCCTCTGAAGTCAGGACAGCCTCTGAAGGCCTCTGGGTCCTTTACAGGGGTGGGCAGTGTGCAAGGAGGAGCTGCAGTCCAGCTCATACTGCGTGAGCTATGCAGTGAGGTCTCAGAGATAACAGCCAAAAATCACAGGTGGCTTCTAGAAAACACCTCTTTTCCACTCCAGTCCCTTCAATTTTTTAAAAGTATCTTACTATTTGCCAGTTTCACACATCTCTATAACGAATTCTAGTTATTTCCGACTGGCTTCTCTCCCTCTCGTGCTGGCTCCCTTCTCAATAGTATTGACCCCTCCCTGTTTTCATGTCTTCTTGTGTGTGTGACTCACTGTTAGTAAGAGTCCCTTGCTCTAGCGTGGGTAGGACCTTATTTAGTGCAGCACTTCATGACTGAAGGAAGGGATGATTCCTTCCCCAACAGCCTTTAATTGCTCCCATTACCTCAGTGAGGGGTGGAGCTCACCGCCTCTCCCTGCCAGTGATGAAATGTTGATAGGCCCTGTCTTGTGCATGTCTTGTGCAGATAATTACTTTGTTGAGACAAGATCTCATATACTATCTTGGGCTGGCCTACTTGTACACCATGCAGTAGAAAATGGCCTTGAACTTGTGGCAATCCTCCTACCTCAGCTCCTGAGTGCTGGGATTGCAGGCATGAGCCATCAGGTCTAACTGGCTTGTGCTTTTTTTTATTCAGTTCTATGCTTCTGCACAGAAACCCTGCCACTTTTGACACACTGCTCTTTACTCTCACAATATTTGCAGGTAGGACTTTTTACTGCTCAGTTCCAATATCAGGCAACAGTAAGAAGTCACTTTCCTGTCACAGACTCACCCAGCTGTTAAGAGCTAAGGACCAAACCTTGTCCTTTAAAGTTATTATTTTTAAGGTATTATCCTTTAAGGATAATAGCCAGGTACAATAATGGCATGAGAGAGAAACAGAGGCTTTGCTGTTGGAGCTGAAACACAAACATGTTGTCCAGAGAGTGCTGGTCAGGGGCTAAGGAGGTGAGATCAGCTTTCCAAAGCCTGAAAGTAAAAGCAGGAAGGGAAGAGCCTTGGAAGACTTAAGAAGCCATTTATGACTGATAAGAAGTACAAGCCATGGGGCTGGAGAGATAGCCTAGCACTTAAGAGCACCAACTGCTCTTGCAGAGGATCCGGGTTCGATCCCCAGAACCCACATGGCGGCTAAGAATCGTCTGTAACTCCAATTCCAGGAGAACTCCAGTTCCAGGGGAATCCGACACCCTCTTCTGACCTCCTCTGCATTGCACGACATGGGTGCACAAACCTGCATGCAGACAGTAACATTCATACACATACAAAAATAAATAAAATTTAAAAAAGTATAATATAGCAATTTGAATGAATTATAATGCTATAAAAAATGGAAATCAAGGCTCAGGAGAGGTTTAGAAATATGGGTAACAGAATTGCTGATTAGAACCCCAATGGACCCTGGACACCTAAAGTGTGTTTATATCACACAGAAAAGAGTAGAAGAAACCTGAGTCTGGTATCAACATGGCTGTTATCCTAGAATTCAGGAGGCCGAAGCAGGAAAATCAACAGGTTAGATAGGGAGGCCAGGGCTAGCTAGGGAAGGCCTAGCTCAAAACAGAAACATGAAAAATCCTGTCCAAGAAAACCCAGGAACAAAAAATGGAAGGAAGAAGGAAGGAAGGAGAGAAGGAAGGAAGGAAGGAAGGGAGGAAGGAAGGAAGGAAGGAAGGAAGGAAGAAGGAAGGAAGGAAGAAGAGAAGGAAGGAAGGAAGGAGGAAGGAAGGAGAGAAGGAAGGAAGGAAGGAGGAAGGAAGGAGAGAAGGAAGGAAGGAAGGAGGAAGGAAGGAGAGAAGGAAGGAAGGAAGGAAAGAAAGGAAGGAAGGAAGGAAGGAAGGAAGGAAGGAAGAAGGAAGGAAGGAAGGAGAGAAGGAAGGAAGGAAAGAAGGAAGGAAGGGAGGGAGGGAGGGAGGGAGAGGGAGGAAGGGGGGAGGCAGGGAGGATGGGAGACCCTTAAAGAGAGAAAACATCCTTCAGAAATGTCACACAAATTATATTATACATAGACCATGACTTTTCAGACATTTCAAAAATAATCTAGAATGGGAGTTTTTGTCTGAACATACTCTGTAATGTACATGTAAATGTTCCATGAAACCCATAGAAACCACTAAATTTACTCTGTAAATGTACATGTAAATGTTCCACGAAACCCATAGAAAGCACTGAATGTACTCTGTAATGTACATGTAAATGTTCCACGAAACCTATAGAAACCACTGAATGTACTCTGTAATGTACATGTAAATGTTCCACGAAACCCATAGAAAGCACTTTTTAAATCATTACATCGTATATTTAACTAGCCTAAATCATTATTTGTGGAATTAGAGTAAACTGTAAACTTGTCCCAGCTGTTGCTTGGTCTCTCCTGGAACATTACAGCAGAGGACCTTTGTTTATCTTCTCCACTGGATGTGAGGCACAAAACACATCTTGCTTCTTCCCAGCCCAGGCTCTACCCTTGAAGGGTGAGTTTGTCTTGCTTCTCCTCTGTTTCACCTGAGATTCTCAGACTCTGGGGATACAAGGTCCTGTTCCCACAGGTCCCTTCCCCTTCCACACCTCAGAGTGCACTAATCTAAGCTTCCTGGAAGAGCACTCTGTAATAATGCTTAGAACCCAAGGTCCTTACTGATGTTTTGACCACTTATCATACCCACAGGATAGAACTGGGGCTTTTACCACTGTGTGCTGTCATTTACCTTTTATTGACATCTCTGTGTTCTCTTTAGTTTTCATTTTCTGAATTTTGATTCTATGTTCTTTGGTTCATAAACGTTTAGGGCTGTTTAAACTTGTATAATATACTCACTAATCACAGAAAATGGCAGTCTTTGGATATTTAATTCATATGCAGTTGAATTTAAATGTTCTTGTCTTGTACATGTTTGCCTATACTTTAATGATTTAAAAATTATTTTATATGTCATATTGGATTGTGACCTTGTGCAGCTATGGGGGCGAAGATACCCAGCCAGCCAGAACACAGGTAGGGCTGCTGCCTCTAGGGTACTCAGGTGCATAGACATTGGTTGCTTTGGCTGGATCAGCTGGAGCACAGGGTGGGGGCTGGGAACGTCAGCCAGGCAGATATTTGGAATGTTGGACTATTGGCCTGTAAGTTATTTTTTTTATTTAAAAATATTTTATATGGATTTACACATGACAGCTTGGAATGAATGCATTTTTCTAAGTATTTGTCTTAGAACTGAAAATTCTCATCTGCTAAAATTTTTTTTGATTAATTCCTATTTTCTCTTTTTATTGTTATTAAACTTTTTCCATAGGTCATACATCATTTCTCAATCGAATCTAGAGTCACTTCTCTTTCCATGCCCCCCACCCCACCCGAGTCCCTGCACTCTGCCATACATGTCCTGCATCTTTTTTTCTGAGTCTTTCCATAGTTTCTCTTTGCAGTTCTTTCATTGTTGTTCTCTCCAACTTGTATTACTACAGTATATATTTAGTTGGGAAGACAGAAAAGGCAGCACATAAAGAATGAGAAGTAGTTGCTTCCTCACGGGTGGGTGAGTCAAGACGGGTGCCCTGAGAAGCCCTCACCCAGTAGAATGCCCAGCCAGTGGGCGGGGAACTAGAGAGCACAGGAGAACTGTGGCTTTGTGAATATCCATGGCCATTATCCTAAGTTTAGGTCCTCAAATTTAGGCTTTTCCAAAAAGGATTCAGATTGCTTTAAAGCAAAGATGCAAGGGCTGAGGACGGTGGCACATGTCTGTAGTCCTGCTCCTCGGAGCCTGTGGAGCCTAAGGCAAGAAGATGGTGATGGGTCACAAGCCAATCCTGGGCTACATAGAGAGATTGTCTCAAGAAAATCAGAGGAAGAAAGTGAGGAAAGAAGGGAGGGGAAGAAGGAGGGAGGGGGAGGAGAGAAGAGTGAAAAGAAGGAGGGAGAAGCCAAGCCAAGCCGCAGGGAAGGAAGCTTGTTTACGGTGCTCTGAGCTGACCCCTGGGTTGTACCAGGGTCAGCAGCAGTGCAGTTTTCCGTCTGTGCGGTAATCAGCCCCAACAGAGACAAGTGGTCTCTGTTGTAATCAGCAGCAGTACAGGAAGTAGCGTTAAGTAGGCCAAAGGTAACAGTATGAATGGGTTTTAGTCAACCTCTGTCAGGTCTGAAGATGGATCTCAATTATCTACATTCTTGAGGGGTTCCTTCTCTGCTCTGCCCTGCCAAGTCTTGTTTCCATACGTGCACTTCTTCCCCTGTCCGCTGTGCATTCTAGACAATTTGTTCAGCATTTATTCTCACCATGTCTCTTCATTTATATCGAATCTGGTTTTTGTTTTGTTTTGTTTTTAAGACAGGGTCTCCCTGTAACCCCAGTTGGCCTGGAATTCACAATATAGACTAGGCTGGCCTCCATCTCGCAGAGATCTGCCTGCTTCTGCTGCAGAGTGCTGGGATTAAAGGCATGTACCACCATGCCTGGCCTCTAATCTATTTTTTAACTCACTCGTTGACTTAAATTTCAGTATCTGTATCTTATGCTAAAAGTTCTCCATACTTTTTAAGTTTTTAAAAATAATTTCTTATTCTACTCATTTTAAATACTTTAAATGTATTTATTTTTATAGTTTTTAGAAAACTTATGTACCTAGCCTGTATATAGATTATATACACATATCTATACATAAAGGCCCTCCGTAGTTGCCATGCTAAGTTCTTACGACCTAATCCTATTTGTTTTGTTTCACAATTATGGCTCATAATAAATTGCTTGTGTTGTTTTTGAAACCCATCTCGAGTATGACTGCATCTAATGGACATTTCCTCCCTGTGTTTCACTTGGGCCGGTTAGAAAGTTACCATGCTCTCTATTTTATTCTTCCTACTTAGTCTTATATGAAAGATCCAGAGAGGTCCCATTTTCATCGCACACTTTCTCCTCCAGCCCCAGAGGCCTTCCACATGGCGGTTCCCGCAACTTCCGGCCCCTGCAGCTCTCCTCCATTTGGAGCCGGTGACTCTGCAACTGTGATTGACCAACTGGCAGGTGTTTCACCTACTTCTTGCAGTCTGCTCAGTGCTCACAAACTAGGGAGTCATGAGCAGCTCCCAGTGCCTAATTCAATTTGGTCTAAATTATATCTGGCAAATAGTCTCCATACTCTCTCTACCATTATGATGTTGGGACTTTTCTTATGTTTACCACAGAAATTTTTTTTTCTCCAATTCCATCTTTGCTTATTATTTTTGTGGACACTTTTAAAGTCTGTTTTTCTCAAAATTACTTCTGACTCATGAAAAAAGGACAGTAGTTTACTTATTCTAGAGAAAAATGATATGTAGTGGAATCCTCGGTCAGCTCTGTGTGGGCAAACATCACTGTCATTTGGCTAAGTCATTTAACCTTCATAAACATTAATGTCCTCAATCTAAAATAGAGACATGGTTCCTTAAAGTGTTGTAAGACTTAAGTAATACAAACTCTAATACCACATTGCCTAGCCATCAGCTATTGTAACAACTAGTAGTTGTTTTTGAGACTTTTGTATTTAGGGTATGCTTTTTTATTAGAAAATTTATTACAAAATAAAAAGTTGATATTGATAATGACATGGTATTATCTCACTTAGCGTTCACAACAATTCAGTGTTCAGTTGTGTTGAATTCCCCCTGCACCATTGGTCGATGGAATCATAAAGGAAGAAGGGGTAATTTGCAAAGAAAAGGAATGTAATTTTTGCTTTTTTTTTCATGGTTCATGTGTATATTCAACTTTTTGCCTATTCAAGTAACAGAATATTTTCTGTATTCCATAGGAGTCCAGTAAGTGTTGTCCCTGTGGGCAGTGATTGTGGGAGTTGGGCTTTCCTTTGGATTCCATAAGGTATGCTTTTAGAGATGGCTCAGTGGTTAAGAGTACTGACTGCTCTTGTAGAGGACCCGGGTTCCATTCCTGGCACCCACATGACGGCTAAAAACCGTCTTTAGTGCCGGGGCGTGGTAGCACATGCCTTAAAAAAAACAACCCCCCCAAAAAAGTTAATTAGCGGGGCATGGTGGTGCACGCCTTTAATCCTAGCACTTGGGAGGGAGAGGCAGGCGGATCTCTGTGAGTTCAAGGCCAGCCTGGTTTGCAGAGTGAGTTCCAGGACAGTCAGAGCTATAGGGAGACCCCATCTCAAAAAGATCGAAAACAAAACAAAACAAAACAAAACTTTTATTTTGAATTGGTGAAAGCAATGTGTTGCAGTTTAGATAAACATTTTCCTCAAAAAGACTTCATATTGAAAAGTTGATCCCCAGCTGATGACACTATCTTGAAATGTTCTGGAAGCTTTGGGAGGTGGGACCAACTGGAGTAAATATATCACTGGGGATTGGTCTTTGGCTTTACATTATTCCTGGCCCCTTCTTGTACACTTTCTGTTTTGTTGGCTGTAGTAAATGGATCTCCTCTGTTACAGGTTCCACGATGTTCTGGCATCACGATGTTCTTCCCAAGAACATGAAGCTGAGCAGTCATGACTTGAACCCTCTAAAGCCATGAGCCAAAACCAATCTTCCCAGCCTTAAATAATTTCTGTCAAGTGTTTTGTCACAGTGGCAAGAAAAGTAACCAAGACACAGCACAACTCTTTAGTTTATTTAACCAGTTATTCTTCATCACCTAGCGGGATCCAGAGATTACTGAAAGATCCTACCCAAGAAAGAAAATCCATGAATGCATATCCTGTTTCTGAAATAGACTATAATTATCTCTCTCAAGGAATGATGTTATAGTTCAGTGCCAGCATTTCAATCATGTTAAAACAGGAAGCTGAAAAGAAACCTGTGAAGTAAAGAAAAACTAAAAAAAGTTTTTTAGGGGCTGGAAAGATGTCTCAGTTCAGTTAAGAGTACTGTCTGCTCTGGCAGAGGACCTGAGTTTAATTCCAGCACTCACATGATGTGGCTAACAACCCTCCTAACTCCAGTTCCAGGGGAATTCAGTGCCCTCTTCTGACCTCCTTAGGTATTGCATGACATGGGTACACTCACATACATGCAGGAATACACTCATACACATAAAATAAAAATATAAATAATTTTTTAATTCCCCTTTCTCTGCCCCCCCCACCACAGTTCATGCACTCTACCATCCATGTCCTGCATCTTTCTCTCAGTCTCTCCAAAGTTTTTCTCTGCAAGGGTTTATTGTCCTAGGCAGAATTCAACCACAGCAGTCCGTTCCTTGACCCAGTCCTCATGCTGCTGTGGTTCCCTCTCAACTGTACCACTGTGAAGTATGCCATGTACACGTCATATATGGACCAGAATTATGTTCTCCAGGCAGAAACTGTATGTTAACTCTGATATATGTCCAGGAGTTCACATTTTTTCCTTTTAATTTTATATTACTCTAAAATATGAATATATATCTTCTGCCCATATACATTAATTATCATGTCTGAAAGTAAGTGGTAGGTTAATTCTAGGGCTCCTTATGAGATTCACATTATAACATCACAGTTGCTTTCAGATAGAAAGAAATATAACAATAACGTTGATCAGCTTGCCATTTGATTGGGAAATTTTGTACTGAAAATTATGGAATGCTTGACAAATTTGTGTGTCCTCCTTGTGCAGGGGCCATGCTAATCTTATCCGATTCATTCCAATTTTAGTATGTGTGCTACTGAAGAGAGCACATAAATAAAAGAATTTTAAAGGATTTTTTTTTAGCTCCATTGTGGAAAGTTTTGCAAAGTGGGCTTGTATTCAAACAAGAATATAACTAAAATAAAATAAATGAAGATGTGTGTGTTTTATATTGATAGTGTAAAAAACAGCCTAAGCAGAGGCATTTTAGATATCATATTAGAAAGAAGGACTCCTTACATAATTCATATTTGACACAACCAGTAAAGATTTACAGTAATTTTCCAGAGCAAAGTGTACTAGGCTAGAGTTTCTGTCACATTAGGTTCCAAGGCATCTTAGGAGAATAATGATGGATTTCATGTTGCTAGGCATTAGTAATTAGTTAATAATCAGGTTATTTCTACTTGAATGTATCTTTTATGCTAAATATACCAATGTCAATACTCAGTAGCTAAAACTTTATGTCATATTTTACATTAGAAAGCTGATTTCCTCACTTAGATTTTGCTATGGTTTCAATATAGTTTAAATGTGTTTCTTAAAGATTTTGGTGTTGGAAACTTGGTGTTAAGAGATATTAGAACCTTTAAGACGTGAGGCCCCTAACTCCAATTCCAGGAGAACTCCAGTTCCAGGGGAATCCGAGACCCTCTTTCTGACCTCTGCGTCATCGCATAACACAGGTGCACAAACCTACATGCAGACAGTACACTCATACACATACAAAAAAAAAAAAAAAAAGAGGTGAGGCCTATCTGGGAATCCTGGTGCACACCTTTAATCTTGGCACTTGGGAGGCAGAGGTAGGTGGATCTCTGTGAGTTCAAGAACAGCCTGGTCTACAGATTCAGTTCCAGGACATCTGGGGCTACAGGGAGACCCTGTCTCAAAAAGATAAAAAAAAAAAAAAAGAGGTGATGCCAAATGGAGCTTTGAGTCATTCACTGGTATCTAAGTCACAAAACTTTATAACATTTGAAAATTATATGAAATTCAAATTTCAGTGTCTATACATAAAGTTTTACTAGAACATATCCAAAGTCACTTGACTCTGTACTTCTAACCTGGAAACATTTTTGTCTTTGCAATAGATATGATAAAGCCTATAGCCTAAAATGTTTATTGTCTAGAAATTTAGAAAGAAAAAAAAGCATTTTCAAATTCCCATTCTCTGGGACAATTCAGAGTTTGTATGTATATGAAAATTAAAATAGGGGCTGAAGAAATGACTCAGCAATTATAAGATCACTGACTGCTCTTGCAGAGGACTCGGAGTTCAATTCTCAGCACCCACATGTCCTTAAGCTGGGCATGGTGGTGCATGCCTTTAATCCTAGAAATCAGGAGGCAGAAGCAGGTGGATCTCTGTGAGTTCAAGGCCAGCCTGGTCTACAGAGCGAGTTCCAGGCCAGCTGGGGCTATAGGGAGACACTGTCTCAAAAAAAAAAAAAAAGAAAGAAAGAAAATTAAAATAGAAAAAATAAGATGAGGTATAATATTTTTGTTTGGCAAGTATAAATGTTAGTCCACATTTTTTCTTTTTTCAATGATATATTAACAATCAAAATTTGTTCTCTTTAATGTGTTTGGGATTCGATGATATATCAAAAATTGAAAATTGTTCTCTTTAATGTGTTTGGGAACTTATGATGGAATAAAGCTAATAAATAAATGTAAATGCTTAATATTGTGCACTGTATTCGTGTGCTGGAGCTACTATAACAAATATTACAGAATGAGTGGCTTAAAATCATAGACATCAATTTTCTTGCTATTCAAGAGGCCAGAAATCTGCTACAGACTCAATAATTTCGTAATCCCCAAATTTACAGGCCGGAGCATTCTCCTGCAATGTGATAATATTTGGAGATGAAGACTTTGGGAAGTAATGATAGTTTAGGTTATAAGGTAAGGCCCTCATGATACGATTAATGTCTTCTATAAGAGGAGGAAGATGTCGGAGTATGGAGTATGTGTGCACACACATGCATGTGTGTGTGTGTGCATGTCCTTGCCAAAGAAGGCCATGCCCAGGACAAAGGTCATCTTCAAGAACACGGTAGATTCGACACACAAATTTTAGGCATTTACAACTCAGTTCATCATAGTTAATGATAAATTAAAAAATAATAGTTCAAATAAAAAATAATAGTTCCCTTCCTTCCTTCATTCATTCCTTCTTTCCTTCCTCTCTTTCCTTTCAAACTAGAAAGCAAATTAGATTCTACTTGATCAAGGTACAAACATTTCATGACATATGGAAAGGAAAACCCAGGAGCCCAAACTTAAGTTAAATTATATTGTCTAAATATTATGGTTTCATCCTTCATTGCTCCCTCCCTCCTCTCTCCCTCCCTCCCTCTCTCCTTCTGTCCCTCCTTTTTCTTCCCCCATCTCGCCCTCCCTCTCTCCTTGGCTTCCACTCTTCCTTCTCTCCTATTCTTCCTTACCCTCTCTATCACTCTCCCCTCAGGCTGTTACTGGTAGAATAATATTCCATCATGGCATTATCTCCCTTCTACCATTTGACTTTACACATTCTATACCCATGTCTTCTATTACCATAATATCCAAAATGTAATGTGAAAGTGTCTCTACCATAGAAGATAAAATTAAATTAAAATTGAAAGGCCTAGAAGCTCAGTTCTTTGATAGAAATGCTGATAGGAACTTGACAGGAAAAGTTTGCACAGGAAGCCAGCACTCCTAATTATTATAAAGGGCTTTATCCTCTCCATCTCTCTCTCAAGCTGCCTTTTAAGGAAATAAAATATATTTGGGATAACTTGAGAAATGCTTCTGATTCAAGGAAAAAAATCAGGCATCATGTGTTTTCTATAAAACAGAGATTTAAGCTCTTTTCCAAGAGGATAAAAATATTTGTGAAAAAATGTAATTTTAATTATGAAAATCAAAGGAATTGCACAGCAGAAAGATTATTTTTTCCTAAAAGATATTTAAAAACTGATGAAAAAAATTTCTTTTTGTTGAGTTATTTCCCTATTTCCAAAAGTCATTTAGTGATTGTTCACAAATGAAAAACACACGAGGCTAACTGGTGTCTGAGTCCAGACATGTTTCTTTCTAAAGAGCTCAGAGCATTTGCAAATATTTGATGCTTATCATATACACAGACTCATGACGTAGGCAGCGGGAAGGAGGCATTTTCTTATAAAGCCCACTGGAAAGCAATCTTGAAAACATAGCTAAGATTTTTTTCAGATAAGGAAGAAGCACATGGTGCCTTTTTAAAAGGGTTATGGTGACCCTTATTTTGTGGAGACCGTTTTGTCTGTACAAATGTCCAGGAGCCACCCCAGTTTTGAATCCATTAACCAAGTTGGCCAGGGTGTACCTTAAACCCAGTAGTAACAGTAACTGAGGTCTTCATCTGTGTGTTCAAACAATCTAGTGGCATTTTCAACACTTGGCCAGCATTTCATCTACTGGAATTTGGGCCTCACTTTGAGTCTATTCTCTGTATGGATGGTGTAAATTAGGAGAGTTGATGATAATTACAGAATGTTTTAAAACATTCTAATTAAATTTACAGTAATAGCTGGAATTTTGATGATTTCCCTCCTTTCTTGGAAATAATAACTTAGTATTATGCTTTTCTTTTAATTTATTTTTCTGCTATATTTACTTGTACTCTCCTATTTTTCTGAAGCATTTGCAGTTAATCATCTGAACAAAATGTCAAAGAAATTTCAGAGATAATCCAACCTAAGCAGCAGATGTTGAGTCTGAAGAAACTGAAATGTTTAATGCCACATTAAACTTGAATCCAGGTCTGATTTTTCATTTTATTCATCATGAATTATCATGCAAAAAATAGAGATTGGGATAACTATCTGTTGTTATGTTTTCTGTTACTGTTAGAAAATACCTGAGACAAAGTCTACTTAGAAGAGAAAAGCTTATTTTGGCTCAAACTCCTGGAGATCTGAGTCCTTGATCAGCTAGGTCTATTGCTTTGTGGCCTCTAGTGTGAAAGATCACAGTTGGAGCATAGGATAGAGCAAATTCTTCACGTTCATGAGAGGGTCCTACTGTTCTCTTCAAGAGCACATCCCCGGTGAATGAATGCCTTGCCTCTAAAGGGTCTACCACCTTCTAATAGAGCCAGATTGGAAACTGAGTCTTTAACATATTGACCTAGGTGGGGAGCATTTCAAACACAAGCTCTTAACAATATCAATAACACTTCAAAGAAAATCAGTGTCAAGTATCAAGATTTGATACTTTCAAAGTATCAGGTCTATTCAGGGAAAAAAAAATGGTTATTTTTATTTCTAACATTTCCATAGGAGATTCTATTTCCTTCCCTCTGAAATTTTGATCTTTAATAGATACCATTTTGATTTCCAGTGAAGTGAAGGAAAATGTAATTATGGTGAACTCATATTACTCTCATGTCTTAAGAGACTGAACCATTCAGATGAGACTTGGGCAAAGATTTAAAGTGGCAATGCGTTGCAGTCATTGGTTTTCCAGTGTTCCAGATCCTGAGAACTTTGTGTAGGTACGCTTTGAAGTGGCAAAAAGAAATAACGAGCTCACAGCTGCAATTTGGAAAAGTTCAGCGGCTCACCTGCCTTTGTTGTCGGTGGTTTGAATGGATGAGTGGCTTCCATCATAACTGACCTCTATTCGTGTCTCAGATTCTTAATGATTGTATGAGTCCCTGGTAGCTCTAGAATGCTCACCTTTCTTTCTCCCAAATCCCCACGTTAGGCAATAATCTTTCCAGTTTTAAGAAACTGTAACTTTTCATTTTCTCTTGCTTTCTGTTTCTATCTCCTCATCTGTTCCCCTGTCTCCACCTCTCTTCATTTCTTCCCCTCCTTCTTTTTTCAAATGACTAGCTGATAACAGGCCAGAGGAAAAAATTCTTTGGATATTTTTATTATTGATAAATAATATTTTGAAGATATACATACCCCTTTCTTTCTGCCTACTAAGGAGCAATATTTCCTTAGTGAAAGCAAATTTAAGAAAATTGTTTTAGTTTTTGATTTTTGACTCTTCAGTGTAATTAGTCAATCTAAAAAAATATATATATATTTGGAGATGAGACAGTCAATAGAAAATTGAGGTTTAGGAACAAAGAGCTTTGCTGTTGATGAGACAACAGGGGGAAAAGGGGGGTTAATTTACAGTAATTGCTGATTTATGGTAAACACTGGCAGCAATTATGCAAATATTATGACTCTTTCATCCATGTAAAAAGGCTTTTGTTGGGACAGTATATCTATCCACTGGGATTCTCTTAAGAAATACAAAAAGAAAAGGAATGAGCTCTTCTAAGATCTTTCAGATGAAGAAGCAGACTTTCTCAAATCGTGGACTTTTTTTTTTCTTTAAAACTAGTTGACCTAAGCAAATGCAACACATCTACAAGCCCTTCCACAGCAACACCTAAAGTAGAGTGCGAATGACTAGGTATTCTCTCCCTAGCTGAGTTGATACATAAAAGTAGCCATTGGTGGGCTGGCAAGAGGGTTTGGTTGGCAAAGGTGCTTGCTGCCAAGCCTGTTGACCTGGGAGAACAGATTTTCATGAATTGTATTCTTACCTCCAGTCTTGCATGATAGTACACACTTGTACTCATGAATAAATCAATGAATGTGATAATTTTAAAGAATTATGTCTTAAAAACAAGCCATTGAGAAGGCATGGACTTAGCTAGCCATCTAGTTTTCATGAATTATACAATTATAAATTTCCCAAACATGATATGAAACAAATCCTCCTGAAACCCTTCAAAGATCTGAAAGGCACATGGGTAGTTTTAATGTTGAACAACTACATTTTCTTTTTCTCAATTAATGAATTGGTTTGAGTTTTAACACTCTTTCTGAAAAAAAGGCCATGTTTCTGAGAAGATTTCCAATTTTTAGCATTAAAACCTGTTATTTCTGGAAATAAAATGAATGATGTCATATTGGGGAAGAAGGAAACCGAAGTTTGCACAGTCCGTGTGGTACCCATAATAATTTATGTGATGCTATCTCTCTACAAATAGAAAGCTATGATTTAACTTTAGCAGAGAACTTCTGCTTGAGACAGGTACTCGTGGTTCCAAGTTATTGTGAGCGTGATCATGAAAATGCCATTGTTCAGAAAACAAGAGTAACGTAATGAAAGTGTAGGAGGCATAGGCCTTGCATTTGCATCATTTTATTGCATTTAAGAATCCAACATCTACCTAATATAAGTCTTCCTGGTGAAGAAAACAACTGTCCCTCTAGTGTCCAGTCCCTCCGGAAGCTGCCTTTGTCCTTTCCACATATGCAAATTGCTTATCTCCAGAGGGATGTTTATACAACCTCTAAACAAAGGTGCTTTACTTCACCATGAGCTCCATTAACAACAAAGATCAGGCATTATCACTGACCCAATTAAATCCTTGGCAACTTGCCTTTCCAATAGGCAAAAGACACTAGAGAAAGCTCCTGTCAGCTGAGAGTTTTAAACCATCTGGATTCCCGCTGAGACTTCTGAACACTTGCTCTCTAGGGATGCCGGAGTTTGTCACCTGCCATGGACGATTTGTCATGGAGCTTCTGCCATTTATTATGTTGAAATGCCTGGCAGATTCTGTTACCCCCCAAAGGGCGACTCCACACTGAAGGAAATACAATCAGAAAGGCAGTATTTTTTTTTTTTAATGTTAGATGCTGTGCTCAAGTAAAAACAGATTTATGTATTCTGTACTTATATATTTTATATTTGTGTTAGAAAAGCCATCAAACATCGGAACTTGTTTAATAAGTACTTTTAGAAAAGATTGCTCATAGTTCTGAATGGGAAGTGAGGACAATCTAATCTTCAAGGAGGTTATTTTTTCTTCTTTTTTTTTTTTTATTGATGCTTTGTGTATTTCATACATCATTTTCCAATTCAATTCAGGCATATATCCCTTTTCCTTCCCCCCACCCCACCCCTACCCATCCCAGATCATGCATTCTGCTGAAACTTTTCTGCATCTTTCTCTGTTTTTTTTTGTTTTGTTTTGTTTTCATTTTTTTTTAACAATAAGTGATAATTTGTGAGTACAAGCATCCTTCATGTAAAACCAATTTGCAAGCAGTTGTGCCCAAACCCACACAGCTCATGGGTCCCACCATCCAGCAGGGGGGCTTGTATGTTCAATCAAGTTGATCAAATGAGTGTCCAGTCTATATTGTTGTAGTTTCACCATTCACCCCAATCGCAGCCCTTACATTCTACCGTGGCCCCTCTTCCACAGATTGTTCCCTAGGCTTAGAAAAGGGGCACAGGTGGATGAGAAGCAAAACGGTCTACTTTCTCTGGAGCTGTTGTCTTGGTCTCTAGTCAATTCTGGCTGTTTTCTTTCATGGGCTGACAGCTTGTCCAGGCAAAACCTTTTGATCCTACTAATGAAGCACATGCAATTAGATATATAGGTATTTAAACAGTACTAATTGTTATGGTAGGTTACTTTGGTATAGACACAGATGTTTGGATGGTATGTTAATCCATGAATTACATTTTCTTCTGTTAAGTGTGACAGGGTCTTCCTGTGGTTTATAACATCTCCTAACCATTAAGGTATGTAAGCTTGTGGCATCAACCATGGGTTATTCCTCCAAGGAGAGAGCTAATAACCAATTGATTTGGGATATACAGACATATGCCTGCCACTGCTGCACAGTATTTCCAGGCAGGTGAGGTGTAGCTGGTGCTGACGGAGGAGTCTTGCTTGACTCAAGGAGACCTATATTTGCTTTATTGATTTAGTGGCCTTTGGTAACACTCTCTGGCATTCCAGAGACCATCTGTATACTTGCAAGTGTGGTCTCCATACATCTTTCCCATGTTTACATCAGGTCTTCAACAGCAGGGCCTTATGGTCTCTCTTCCTGCAGATATCCCAGTTTGGAGGCAAGGAGCCTTTACCTTTTGTGGGGGCTTGGATCCCCTGGCCAACATCTCCTTGGTAGAATAATCCATTGTTGATGTCAGAGCTCCTGTATTAAGGAGGTTATTTTTAATGGCATCCAAGAAAGACCAAACACAGCTTATCCCTCCTGGGCTTTGGTGCTGCCCCATACCAGGTATTGAAGAATATTCAAATCTCGGAGCCTTAATTTCTCCCTCTTTAAAACGAAGAAGGTCTAAGATAGTAACACCAAAACTTGTGGTGTTCTAAGATCAGTAAAATTAAAAGCAAGAGGAGTTAACCAACTTTTCTTTTTCCATGCTAAGTCTAAATCTTCTACCTACCTATCATTTAATTCAAGGGCTTTTAATACCAAAAATAAAAACAACATGATCTTATAATAGGATTAATAGCCTTCAAATAGGATTAATTTAGATTAATGAAAAAAAATAACTACCTTGTATACTAAAAAGAAAATACTAATGAAAACCAAGTATCTGCCCTCCAGCAGGGTTTTAGAATCAACAATTAAGGTGCTCTTTAAGGTATATTCTCTTGGGCACTGAAATTGGAGCCTGTAATTCTAGATAATCCTAGGATTATTTATTAATTAACTTATTCTTTTATTTACTTATTCATTCATTTATTTAGAGACAGGGTCTCATGTACCCCAGGCTCATTTTGAAAGTCTAGGATGACTTTGAAATGCCTGCATCCAAGTGTTGGGATGGCAAGTGTGTACTACCACATCCTGCTCTTCATTATTATTTAATCCCTTCGTTTATTTTTTCATGTATTTCAATACATTTTCCAGCAGACAGTTTTATATTCTTACATTTCTGTTTAAGGATATTTTCATATTTCCATAGATAAACTGCAGATTTATTATAAGTCATTTTTCTTCCTTAGATCTGCGTGTTGACAAGGGCAACAGGCTGTGAATACTTCTTTGTCAGGTCATTATCAGAATTCATGCAGTTCAGGGACTAGATTTCAAGAAGCTCTATTGTGTAACTATTGTGTTTGCCCTTGAAGAAAGCCATGATTTTTTGCCTATATAGAACTTGGTAAATAATCTCCTTAACATTTAGAGAAATGGCTTGGTCTTCTTAAGAACATTTTACAGGGCTGGAGAGATGGCCTATCAGTTAAGAGCACTGACTGTTCTTGCAGAGGACCCAGGTTAGATCCCTAGCACCCACATGGCGTCTGAGAACTGTCTTTAACTCCAGTTCCAGGGGAATCCGACACCCTCTTCTGACCTCCGTGGCATTGCACCACACCGGTGCACAGACCTACATGCAGACAGTACATTCATACACATACAAAATAAAAAAATAAAATTAAAAAATAACATTTTACAGAGAAATCAAACCTAATGTTAATGCCATATATTATATATATATATAATATATATTTTTTGCTATTATAAAAGAAAAAAATACAAACTTTAATGTTGGTTTGGTTTTTATTTTATCATTTATTTATTTATGTATTGCAGGAAACATGATGCTATGTGCATCTGGAGTCAGAGGACAACTTGCAGGAATTGATTCTGTCATTTTACCATGTGGGTCATGGCAAATGGATTTCAGGTTGTGAGATTTTCAGGCAAGGGCTTTTATCTTATCAACCTACAAACTTTAAGTTCTTTTTGATAACTGAGATCAACCCCAAATACTGTGACTTTGAGAGTCACTGAAGTGACAAGCACAGTTTCTTCCCTACTGAATGACTTACACTGCTGTACTATGCCTCCATAATTAACATTCTATATTCCTGAAATTATGCTGTTTTATAAGCTTTATGTACTATAATCTTCACAATAATTGTACTAAGATGCAGACATCTGAAGTCCATTACTCTACCTATCACTTTTATTATTATTATTATTATTATTATTTTTTGGTCTTTTCCAGACAGGATCTCCCTGTAGCCCCAGCTGTCCTAGAACTCACTCTGTAGACCAGGCTGGCCTTGAACTCACAAAGATCCGCCTGCCTCTGCCTCCCAAGTGCTAGGATTAAAGGCGTGCTCCACCACGCAGGGCACGATTTTGTTTTTTAAGAAAATAAGGAGATCTAGTGAAATAATTTCCACATAGAGGTAAAAGAGCTAGACATGAACTCTGCTGATTCGCCCACGGTTTCTCTGGTTCTGTCTCCTCTCTTGGCGTTCCCATTGCCTCGTCTGTCATATCATTTTAACAACCATACCTATACATGTACAACTAATTTATACCTTCTAATGATACCACATCCTAGAATTGAGGCCTTAGAATAGAGATTTTAAAAGGGATTTGAGTCCTGAAAAGTCTTTCAAAGTATAATTGGAGTGCTTGATTTCATAGCATTTCTTATGTCTTCTTAGAGGTCTGGGTTCCATTTCTTGTCTATTGGAGCATACTTTTACTATGAAATGCTAAACCCTGTCAGACTCCATATGATACAAATTTACTGCCTCTGTTATCATTTAGGTTGACTAATTTCTTCATATCTTCCACTCACTTAGCCATATCCTATATTTCTATAGAGCTGCATTATTTTTCTATAAAACAAGAATCCAGTATAGTTACTCCGTGTCTCATTTATTCCTACATGGCATCAGTTCCTGGGGTATTCTCAGACAAAATTGCTGACAGTCATGTTAACGAAAGCCAAGCTATATTTCATAAAATTAACCTTAGTTTAATAATGGTACAAGCCAGGGTGGCTTGTTTTGTTTTTTATGAATTTGAAATGTACCGCCCTCCCTTCATGGATTTGAGCACTTGGTCTGCAGCCAGCGGCTCTATTTTGGGAAGTCGTGGAACTTTCGGGATGGGAGGCATAGGTGGCAAAGGCAGGTCTTTGACTGCCTGCCCCCACTTCTGAGCCTGTCTCCATTTCCTGATGGCTGCAGTGTGAAGCCAGCTGCTATAGCTTCCACTACAGCTGCATACTGACTCCCTCCAGCCACCATGCCTTCCCCTCTATGATGGACTGCCACCTCTGAAGCATGAGCCAGTATGTAACCTCTTATTCACTGAGCAGCTTCTGTGAGATTGTTTGCCACAGCATAAGAAAAGTGACTAATATAGCTCAGAAATTTTGAGATCAAGATTTGCTGAGAGATTTTTTTTTTTTTTTGAGGGAGGAGAGGAGGCAAGGTCTCTTTGTTCTTGTACTTCGAGATATAAAAGAAATGGGTTTATGGGGTTGGAGAGATAGCTCAGCAGTTAAGAACACTGACTGCTCTTGCAGAGGACCTGGGTTTGTTTCTGAGCACCCACATGGCAGCCAACAGTTGTCTGTAACACCAGAGGATCTGACACACTCTTCTGACATCCATGGGCATTGCAGGACATGGGTGCATTTGCATACATCCAGGGCATACATCATATACATAAAATTTAAAAATAATAAAATAAAAAATTTTTAAAAGAAATGGGCTTATATATATACACAGTTGTAAGAAGCTTCAGCCAAATTTTCAGAGGGCTCTGAAAGCAAGATTAGACTTCACAGGTATTCCAAACGGTGGTAAGAAGACTGGGCCTCATCAGGTTTTGGATGCTGGCTTTCTGTGGGGACTCAGATGAGTGTCATCACCAGCGGGCCAAGTTGTAGACACATGTGGCAATGAGTGATGTAACACAGTGGGAGCATGGCCCTGCCCTGTGGCCTCCAGGACAGCCTCCCCCCCCCACACCAATAATGGGAATCTGGAAATAGTAAATAGGCAGGCAGGCACATTGAGCCAAATGATCTCATGTCAATTTTCAGGGTTATACTCCTTCTCAGTCATTTACAGGTCAGCATGGAGAGCTCATTCTATTCTGAAAAGCCCTGCGCAAAGCCTGGCTTATCTTCAGCCCATCATGCCTCTGGCTATAGGAATGGGTATTTTCATATATTGTCAATAGCTTGGGATTTCAGCTAATTAGTAATTAATCACTCTCAACATTTACTGACATTCCCAAATGTCACAGTAGCATCTGGCAACACATACAAGATTCCATAATCCTTGTAATTACTGCTCTTCTTGAACTTCTGAGACTTTTCCATTATTAACATATTTTGCTTCAATTTTATTCCATCCCAGTTTGTGACTGGTGAAAGTTTTAATTACGCACTGTAACTTCTTCCCAGAGACTCTCTGAACTCCATTTACTATCAGGACCTCACTGGGTAAATTCGACTTTAAAATTCCATTTTAGAACTGATTTCTAGAGCCAACTCTCTGAGATAAGTTTCCAAAGAATAGACCCTGGTAAATACTTACGGGCAAGAACAATGTCTTTAGATGGATATCTAGTGTGCAGCACAGTGTTCAGGCAATCACATATTGAAGGAGAGATACTGGCAGAACTGATAGTTTTCATGACTTCCTGCAGGCCACTTAGAAAATTTTAATTGTGCTTTTAAATTCTATGACTGAGTGAATGAAAGATTCATTTGTGGCTTATAGTTTTAAATTTAAAATTAATTTTTGGTAGGTTTACTAACAATAATACTATAGAACACATGTCATGTTCAAAGTGCCCTCTATTGTTAGCATTTTTGTGATGTAACATAAGCTCAATTATATTCATCTTATCAATGAGTTAAAAAGAGTCATGGAGTCAAGCCCTCTTCTAGTACTTAAAAAAAAATTTATGATACCAAATACATCACATTGTATAGGATCAATAAATGATTTAGTGGAGTTGAGCAAACTGAATTTCTAAGTAGTAAAGGAATTAGGATTAGAACATTGCTCCCCTGTGTCTTAGTCCAGATTCCCTTCTGACGTTCCTTTTTCCCCTGAGGGGTCATCACAGAGACCCCCTGGAGTCTCGGTGTGAAGACTGCAGAGAGACACTGGAGCAGTCAGCATCTTACACAGAGCGGCAAGAGCAGCAACAACAATAAAAAAACCCAAGACAAACTGAGGAGGAAGAAGCAAGTTGGAAAATTCACCAAAAACTTGAAGGAGATTGCTGCTTATGCCTGTATGCCTTACTTCCATTTCTACTCTTTCTCTTGTCTAGAGAAATGCACATTTTTCTAAGATCAAGAAAACTAGAATGACCTACTGGTGTCTCATACACCTCTGTTATCACTGGGTAAAGTTGGCACTTACAACTGCCTCTTATTTTAGACATAATTATTTCTATTTTAGGTAGAGTTTGAACTTTTAAAACAGATTTCAAAGTATCTGGAGGGCAGAAGCAACAGTACCCATACATTCTGTGCTAGGCACAGAACATCACGCAAATACATGCGTTACTAGACATGGTTCTTCTAAGGAAGCAGTTATTAAAGGATAATGATTAGGGGCTGGAAAGATGGCTCAGTGGTTAAAAGCACTACCTGCTCATGCAGAAGGCCCTGGCTACTTATTTTATATGTGTGTTTGGTATGGCTGAAACAATCTCAAAGTCGCAAGCCAGCTACCTTCCTTTGCTTTTTTCTCTAAAACTTCCCAGTAGATCAGAGCTTCTCCCCTGACACTCACCTAGTGTACCCTCCTGGGAGTCCTGAAAAGGCATTTGAAAACATCTTTGTTTTTGAAATCTACAAAGTCTGCATTTATTTGCAGCTCTGCGCATCTCTCACTCTGACAAGTCATAGAAAGCACGATGTATGGTTTGTTGTCCCAAAGAAAAATAATACATCTATTAAACTGAGTATGTTCTAGGTAAAAATTATAATCAAAATGAAGGGTTTGAAGGTTCCTGGCACATAGAATTGATATTGGATGAGGTGGAAATTCTCATTTCCATGATTTTTTAAATTGATTCTTTATGCATTTCATAAAAATCACCTTAACCATCATTATACTACTTTCCCTATCTGGACCCCCCCCCCCCAATAGCTACTCTACCAGATTTCATACATTCTGGGATATATGTTAAGGCCTATTGAGTGAAATTAGTATATTCAGATGTCTCTCAATGCAAGTCTGTCTGCTGGGGTCTAGTCAGTCTGTCTAGAGTCTCACCCTTAGAGAGCCCCGAATCTTCCTCATCCAGCAGTTATCAGAGGCCAATAGTTCTTGGACTAAGGTTGTGACTTCCCATGCATTTGCCCAGTTCTATGCTGAGATTTTGTCTGCTAGAGCTTGCAAGGGTCTTGTGTATGGTGACACCATTGTTGTAGGTTCATATGAGGAAGGTCACGGGAGCCTGTAAGACTCTCCATGTGGTCATGCACCTCATCCTCTGGCTCTTACAATCTTCCTGCCCCCTCTTCCACAATGAGTCCTGGGTGGGTGGACTTAAATGTAGGAGTCTTTGCAGTGATCCATACACTGCAGACTCTTATTCTCTAAACTTTGGCCATTTGTGGCTTTTTGTGTTCATTGCCCTCTATTGTATGAGGGAGTTTTGTTAACAAGAGTTGTGAGATTCATTAGTATTCTCTCTACCCCTTGTTCTACTATTCTCCATGAGCCTTAGTTGTAGAGGTTCCATTGTGGATGTCACTTAGGGTCAGGCATCTTACAGACACTTATTCTTTGTGTGTGACCAGTTGTGGAACTCTGTAATACTGTCTGTTGCAAAAGAAGCTTCTTTGATGAGTAGTGACTGGGAAACTTGTCTGTGAATATAAAGATCCATATTTAACATTATAAAGAAACGACATTTGTCTAGGGATGTGAAAGATGTAATGTTTTCTTTAAGATCAGTGACTTCTCCAGCTACGCCTATTTGGCTAGGATTACAGTACCACATATGGGTTCCCTTTCATTGAGTTGGTTTTAAGTCCAATTCAGTAGCTGTTGATTACCCCTAAGATAAAAGTGCCACTACTATACCAGTATAAGTTGTGGTGCCAGTCATTGTTTCGGTTATTAGGTTGTAAAGCTGGAGTTGGACAAACGATTGATGTTCTTCCTTAGCCACTTGCATAGTGTCCTCCACTAGCTAGCCTTCAGGAAGAAGGAGTCCAGGTCAGTTTCAGCTCTGTTTCTCCAAGTCCTTTGTCCAAATTATGACCTATCTTCAGCAACAGGGTCTTACCTTCAAGTTCTGGGAAGCAATCAAGGGCTGTGGCAACAGCCTGTGTAACTTGGGGAACCTCTTGAACTACCCTGGCCAGCAACTCAAAGGGAGGCCTCTCCTGTCTAGCACTGTTTCTTGTTATATAGCCTTTAGCTACACACATGGATTTATGTAGAGATACTGTATGTGTAAGTTTTCAATAGGGTTTTGCACTAACACATTTCCCTTTGTTTTTTTAATACCAGCTAAGCATTATTTATCTCTCTGCATCTATTTGATTTTTATATATTGTCCACATCTGTCAGATTAGACTACTATAGTGCATATATATGTACAAGTGTTATACTTTCAAAGAAGAAATAATATTCTTTTTCAATTTGACTTGCTTCTGAAAAAAATCCCCTAAACAGCCCAAATACAAATGTGCTGAGTGATCAAAAGGAAGCAAGACCTCTTTGCTTACACCTGTTCCATTATAGATGCATTGCACACACATTTGTACTTCTTCACCATGCTTCTTTGAAGACTGAACTATTTGTATACCTCATTATTAGTGATTAACTATCTTAAGGCATGCATTATTAATAAACTATCTCAATGAATGCCCTATAAAAATCAAGAATGAGTTTCAACAAACTGCAGTGACTCCAGGAAATACTTCGGGACCTCATTCTGAATACTGTCAGAGGCTGAAAGGGATTCTCTTCAGGCATGACATAAAATACAAAATTTGAATTTCATACACAAACCTAAAACTAAAGCATCATATAGACTCTCTCTGTTTTGGACCCAATGCGTCTCTGTCTATTTGGATACAGATTATTGGGTGTGTACTTTTTGGTGAGCTGTCCACAGCGAAGCATGAAAACAGATGCATTTCTGCTATTTTCATTATTGGCGAAATACAAGCAGCTGTGCTGGGCTAGTGTGCAAGGGAAGCTCTCTCGGTGCAGCTTTGCACCCAGGGAGTTGGAAAACTTGGCAATGGAGAACAGGATTTCATCAGGAAGATCTCTGAATGAGGTAAGACCCTTCATGGAGTGTTGCTCTGGGTTCCACTCTGTACTGGAGCTGTTGATTCAGGTTTTTGAGGTGCTAAAGTTCCAAACACGGGTACAAGCTGATCCAGCCACTGTGGCCTTGACTTGTATGAGAATGACTAGATTAGAATCATGCCTTGTCAAAATTTGAGACCCTATCATTTAAAATAGCAAATATTGCTTATCATATTTCTGAGGTGATGGGCAGAACTCGAGAACAGTGCTTTTCTGTAGTTCTACTGATACTGTCTGGGATATTAGGGCCAAATATGTGTTTTCTAGACACAATGCACACAGCAGGAAATAAATCCAGCATATTTAGTGAAAGAAAAATAAATAAAAGTATGAAAGTATAAAAACAGTCTTCTTTTATGCACTTGCAGGACCTGACAGTAACCAGATGGTAAGATTTTTTTTTTTTGCATTAAATTGGTGTTTTATGTGCAGACTGGCTATTTTGGGCCCAGTTTGGGAAATCTGTCACTGAAGCTCACTTGTTTCTAGTCTTTCTTCTGCAGGAGTCTGGTGTTTGTGTTTGTGCTTTTCTATGTGGAGGGCAGATTCTTTGTGTGTATTTGTGCATAAGTGGAGAGCTAAATACGTACATGGCTGGTGTTTTTTCTGTCCTTACAGAGGTTATCCCTTGGCAAACAAAATGCGAGATGATAAAATTGGATTTTTTTTTTGAGCTGGGATTATATAGATAAGTGGTCTGGGGGAGAAAAAGAAAACCAATAAAAGGAGAGAGTGGTATATTTAATTCTGGAAAATTTCAAACCACTGAATTTACTGACAGGATCTTGAGAACTTTTGTGGAGGGAAGGAAGTCAAACCAAACACAGATAGTAAGAAAAGCCACTCCAGGGGCTGGAGAGATGGCTCAGAGGTTAGGAGCACCAACTGCTCTTGCAGAGGACCTGGGTTCGATTCCCAGCACCCACATGGTGGCTAAGAACCGTCTTTAACCCCAGTTCCAGGGGAATCTGATGCCCTTTTCTGACCTCCGAGGCATTGCATGACACGGGTGCACCAACCCACATGCAGAAAGTACACTCATACACATAAAAGAGATATAAATAAATTTTAAAAAAAGAAAAGCCACTCCATTCTCAAGGATGTGTTTTTTGCCTTGAAATAAAGATGCCATTCTTTTGTTGGGTAATTATGTAACCAGCTCTTCACTGTAGCCCTAGTCATAATATCCAAATGAGATACAAACACAGGTGTTTCTAATAGGGAATAAAATTCTGTGGCGTCTTGATGTTCATTTTCATAAACTACACATGAGCCCAAGTCTTTTAAACCTCTTTTGTTTGTTCTTCCTCCTCTTGAAGATTTTAATAGACTTTGTTTATGAGGTAATTTTACCAGGAGAAATGAAGAAGATGAGCAATTTTGGACATGGTTTCTGAAAAGTCTTAGTGTAAATCCAATGCTGCTGCCTATTGGAGCTATGATGGGCTGCTGTCCCAGGATGTGTCTTTCGGAGGTGAGTATTTTTGGTTCTACAGGTTCAGGTCAGATGATGTTTTTATCTAGCTTTTCAACTCTCTCCTCTTTCTCTTTGTTTTATACTCTTGCTTTAAAATGTTGTTACTGAGACTGGAGAGTTGGCTCAGTGGTTAGGGGGTTTACTTGACATGGTAATTTAGCTTTTTTTCTTTTTTTCTTTATTGATTTTTATTAAGAAAATCAATAAAGAAAAAGGCGTGCTTTTATATTTAACATGTAACTTAGTCTAATTTAAAAAATAATTACAAATATAGTGATAAATGATTTAACAGTATTAGTACTTAACAGTTTTAAATAAGCCAGGCATGGTGGTGCACGCCTTTAATCCCAGCATTTAGGAGGCAGAGGCAGGTGGATCTCTGTGAGTTCAAGGCCAGCCTGGTCTACATAGAGAGTTCCAGGACAGCTGGGGCTGCAGGGAGACTCTGTCTCAGAAAGAACAACAATAACAACAACAACAACAAAAAGAGTTTTAAATACAGTCATTTGTCTTCAAATATTATAATCCCTAAATTCTATTTGAAAATCTGCCTGCTCAAAAAACAATAATAAAATAATTTTCATTTTCTTAGGATCATTTTCTTTTGATATATTTAATAATGGAAAATGTTTTTCATACTTTCAAACTTCTTTCTTCCTGTAAATGTGGAACGCAGTAAGAGAAGATGTTTCTGGTAAACTGCACAATCAGTATTCTGCTGTTTGCTGTTCTGTAACATTCTTTTTTTAAATACTTTTATTGATGAATTGTGTATTTCATTCATTATCTTTCAGTACAATTTAGACACATTCCCCTTTCCCTGCCCCCATCCCACCCCTGTTCATGCCTTCTGCCATACATGTCTTGAATCTTTCAGTCTTTCCAAAGTTTTTCCTTGCAGAGCCTTGTTGTTTTGGTCAGAGTTCAACCATATCATTCAGTTCTTTAACTCAGTTTTTATGTTGTTGTTTTTCCCTCCCCTTTGTATTGCTCCAACAAATCCCTATATAATCATCACTATGAATCAAAATTATGACCTCTGGAATAAGCTGTATGAATTCCAAAATATGTTCAGGAATTCACATTTTCTCCCTTTAATTTTATATTATTCTAAAATACGAATACAGGGGCTGGAGAGATGGCTCAGCAGTTAAGAGTGCCAACTGCTCTTGCAGAAGACCCCGGTTTGATTCCCAGCACCCATATGGTGGTTGAGAACCATCTTTGACTCCAGTTCCAGGGGAATCCGATGCCTTCTTCTGACCTCTGTAGCATTGCACAACATGGGTGCACAGACCTGCATGCAGACAGTACATTCATACACATAAAAGAGACATAAATAAAATTTTAAAAATATTAAAAAATAATTAAAATATGAATACATACCTTCCACCCATATACAGTAATTACAGACTCTGAAAATTAAGTAGTGGGTTGATTCTGGAGCCAGTTAAGAGGTTTACATTATAACAACATAGTTGCTTTCAGGTAAAAAGAAATATAACAATAATGTTGTTCAGCTTGCCTTTCAATTGGGGATTTGGTGTTAGCATCCACAAATGAGGGAAAACATTCGCTGTTTGTTTTTCTGGGACTGTGTTACTTCACTTAGCATAGAGTTCCATCCATATCTGCAAAATTCATGATATCATTTTTTTTTTACTGCTGAATAGTACTCCGTTGTGTAGATGAACCACCTTTTTTCATCCACTCATCTGTTGAGAGGCATTTGGATTAACGGGATCACCATTTGTAGAAGAACAAAATTAACCCCCTACCTCTCACCCAGTACAAAAATCAACTCCAAGTAGATCAAAGATCTCAACATGAAACCCAAAACCCTGATGGTGATAGAAGAAAGAGTTGGCAACAACTTACAAGACATAGGCATAGGAAAAGACTTTCTAAATCAGACAGCAACTGCACAGGAAATAAGGTCAACAGTCGACAAATGGGACCTCATCAAACTCAAAAGATTCGGTACAGAGAAAAAATAATCAAGGAAGTGAAAAGAAAACCCACAGAGTGGGAGGAAATCTTCACCAGTGATAAATCTGACAATGCATTATTGTCCAGAATATATAAACTACTAAAAAAAAAAAAATGACCTACTCAAAAGCTGCAGTAAAGAGCTGCACAGAGACTTCACCAGTGAGTAAGTAAAGATGGTTGAGAAACATCTTAAAAAGTGTTTAACATCATTAATAATTAAGGAAATGCAAATTGAAACCACTATCAGATATCTTCTCACTCTACTATAACTGGCTAAGATCAAGAAAACAAAAGACACCAAATGCTGTAGAGGTTACATTCCCACTAGTAGTGGGAATGTAAACTTGTACCACCATTATGGAAAGCAGTGTGGAGAAAGACTCAAAATGAATGAGCCTACCACCACTCCCAGGTATATACCCACATGACATCCTACTGCAAAGACATATGCACATCCATGTTTATTGCAGCTCTCTTCACAATAGCAAAGAGCTATAACCAACCAAAATGCTCCTCATCAGATGAGTGGATGACAAAAATATGGTACATCTAGCTTTTTGTCTTTTAAGGAAGCAATTATTAAAGGAAAAAAATAGGGGGTGGAGAGATGGCTCAGCAGTTAAGAGTATAACTGCTCTTGCAGAGGACCAGGGTTTGATTTCCAGCACCACATGGTGGCTAACAACCACCTGTAACTCCAGTTCCAGAGATTTGATACCTTCTTCTGACCTCTATAGGCGTTGTGCAGCATGGGTGCACTTATGCACATGCAGGTAATACACTCATACACATAAAAAATAAAATACTAAAAAATGCTGTTATTAACAGCTATTTGGCCAAACTCAGGAAACCTTATGAGAAGGGTTTGAGAAAATTGCTGGACCATTAGTATCAAAGAAAGCTAGTTCAATCCTGGTGATCAACTTTGTTAAGTCCAACTTTTGTTCAAGTCCTATTGATTTTTAAAGCCTAACTCATAAAAATGACTTTCCTGGGTACTCTGGACTGGCTGCGGACTAAATAGGAACTCAGAGAACCCCACAGTGTAAGAGCAGAAGGCAATGCAGGATAATGAAGGAAAAGTCCTGACCACAGGCTCTCTCCTTCCTCCCGGGACCTCCCAGAGTCATTATTGATGCCCTGTAACCTCCACAGCAGGGCCTGCTGGAACCAACTTTTACATCTGTGCCTTGCTTTCTATCATTCCTACCTTCACACAGGACATTTGATCCCTTGTGCTCTGAAATCCACGAGAGCAGGTTTAACCTAAAGTTTGCCTAAGTACAGAGGAAATGTAAAGAGATCCACAGACTCCACTTTGGCTGCAACTCTTTTACTCTCAGCTAAAAAAATCTTTCAGAGTGCACAGAGCTTAGATCTGTGGATTTCCTGGGACTACCTGAAGCACAGGTAGGGGCCAGGTGCTTCAGCCAGGTGGATTATTGGATAATTGAATCATTGTCTTGTATGGCTGTGGGGGCAGAATTGCCCAGGTAACTGGTATAAAGATGGGCCTGTTGCCACGGGGGGACTCAAGTGCACAGATCTTAGACCAGCCAGCTACTCACTTCCCCCACCCCCTACCAACTGGAACTGCAGAGGAAATGTCCAAGTGAGACCACGATAGTGATTCCAGGGCACAAGGCAATAAATGAAACAGTGAACTTGAGACAATTCCAGTCCTGCAACACCAAGCCCTACAACAACCTAGAGGAACTGGCTGGCAGGAAGCAGAGTGAGCACAATGCTCAGCAGGGTACTGACTGAGTTGTTACCTACCAGGTATTAGGAGAACCTTCAGAACAGAAAGGGAAGAGTGAATTAGGCTTCCAATATATAACCAAACCAAAATTGAAAGCCTGAAACCTAGACAAGTCAACACTCCATAAACAAGGAGAAAACAATGAAGGCATTCAAAGGAAGCAAACAAAGCAAGCCTTCAACACAGTGAAGAAACATTTGAGATTTGCATCAGAATACAAACAAACAAACAAACAAACAAACATACAAACAAAAAACCACATGCCAAAAACACAATGAAAGATCAACTGGGAAAAGAATAATTCCACACCAAACTATACCAACCCTATAGAAGATTCCTAGAATGAGATCTCCCTCGAGGTAACCTAGAACACAGATCTTAGAAGAAAAATTTCAGAAATATTCAAAGAAATCAAAGACTATAAAGAATAAGTCAGAAAACTAAGGAGAGAGAATGAAAAACACAAGAAGGACCTAGAGGGAGAAAGTGACAAACTCCAGAAAGAACTAGAGGGAGAGAATGACAAACTCCAGAAGGAAGTGGAAACACTGAAAAGATCCCATGCTGAAATAAAAAAGGAAACCAACTAGCAAAGCAAGGAGCTACAGGAAGAGATTGAGAAGCTCCAAAAGGAAATGGAAATACTAAAGAAATCACAGGATGAAATGAAAAAGGAAATCAAACAGTCATTCCATCAAGAGGAAAGGATGGTAAAAAGCTTCAGAAGTAGAATGGAGGAAGCAGAAAAAAGAATATCAGACCCAGAAGATAACACAGAACAAATAAAAAGCTCAAGTAGATTATGAAAAATTTAAGAATACACAAAAGTGCAACAAGCAGGAAACGTGGGACTCTATGAAAAGATTAAACCTCTGGATCATAAGGATAGAGGAAGGAGAAGAATCCCAAGAGAATGGTATTGGTCAGATTTTCAACAGAATAATAGATGAAAATTTCCCCAAACTAAAAAAAAGACAAACCCGTACAAATACAAGAACCACATAGAACTCCAAATAGACAGGATCAGAATAGAAACTCCCCATGCCATATCATAGTTAAAACATTAGATGCACGAAATAAAGACAAAATTCTGAAAGCCACAAGAGAAAAACAAGTAACATATAAGGGGAAGCCCATCAGAATTACAGCTGACTATTCAGGGCAAACTATGATAACCAGAAGAACGTGGACCAAAGTATTCCCAGTGCTAAATGACTATAGATGCCAACCCAGGTTACTATACCCAGAAAAAATATTCATTATAGTTGAAGGAGAAAGAAAAATCTTCCATGACATAAACAAGATGATAAAATACATGTCGGGAAAACCAAACCTTCAGAGATTACTTGAAGCAATTCAAAAGGCAGAAGAGAGGAGGAACTATTCCCAGGCATCTAGAAAGAGATAAGCACATAACTGCAGAAATAGAAACCTAGACCAAAAATGCAAATGGATAATAAGATGAAAGGAAGCAACACACATCTTTCAATTATAACCTTAAATATTAATGGACTAAACTCCCCAATCAAAAAACAGACTAGGAGAATGGATTAGGAAACAGAACACATCTATATGCTGTCTACAAAAAACTCATCTCACACTCAAGGGTAGGCACCAACTTAAGGTGAAAAGATGAAAAAAAAGATTTCCAAGCAATTGGTAAACGAAAGCAAGCGTGTTGTATTTTAATGTCAAGAAAAAATAGGCTTCATCCTGGGCGTTGTGGCGCACGCCTTTAATCCTAGCACTTGGGAGGCAAGGCAGGCAGACTATTGTGAGTTCAAGGCAACCTGGACTACAGAGTGAGTTCCAGGAAAGCTGGGGCTCGAAGGGAGAAACCCTGTCTCAAAAGACCAAAAAAAAAAGAAAAAAAAAAAAAAAAAGAAAGAAATCAGAAGAAGACAAAGAGGGCCATTGCATCTTTATCAAAGAACAATTAACCATGAAGATTTCACAAATCAGGAATATATATGCACCAAACTCTGGCACCCAAGCTTGTATAAAGAACAATCTTTATAGGACCTCCAGGCACAGATTAACCCCAGCACTCTAGTAGTAGGGATTCAATACCCCAGTCATCTGGAACAGGTCAATCCTGAAAAAGTATAAACAGACAGACAGTCTTGAACTGAATGATATACGCATCAACCAAATGGAACCTAAAAAGACATCTAATGAATATTCCACCCAAAATCCAGATATTCCTTCTACTCAGCACCCCAATGGACACATTCTCCAAAATCCACAATTTTTCTGGGACAACAAGAAAAAAAACTTCCACAGATATATAAAAGAACTTCCTCCCCTCCACCTCTCCCCCCCTCCCCCGAAATAACTTTTCATGCATTCTATCAGAACAAAGTGCGAATAAAGTTGCAATGTCATCCCCAAGATAAGCACTACTATCTACAGAACTAACACTCCTGTAATAATGAATGGGGTGAAGGAAGAATATAAACAAAGATTAAACTAATGGAACTAGACTGACAGATGACAATACAACACCAACAAACCTATGTGATACCTTAAAAGCACGTCCAAGAAGGAATATTTATAGCCCTGGGTGCCTACATTAAAAAAAACAAACCAGAAAGGACCACAATAAATGATTCTAACCTGGCAGTTAAAAACAATACTGAGAGACAACAACAAATGAACCTTAATGCGAAAAAGATAGGAAAAATAAAAAAATAGAGAAAACGCAGAAATAGAAACAAAGAAAAGCCAATACACAAAAATTAACTGAACACAAACAGTGGTGTCTGTGAAAGAAATGAACAAGATAGGAGACCTCTAGCCCAGTTAAGCAAAAGAAAGAAAGAGCATTCAAGACATGTATTTCAGAAAAAAAAAAAAAACAAAAAACCCAAATCAGATGTATTTCCGGTGATAAAGGGGGAACACACCACAAACAGACAACAAAAAAGACTTCCAATCCAATATAGTGTGGTAAAGATATACCTTCAAAAACATATGATCTACTAAATTTTGAAAATCTTTTGTAAAAAAATTTTATTTTATATTATGTGTTGATGTACTTTTTTTTTGGTTTGTTGGTCCCCTTTTTTTGTGCACCATGCTGCATCAGCTGGAGGACAGAAGAGTGTTGGATTCCCCTGCGAAATGGAGTTCTGCCTGGAATGGCAGTTACAGATGGTTCCAGCTGCCATGTGGGATGCTGGGGATCTGAGCCCGGTCTATAAAAAGGGCACTGAGTATTCAAAATACTGGGAACCACCAATGCTTAACCAAGGTGAGATTGACAGTTTAAACGAGACCCATAATATAGGAAGACAGTTGAAAATGTAATAAAAAAAAATAAAAATCCAATAAAAAGAGCCCAGATGGTTTCACATAGATTTCCTATAAAACATTTAACGTAGCAGGACTTTAAAGTCTTTCAATTCAGAGTTCAACTCGTTACTCAGAAAGCTGAGATGACAAGCATCGAATCCGAGGGAAATCTCCCAAGATGTCTCTATGACAGTCCATCACTCTAATACCAAACCAGTCAAAGAACCACACAAACAGAACTTTAGACCCATCTCATTAATAAACTAGATACAAAATTCTCAACAAAATACTCAAACAACATACAGACCCACTAATCAAAAGCATCTCCTCATGACCAAGTTGGATCCATACCAGAGAGTCAGGGATGGTTCAACATATGTAAACCAATAAATATCATTAAACACATAAATGGACTGAAATACAACACATGGTAATCTCAATTGATGCAGAAAAAGGCTTTGACCAAATCCAGCATCCTTTCATGCTTAAAGTCCTAGAGGGAATAGGACTGGAAGGATCATTCCTCAATGTAATCAAGCCATATACGAAACCCACAGCTACATCATCCTAAATGGGAAAAAAGTCAGAAGCTATTTCCCCTTGAAGGTAGGAACCCAGCAAGGCTGTCCCACTGTTTGCCACTGCTCTTCAATATAGTGCTTGAAACACTTGCTAGGTGAATAAGGCAAGAAAAGGAAATTACGAGTACGTGATTGGGGGGGCTGGGGGGATGGCCCTAGCGGTTAAGAGCGACGACCGCTCTTGCAGAGACCGGGTTCGATCCCCAGCACCCACATGGCGGCTAAGAACGTCTGTGACTCCGGTTTCAGGAGAACTCCAGTTCCAGGGGAATCCGGAGACCGTCTTCTGACCTCCGCGTCATCGCACGCACACGGGTGCGCAGACCTTCAGGCAGACAATACATTCATACACATAAAAGTAAATAAATAAGATAAAAATTAAAAAAAAATTAAAAAAAAAAAAAAAAAGAGACGATTGGAAAAGTGGAAGTCAAGCTATCCCTTTTTGTAGATGATATGATAGTTTACATAAGGGATGTGAAAAACTCCACCAGAAAACTCCTAGAAATGATTGAGAGTTTCAGTAAAGTTGCAGGATAGAAAATTAACCTAGAGAAATCAGTAGCTTTTCTTTACACCAACAACAAGCAACTGAAAAAGGAATACAAGGAGACCTTCCCACACACAATAGCCTCAAAAACAATAAAATACCTAGGAACAAACCTAAACAAACACACCAAAGGTCTCTACAGCAAAAATGTTAAACACTTGAAGAAGGAAATTGAAGAAGACATCAAAAGATGGAAAGACCTCCCATGCTTATGGATTGGAAAAATTAATATAGTAAAAATGTCTATTCTACCCAAATTAATATACATATTCAATGCAATCCTAATTAAAATTGGGTTTCTTCACAGAAGAAGTTTCTTCACAGGCTAGGAAAAAAAAGTCTTTAATTTCATATGGGAAAACAAAAGACCCCGAATAGTCAAAGCAACCCTGAGTGAAAAGAGCAATACAGGGGGATATGTATACCAGACTTCAAACTATACTACAGGGCTATAGTCATAAAAACAGCTTGGTACTGGCACAAAACAAACCTGTAGACCAATGGAGTAAAACTGAAGATCCAAACTTGAGCACATACAATTTCAGCTACCTCATATTTGACAAGGGGCCTAAGAAAACACAATGGAAGAAAGACAGCATCTTCAGCAAATTGTGTTGGCAAAACTGGATCACCACTTGTAGAAGAATAAAATTAAACTCCTACCTCTTGCCCTGTACAAAAGTCAACTCCAAATGGATCAAAGACCTCAATGTGAAACCCTGAAACTCTGAAGGTGATACAAGAAAATGTTGGCAGCAACCTAGAAGACATAGGGGTAGAAAGAGACTTTCTAAATAAGACAGTAGCTGTGCAGTAAATAAGGTCAACAATTGACAAGTGGGACCTTATTAAACTCAAAAGCTTCTGTACAGTGAAAGAAACAATCAGGGAAGTGAAGAGAAAACCCACAGAGTGGGAGGAAACCTTCACCAGTGATACATGTGACAGAGCATTAACTTCCAGAATATAAAAACCACTCAGAAAACAAAGAAGACAACAAATGACTCATCAAAAGTTGGACCAAAGAGCTGAACAGAGACTTCACAAGTGAGGAAATAGAGATGGCTGAGAAACATCTTAAAAATTGTTCAACATCGCTAATAATTAAGGAAATGCACATTAAAACCACTTTAAGATATCATCTCACTCTGATAAGACTGTGTAGGATCAAGAAAACAAATGATATCAAATGCTGGAGAGGTTGTGGGGAAAGGGGAACACTCATTCACTGCTGGTGGGAAAGTAAACTCGTATAACCACTACTATGGAAAGCAGTGTGGAAAACCCTTGGAAGACTCAAAATGAGCTTGCCACCTGACCCAGTCATACCACTCCTAGGTATATTCTCACAAGACTCATACCACCCCAGAGTTACATGCACAGCCATGTTTACTGCAGCTCTCTTCACAATAGTGAAGAGCTGGAACCAACCCAAGTGCCCTTCAACTGACAAGTGGATAGAGAAAATGTGGTACATCTGCACAATGGAGTTCTATGCAACAGTAAAGAAAGATGACACCATGAAATTTTCAGGTAAATGGATGGAACTAGAAGATGTTAAGTGAAGTAACACAGTCCCAGAGAAACAAATGACGAATGGTATCCCTCATCCGTGGATGCTATAACCAAGTATCTAGTTATAAGCCAAACTGAGCAACATTAATGTTATATTCCTCATAATTTGAAAACAACTGTGCTATTATATTGTAAATCTCATAACTGTTTCTAGAATTAGCCTACTGTTTATTTTCAGACTTTGGAATTTTTGGTATATGGGTGGGGTATATATGCATATTTTAGAGTAATGTAAAATGAAAAGAATGAGAAAAAACTAGTTTGTCATGACATTATGTCTACCCACAGTATTTATTTTTATGGGAGTGCTTCTTAGTATTTCTTATACAAGGCTGCTTGAGCTTTTTGTCCAAGCCTTTTCTAAAATATTATACAGTAGTTAAAAGTTCAGGCTGGTGTGACTTAGCCTTTCTGGATGCTTAATGATCACACTTAATGCCCATACCAATTTGTCTGAGGGCCTTAAGGGATAAATTTGTTCCATGTCCTCAGAGGTCAACTAAGTCCCAAGGGACTATGCATGGGGACATCTCTTGAAAAGTCCTGCAAATATGAGCCACCAGTCTTCCTGTGCTGGGAGGTCTTAGAGATCCACTAATGGGACTTCAGCCAGTGTCCAGTCTATAAAGAGGAAAGTCTGCTTGTGTTTCAAAAAAAGGGAAGCCTGGTCTAGCAAGACCTGACTTTGTCCTTGAGTGGATGGAACTGGTAAATGAAAAGCCAAAAGGAGCCAGGGACTCCCTCCCCCTCCAAAACCCAAGTGACCCCTGAGGACCAGATCCTCACCTGGCCTTGAGAAAACAAAAACCTTGGTTAATCTGGGCTGTGTGGCTTTAAACAAACTCAAAGGAAAGTATAACCATAAATAAATAAATAGTAAGGCCTGAGAAGTTGTACTTCAGGTATTAAACTTGAGATCTCAGTAAAAATACAAAAAAGGAAAAAAAAAAAAGGCAGTATTGTTTTGCCTGTCTCTAATTTTTACTGGCAAGGGCAGCTATCCTGTGGCTGCCACTGCTTTTGCCATCCTTCAAAGAGACAGCTTTTCAACCTTCCAATATGGACTGAAGACTAATGTCTCTCTAAGAATCCTCCAAACCTTCTGTGACAGATGGAGACTGCTGAGACATCCAGCTTGTGGACTGAGCAACTACTGGGGTTTCAGCCTCTTCAGAGTATAGACTGCCATTGTTGAACCACCCAGGCTGTATCATGGAGACCAGTAGAGGAAGATCAAGACAGGATGTGGTGCTTACTGGACCTCATTTGGTGACTATGGGAAGGGAAGACCCCAGTGTGGAGCACAAGGGCAGGATGGATGGTTGTTTGGGCTTGCCAAGGAGTAGACTTCAAACAATTCCTTAAGGAAAACATGACATCTTTCAGCCTAATAAGGAAAAAAAAATAATTAAAAAAATCATAAGCTGAAGATGCTAAAACCTATGACGTCATAATCTTGATATATGTATGGCATGCATATATACATATTTTGGAGTGATGCGAACAACAACAACAATGACAACAACAACAATAAAAAGACTGGGTCAAAAATTGACTGAAAAGGTGAACTTCTGCCGAAAACAGTAAACTTCTGCATCAAAAAATTTAAAAGAGACTGAAAAAAGATGAAAAACATGTTTGGCAGAATGCATGAGTTTTGGTGGGGAGTCAAGGAAGGGGGAAATGGGTCTAGATTTGATTGGGAAATTTTGTATGAAATTCCCAAAGCTTCAAGTAAAAAATTGGCTTTGGAAAAAAAATATATTTCAGTCCCAGGCCATACACTCATACACATAAAAAGTTTTAAATTAAATTAAATTAAAACAAATTTTTTTGGTCTTTTTGAGACAAGGTCTCCCTTTAGTCCTAGCTGGCCTGGGGCTTGCTATGTACACCGGCTGGCCTTGAACTCACAGAGATCTGTCTACCTCTGCATCTGGAGTGCTGGGATTAAAGCGTGTGCCATCACACCTGGCTATAAATAAAATATTTTTTAAAAAATGTTGCCGGGTTTGGTGGTGCACGCCTTTAATCCTAGCACTCAGGAGGCAGAGGCAGGCAGACCTTTGTGAGTTCAAGGCCAGTCTGGTCTATAGAGTGAGTTCCAGGACAGCTGGGGCTACAGGGAGACCCTGTCTCAAAAAGGCCAAAAAAAATAAAAATAAAAAAGTTACTAACAGCTTATGTTTGACAAAACTGAGAAAACATTAGCATGAGAGGTATATTAAGTTGTATTTAACGACCCCTTCCTTGAGAGTTGATCAGGCAACTTCTTGCAATCTGCATAATGTTGACCCAAAGACAATGCCTTCTACTGCAGAGGGAGCGCCTGCCTGAAGGAGGAGCCACACCCTCTCCTCCTTACTTGCTTTAGGAATCCAGTGGCTGTCACAAACTCTTCTCTAGAGCAGTTTCAACCCTTCTTCACCTTTTCCTTCAGCCTGCTGTAGACAAATTTCTCCTATCCTTAAAAATCTCGCATTTTAACTCTGCGTCTCCCTCTTGTTACTTTCTTTCTGGGTTTCTCTGTTTCTTCTCTTGCCCAGGTGCTAGCCCTATCCTCTTTGTGGTGTCTTTTTCCCATGTTGGTATCCCAGCCCTCAGAGATATCTCCCACACTACCAGAGTCTTCCACTTCTTTGACTTCTCTCAGTTTCAGGAATCTTCTTTTTTCTACCTTCTTCTGAACTTGCATTATCTTCAGATATCTTTTATAAAGCATACTTTATCTGAGAGACATTTGTTTTAAGACTTTAACAATTGCCTATCCATGTGATAACTTCTACTAGGGTTAGCTCTCCAGTATAGATTTCTCTGAGAAACAACCACATGAACAAAATAATCAGCTCCTTTGGGCATCTTCGCCAGGAATTCAGAGGGGGTCCTTTGTTTTAGTACCTTCCACCTGGTTCTCTCCCCTGGCTGCTTCTTGTGCATTCCCTGGACTGTCAGTTCTTTCTTCGTTTACCACTGACCTCTTCAATCTAGTGCTCTTGACTGTCTTTTCAGTAGCAAAACAGACAGGATCATAGAGTTGCTACCTTTTTGCCTTGCCTTATTCTTTCCTGAACTTCATAAAGGGCCTTTTTATAGACAAATTTTTTCAAACAAAAAGCTGTAAGTCAATTGCTTGAAGCAGTTTCACCTACTATTTGCTGACACATGCATACACATGCAAACACATGCAAACATAATTATTCTACCTGACTTGACAGGATAACAGACATTTGATAGACGAAATGCTTTGTATTATAGGATGACATAGGCTTTTATGAGAGTCAGATCATATATTTTAAGAAAACAACCCACTGAGATTTATTCCAAATCTGGGTGTGGATAAGGTCAGTTGAAATCTTGGCTGTCATTAAACACTTGTCCTATTGGTATATACAAATGAGGTATGGGTAGCACTTGACAAATGTAAATTTGTGTGTTTTAACCCTCTGTTTTATACACCAGGTTCCACTGTAGTGATTTTGTTGGTATAGCCCTCAGAAAGGGTGGGGCGAAAGATGATACATTATACTGAAAGCTTAGGTCACAGGTAAGCAACTAGATGGAAAAAAAGAAAAGATGAAACATGGTAGAGGTAAAAAACAATCAAACCACAGCATTAAATACAGGAGGAAAGGAAAGACTGTATCACCAATTTCTACTGGGTCTTTAGAAATAAATAATCACTGAATCCAGTAGTCACATCCTCACCAGGTAAGTGGGTGGGTTAAGATAGACAGATTGAGGTGACAAGCTCATGGTCGAAAGGCTTGGTCCGCACTGGAGCACTGTTCAGAAGTGGGTATTTGAGATGTGATTAGATCATGAAAGCTCTAACCTCATAGATGGATTAATTCACTCTGGAGTCTAGTTTCACATGTATATGGGGGCAGGATCCTTGTTATATCATCAAACTCTTTCTTGGAGGACAAAAGGCAAACACCTTTTCCCACCACCTGCTCCATCTCAGCACAGGCCCCAGAGATAGCGAGCGTCCAGGGTCTGAAACCATGAGCCCAAACAAAATTTCCCTTTTTCAAGATGATTTTCTGAAATATATATTAAGATCTGTTTTTTTTAAATTATATGTATGTGTGTGGACTGTGCTTCCCAGAAGCAAATGCCCGTGGGGCTTGAGTTACAGGCCATTGTGGGGGAACTGAACTCCAGTCCTCTGCAAGAATAGTACTGTATCTTGACTGCCAATACTTCTCTCCAGCCCTGTTGGGTATTTTTACATACAGATGGAAATCTGACAACCACTGGATGTTTTAGGAACAGAGGGAGAAACAGAGTAAGCAGGATGTGGAAGATGCAGGCACAGATGGAGGTACATGGAGGCCAGGGCAGTGGGTCCAGGTTTCAGTCTAAAAGTAATGAGATACTATATATATGTGTGTAATTTTTTTGAGACAGGGTCTCCATGTAACTCCAGCTGGCTTAGAACTCACTATGTAGACCAGGCTGGCCTCGAACTTACAAAGATCCACCTGCCTCTGCCTCCCAATTGCTGGGATTAAAGGTATGCACTACTACGCCCAGCTTATAATTGGATTTTTTTTGTGGGGGGGTCTTGATGAGATAGGGTTTCCCTGAAGTCCCAGCTGTCCTGTAACTTTTTTGTAAACCAGACTGGCCTTGAACTCATAGAGATCCGCCTGCCTCTGCCTCCCAAGTGCTAAGATTAAAGACATGCTTCACCACACCTGGCACAATTGGCTTTTTTTTTTTTTTTTGGTCTTTTCGAGACAAGGTCTCCCTGTATCCCTAGCTGTCCTGGAACTCCCAATTGGCTATTTTTAACCAGAGTATTTTTAAATATTCTTTGATCAAAGACAAAGGTGATATGGTATATAATTCTACAAACAACTTGTTGACCTGGTATTGAGTTACAAAAGGATGTTAAAGGGAGCAATGTAAACGATGAGCTCACCCAGATAAAGGAACAGGACAGTTTACAGTTTGGGTAAAGGTGAGGTCAGCAGAGATGGTACAAAGTGGATGGGGACACAGTGCAGGTTAGAAGTGGAGCCAACAAGTTCTGCTGGTGTGTTAGAGAAAAAATTTGAGATGAAAGATAGCTTCTTTACTTTAGGCCCAATGTGGGAAGGAGTATGATAGAAAGTCACTTTTACTAAAGTGAAAAACGACTGGGATTTGTGGTGACAATGCAGAATAAGCATTGTTAATATGCACAACACAGAGTTAATGTGTTGTACTAAATATGTACAACACATTAACTCTGTGTTGTACATATTTAGTTCCAGGTACAGCCAAATGTAGACTTTAAATAGCAAAAAGTAGGAGTAGGCCTGAAATCCTGGCCCAGTTCTTGGGTTAGTCACAGAAACATAAATGTCGCCATCCTTCCTAAGGAGTTTGATCTTTACTTCTAACTATAGGGGATATATATATATATATGATATATATATTCTATATATATATTTTTTTTTTTTTTTTTTCAGAATGTACTGCAATCCCAAGGTTACCTAAACTTTCTGACAGTATATCTGATACCGAATATTCATTCTATGACTATTAATAGAAATATAATATAGGCTGCAAAGTGATCATATAAACTTTCAAGTGATCATTTATATATATTTTTGGTCTTTTTGAGACTGTGTCTCCCTGTAGCCCCAGCTGTCCTGGAACTCGCTCTGTAAACCAGTCTGGCCTTGAACTCACAGAGATCTGCCTCCCTCTGCCTCCTGAGTGCTGGGATTAAAGGCGTGCATCACCATGCTGGGCTTCGAGTGATCATATTTTAAAAAGTAAAGCAGGAGATGGAGAGATGGCTTAGCCGTTAAGAATACATACTGACTTTGCCAAGAACCTGAGTTCGATTCCCAGAACCCATATCAACTGCCTGTCACTCTAGCTCCAGGTGATCCAATGTTCTCTTCTGGCCTCTGTAGACATCTGTGTGCGTGTGCGTGCACACACACACATACACACACACACACACACACACACAATCACACTCCTAAAAATAATTAAAAATAAATATTTTAAAAAGTAAAAGAAACAAGTGAAATAATTTTATTATACAATTTATTTAAGGGAGTATATCTAAATTATTTAATTTCAACATTTAATAGCATTTAATTGATATATTTCCATTTGTTTTACTAATTATATGAAATCTGTTTTATGCTGATAGCATATAACAATATGTTCAATATTTACAATATACAAATAATAGGACTATTCAGTGTCTCTTTGTGCTGCTATAGCTCTGTGCTCTTTCCTAGTATGACAAGAGTGAACTTTACTACATCTAGATTACTTGGCAAAGGATCAAAATCCAAAATTCAAAGAATATTTCTACTGAGTATGTATCAATTTTGTACCAATAAATATCAAATTACTATTAAGTCTGGCCGCTGTAAGCCAGACTTGTCTACACAGAATTTTGCACATAGTGCTGTATAATAGACTTGGTAGTTACAGTGGCTGGTATCTACTGTTTTGATGAAAGTCTAACCACTGAAGAGAAGAAACAAGGGCTTGTGGGTTATCTGGTGTATCACTCTGTTACTGGTGAAGAATTTCAAACCTCTTCAAGTGAAGACTTAGGGATACTAGATTTCACAGCCTGTGGGCCAGATGCAGGATGAATGAGAGGAGTTGTAAAGGATAGTGAGAGTTAAAGAGAAAGAAATTTTATAGTGATGAATGGCATAATAACCATGATGTGGAAATGAGAAGTGTAAAACTGAAAGTTCTGTTATCATGGTACAGTAAAAAAAAAACAAATCCCTAAATCTGTTAGTTGTTATAAGTAGGCTCTGCCAAAAGGAGAGAATCTTTTCTTCCAGTTTATTTTCATGGCCTTGGTAGAAAAAGTGTACCATATCAGAGATTCCTATAGTTTATATATTTACCAACCCTGTGTATTTGCTTTAACTCAAAGATCTAAAGCAAAGGTTTCTATTTGTCATTTCGAATTGTAAATGAGTCAAGATCTCCAAAATAGCACAGGGTGGCAGTGACCATTAGCACATCTGATGGCAGTGTCGTGGCCTGCCTCTAGGAGACAGGCTGTGAGCTCCTATAGTGCATGGAAGTCCAGCACCTTATTAGATAAGGACAGTGCTGAGGTGGGGCCCTTCCTTTCTATTGTCTGCTACTTCTGAGGCAACAGGGGCAAAGGTGTATCAGAAGTGATAAAAGGTGCACAGAACCAGCTGCCTGGCTTTTGTCCATAGGGAGACTACTTCTGTGACTAAGGTCCTGGGATAAACTCAAGACATAGTCTTTACTTGGGCATTTCACGATTATATTCTCTATTCATAAGTAATGTACTAGGGTTTTATTTGTGTATTGTTTTATGATGTATTATTTCAGTCCTTAGAAAGGTAGCTTATGAATTTTTGCAAGTAGAAAAGAAAAAAAATGCCGAAGATTATACTAAAAACAGAAAGTCTAGGGCTGGAGAGATGGATGAGCGGCCAAGAACATGCACTGCTCTTCCAGAGGATCTGAGTTCTGTTCCCAGCATTCACAAAAGGTGGCTCACAATCACCTGCCACTCTAGCTCCAAGGATCCTATTCCCTCTTCTGACCTCCATGGGCACCCACGCAAGTGGCATATAGTCACACAAACACACACATACACTTGAGTAAAAATAAATTAAAAAAAAAAAACCCAGAAAGTTCTTTCACCTATGAAGTCAACTGACTACTTGAACAATGTCTGTTTTCACTAAGTAAAACACCTCTGATGACATCACAGTTGTCTAAACAGTCATTTCATATTGTATTCAATCATATCACTTAATCACTTCACAGGATGTAATATTTATGATATTATTTAGCTTTTCCTTCTACATTCAATAAACATTTAATGAGAGTTTCCTTGATGTACATTTAATAAAGCAGCTAAATTTTCTTTACCAGTTTATATTCAATTTTTTAAACCATATTTGGACATCTTTTAAAATTGGTAGCACTAAAACAAGGATATTTCATTTCTGTCATAAGCAATAAAACATTGATTCATACAAGATGTAGAAACTTTGTGACAAAGCTAGGCTTTTTGAGCCTAGTTTTGCAGTGTCTCCAAAGAGGCATGGTTCTTCATGATCCCCATTTGTCCCATGGTTAGCCCTGGGGACAGGTACAGAACGGTGGGACAAAGACTGATGGAACCAGTTGGGCTATGGCGGGGTCAGAGTATGTGGGGAGAAGGAAGTCTGTAGCTGTGGCGATATTGTTTTTTTTAAGAGTTCAGTTTCTCATTGAATATGTTACAAAAGAAGTTTATTCAAAAAGACCAGAGCTGGTGTCTTGAAGTTCCTCAGATTCTCCTTTGCTTCTGTCTGTGGAACAGTGTCCACCTGTGGAACAGCTTTTGTGGAAAGGGTAAGGCCTCCTCCTCCTTCTCCTCCTTCTCCTCCTCTTCCTCCTCCTCCTCCTCCTCCTCCTCCTCCTCCTCCTCCTCCTCCTCCTCCTCCTCCTCCTCCTCCTCCTCCTCCTCCTTCCCTCCCTCCAGAGCAGGCCCACTTCCCCTGACTTTGTAGATGAAGCTCCCAGTGATGGATTTTGAATTTTACAGTACAAACTGAGTGTATTTGTAGAAAGAAAATAAATACTTTGCATGTCAGCATTTGTTTTAAGTTAAATACATTACATACTTTTAAAAAACAACTATATAATCACTGGTATAAAGTATCAATTTTAGCTTTATTTGAAAATGTCAAGGTAATTTTCACTCTGTTTCCTTTTTAGACAGACCCACACTTTTCATTTGATCCCAGTTTGGGGACTTTTCCTAGAAAGGCCTCAACAAGCCTGGCTCAGGACAGTTCACAGCAAGGTCTGAAGTTCGTGGTGGTGGAACTTTGTTTAAACAGGAAAGAAGCTGCAAGCCAGAAGATGGTGAGATCTTATTAAATGATGAGACTCTTCTGTGCACCTCAGCAGGGCAGAAAATCATGGAGAGATTTGAGACAGCTAAAGAAAATAGTTGAAAATAAAAATAAAATAATAAAAGGAAAATAAATTCCTTAGAGATCTCTTTGAAAGTTTGTTGCTATCCTTTGCAGTGGGAACTTTGCTAACATGGATTTGCTGGTGATCTTATGCCCCAAATGCATTCATTTTACTAAGGAATTGGCTCCTCCGCTTTTTCCAGGAAACATTTTAAAATATTTCTCACAGAACCAGAAACAAGAAATTTAACAAGAAAAAAAATGGCAAAGCCAGCCCATGATAGAGGATGGGACTTAGATAATTTACTTTGTCCAGATTTTACTCTTACTTACAGGAAAAGAATACTATTGCTTTTAAAGGTTTTGGTGCATTGGCTGTGTTTTCTCTTTGTTTTGCTTTGTCTTTGTTGTTTGTTTGTTTGTTTTCAGGTTCTGTGGTGAGTTTTTTTTATGTTGTTTGTTTGTTTGTTTGTTTGTTTGTTTTCAGACAAGGTCTTCCTTGTCATCCCAACTGCCCTGGAACCACTATGTAGATCCATCTGCTTCTGCCTCTTGAGTGCTGGGATTAAAGACATGTGCCACCATAACTTGCTGTTTTGCTTTTTTTAAAAGACAAAAACACAGATTAAACAATAAAACCAAGTTTAAGATAGCTTGTTACTACATTTGGGTAGATACTCCATGAAGAGTTAACAAAGTTCAAATCTAGTATGTAATAAAATATTAAGAAGAAATAATAATAATTAAGGAGAAATAGTTAAACTTAGTTGGTAGAATTTAAATGACCAGTAGTTGGTTAATAAACTGTTTCTTTTTTAAGGAGGGTGAGTTATTACCACTGTCAAAAGGAAAAAAAAAATCTACAGTCAGCTTGATGTTCAAAGTTAATTATACCTATAATTTTAACATCCNGGTGATATTCATGGTGATAAAAGGGTGCAAGAACCCGAGCTGCCTGCTTGTTGTCCATCAGGAGAACTAGCTTTCTCTGTGACTAGGCCCCTGGGATAAAAAAAACAATCAAGACATAGTCTTTACCTTGGGGCTATTCATCGAGCCTATTATAATTCCTCCTATTCATAAGTAATTTCAGGGGTTTTTTTTTTTTGTTGTATTTGTATGTTGTGTAATTGGATGATGTATATTTCACATCCGTAGAAAGGTACTCTTATTAGAATTTTTGCAATAGAGAAAGAAAAAAAATGCGACAAGTATTATACTAAAAAACAGAAAGTCTAAAAGGCTGGAGAGAGATGGATGGGCGGGGGGGAGGGGCGCAAGAACCATGCACTGCTCTTGCTTGCAGAGGATCTGAGTTCTGTTCCCAAGCGATTGTCCACAAAAGGTGCCTCAAAATGCACACTGGCCACTGACTAGCTCCAAGGACCTATTCCAGTCTTCTGACCTCCTAGGGCACCCACAGCATGGCAATATAGTCGCACAAACACAACACTATACACTTGAGTAAATAAATAAAATAAAAAAAAAAAACCAGAAAGTTCGTTCACTCACCTATGAAGTCAACTGACTACTTGAACAATGTCTGTTTTCACTAAGTAAAACACCTCTGATGACATCACAGTTGTCTAAACAGTCATTTCATATTGTATTCAATCATATCACTTAATCACTTCACAGGATGAAATATTTATGATATTATTTAGCTATTTCCTTCTACATCAATTAAACATTAATGAGAGTTTCCCTTTTCCTGATGTACATTTAAATAAAGCAGCTAAATTTTCTTTACCAGTTTATATTCAATTTTTTAAACCATATTTGGACATCTTTTAAAATTGGTAGCACTAAAACAAGGATATTTCATTTCTGTCATAAGCAATAAAACATTGATTCATACAAGATGTAGAAACTTTGTGACAAAGCTAGGCTTTTTTGAGCATAGTGTGCAGTGTCTCCAAAGAGGACATGGTTCTTTCATGATCCCCCATTTGTCCACATGGTTTAGCCCTGGGGACAGGTACAGAACGGTGGGACAAAGACGTGATGGAACCAGTTGGGCTATATGCGGGCGGGGTCAAGAGTAGTGTGGGGAGAAGGAAGTACCTGTAGCTGGGCGATTATTGTTTTTTTTAAGAGTTTCAGTTTCTCATTGAATATGTTACAAAAAGAAGTTTATAATTCAAAAGACAAGAATCTGTGCTTGAAGTTTCCTCAGATTCTTCCTTATGCTTCTCGTCTGGTGGAACAGTGTCCACACCTGGGACAAGCGTTTTGTGGAAAGGGTAAAAAAGGCCTCCCTCCTCTCCAATCCTTCTCTCTTCTTCCCTTCCTCTTCCCTTCTCCGTCTCCATCCTTCCTCCTCCTCCTCGTCCTTCCTCCTCTCTTTCTTCCTCTCATCTCTCCTCCCGCTCCTCGCTCCGCCTCTTTCTGCCTCTCTCTCTTCTTTCTCCGCCTCCTCTCCTCTTTTTTTTTTTTTTTTTTTTTTCTTCTTTTTTTCCTCTTCCTCCTCTTTCTCCTCGCTTCTTTTCCTTCCTCCCTCTCCCATCTTCCTTCCTGCTCTTTCTTCCCTCTCCACCTCCTCCTCCTCCTCCTTCAAAGTCCGGCTCTATTCCAGATCGTCTCTTGCTTCTCTCTCCTCCTTCTCCACCTTCTCTCTCTTCCCTCCTCTCTCCTTCCTTCTTCGCTTTCACTCGCTCCTTCTGCCTCCTCCTCTCTCTGCTTTCTTTCTGCTCCTCCTTCCTTTTTTTTTTTTCTTCTTTCTTTCTTCCCTTTTCCCCTTCTTTCTTCTCTCTCCTCTTCTCCACCTCCTCTTCCCCCCCGCTTCCTCTCCCTCTCCCTCCTCCTTCTCCCCACCCACTCCTCCTCCCCCCCCTTCCAAGGCAGGCCCACTCCCCTGAACTTTGTAGATGAAAGCTCCCCGAGTGATGGATTTGAATTATTAACATACAAACTCGGAGTGTATTTGTAGAAAGAAAATAAATACTTTGCATGTCAGCATTTGTTTTAAGTTAAATACATTACATACTTTTAAAAAACAACTATATAATCACTGGTATAAAGTATCAATTTTAGCTTTATTTGAAAATGTCAAGGTAATTTTCACTCTGTTTCCTTTTTAGACAGACCCACACTTTTCATTTGATCCCAGTTTGGGGACTTTTCCTAGAAAGGCCTCAACAAGCCTGGCTCAGGACAGTTCACTACAAGGTCTGAAGAGTTCGTGTGGTTGGAACTTTGGTTTAAACAGGAAAGAAGCTGCCAAGCTCAGAAGATGGTGAGATCTATTAAATGATGAGCAACTGAGACTCTTCTGCATGTGCATCCTCAAGCAGGGCAGAAAAATCATGGGAGAGATTTGAACAGCTAAAGAAAATAGTTGAAAATACAAATAAAATAAGATCAAAACATTCAAGGAAAAATAAATTCGCTTAGAGATCTCTTTGAAAGTTTGTTGCTCATCCTTTGCAGTGGGAACAACTTTGCTAACAGGATTTGCTGGTGATCTTAATGCCCCCAAATGGCATTCATTTTACTAAGGAAGTGGGCTCTCCCCGCTTTCCTCTACATCCAATCTACTTCCTCCTTTTTCACAGGCAAACAGTCTGTATAAAATATTTCTCGTCACAGAACACCAGAAACAAGAAATTTAAAGACAAAAAAAAATGGCAAAGCCAGCCCATGATAGAGGATGGGACTTAGATAATTTACTTTGTCCAGATTTTAAACTCTTAACTTACAGGAAAAAGAATACTGATGGGCTTTTAAAAGGTTTTGGTGCAGATGGCTTGTTATTTCCATCTTTGTTTTTCTATGCTTTGTTCGTTGTTGTTTGTTTTCAGGTTGTGGTTGGTTTTTTTTTATGTGTATGATACATTTTGTTTAGTTTTTGTTTGTTATTTCAGACAGGTCTCTTCCCTTGTCATCCCAAACTAGCCCGAGGAACCACTATGGATAGACACAATCTGCTTTTCTGCCCTTGAGTGCTGGGATTAAAGAACAGGTGCCAGCAACCACTACCTTCTGTTGTTGTTGCTTTGTTTTTTTTAAAAGAACGACACAAGACAAACAGATTAAAAAACATAAAACCAAGTTTACTTTTAAGATAGGCTTGTTTACGATGCACTACAATTTAGGTGTAGCCAGTACTAACACATGGAAGAGTTATCAAAGTTCAAAATCTAGTATGTATAAAATATTAAAAAGACATAATAAATAATTAAGGGAAAATAAGTAAAACTTAGTTGGTAGAATTTAAATGACCAGTAGTTGGTTAATAAACTGTTTCTTCTCTTAGTATTTAAGGAGGAGTGAGTTATTACCCCTGGTCACAAGGCACCAAAAAATCATCTACAGTCCACTGAAATGTCAAGTTAATTATACCTATAATTTTAACATCATTTGTGTCAATTCACTTGTTTTTAAATATCTATATATAATATATATCATATCTTCTTATCCTTATATATATAGCTATAAAAGAGTCAATGGCTTGGGGTTATTATTGAAAAAGAGGCGCGCGAGCGCCCTCGTCGTTCCGGCTTAGTCCCAGGGTGTCCAGAGAGAGAGAGAGAATATTAGTTCAGGCTTAGTAAAGGGGTTCCCACCTTCTCCTGGGCTACCAAACCACGAGATCTGAAAATCCCAGAAAAGAGAAAGACCTAGACAAGGTCACTTGGGATTAGGCACAAAAACTAATGGCCTTCCTAATTGTTCCAAGGGGTCCTGTGATTGGGCCTGAGGCCAACACACTTTGGCAAATAAAGCCTCTCAATTAGGTACAGTCTGCACGCCAAGTTCCTCAGCAAGAACATGTGAAAGGGCTTCTTTTGACTTTTGATCAAATCCATTTAAAAATCTTTGCCATGGGACCCTAACTATGTCTGGAATGCCTCACACCTGGGAAGCCCTTAGATTAGATTCTGTTCTTAGCATAGGCTTTCTGGTCAATAGGGTCACAGTGCTCTCAAGTAAGTGTGTTCAAAAGAAAACTATGCCCTGGATTTGGGTAGAGACTGGGCATCCATCTCGGCTGGCTGTGGTGCCAAACTCTCAGTTTTTGGAGGCAAGAAACTTGCCTTATACCACTCTGTGGTGCAGAATCCAACACATGGTAAACATTTACCGATTTTTAAAAAATTATTGGAATGATAAACTAAACACTAAACAGTAGATTTCTTGAGCTTGCAAAATACGCACCAAACAAATAGGTGGTGTAAGTGTTGGTAGAATCCTTTCTACCCCATTTTCCCAGTTACCCATAGTGAGGAGTGAAATGTTTGTGCTTTTCAGCTCAAAGAAGTTTCTCACCCTGGGAAGTTTAGGCTGATGGCAGTGTGCCTGCCTTGTGGAGGCTGTCTAATCCTTCCTTTGAAATGCTCATTTGTATGGGGAAGGGAAGTCTCCTGCTTGGAGAAGGGCTTTCCCTTCAGTCCACTTCATTTTCTCTTCAAGTATAAGAAAAATAGGGGTTGGTTAACATCTGGAACTGGATACATTCTTTTTAGGGTTTAATCAGTCTTTTCTGCTGAATTTTTAATGATAATACGTTATACATAATCCAGAAATGATCTGGGCATATTTGCTTTTAAGAGTGATGTTCCTTGATTTCACCTCAGAGGAATTAGACACAACTGAGTCCCCCTAAAAGAGTCAGGGCAGCCTGGCAATTTCTGTGTCCCTGCAAACAATCCCTAGGCTATCGTGGTAAGCTTCTCTATATGGAGCAAAAACATATCCTCAGAGAAAAAAGCTAAAGTTGATGCTTTTCTAAGGAGGACAGCAGGAATTTAAGAGGATTTAAGTAAACATTTACTTAACTCTTAACCATGAAAGTTTGAAGAACTGGTCAAATGTACTTCTACAAATTCAAACACTATTGGCAAACTAAGAAATCTAAGGGGAACAGAAAGAACAAAAATCTGTAAAGTGGGCAGATATTAAAAGAAAGACACAGTGGCTGTGGCAGAATGGTTAAGCTTGTATCTGTTCATATTCTTGAAAATTCCATAGACACACTCAGATACCTTGAGCCAAATGTGCTGGTGGTACATGTAGCCTTATGTTTAATGTACAAATCCTACATGGTGTTTAGTTTGTTTTTTTTTTTCTGCTTTAGGACAATTTTTCCAAGTAGGAGACAAGTTTAGATCTATTTATGGCTATTCAAAATTTTAAAAAGCTGAGATTTCAAACCAAACTGAAGATTCAGCCATGCAGAAGCAGCATCCAATCATCATTTTCTCTCTAAAAAACAAATGGCAAGTGCGGTCTCCATACATCTTTCCCATGTTTATGTCAGGTATTCAACAGCAGGGCCTTATCGCCTCTCTTCCTGCAGATATCCCAGTTTGGAGGCAAGGAGCCTTTACCTTTTGTGGGGGCTTGGATCCCCTGGCCAACATCTCCTTGGTAGAATAATCCATTGTTGATGTCAGAGCTCCTGTATTAATATATTTTGCTTAAGTGCATAGCTTAAGGAGACTTTAGCATTATATTTGTTCTGAATAAGAATAATCCTTTTCACAGTTTCTATGTCCATAGTCAATTAAAGAGGCAGTTGTTACTGATTTTACAAGGAATACCCTATACAGTGCTGCTCCAATCTGATGAGCTGGAGAACGCCTCATCATCATCATAATTCTCCTTTTCTATGGGGGTTAAGAAAGTCTCTTGTATTTAAAACCTTTGTGGCATCTAGAAGGTAAGCTTTTTGTTATGATTATATTAAAAATCGTTGTTACTGAGTAGGATCCAGAGAGGGGCCTGATGTCTTGCTAGCAATCTGAGCAGTTTTCCTTTCAAGCCCGAGGAGTCAATCCTTCATGCTGCACTTTCTGCGTTACATTTTTGTCCTCTACTCACTTGCAAAGAGTGTGTACTGTCATTTTCTGTCTCAGCCATTAAATTGGTGAAACTCTGGCCTGTTGCAACATACAAAAGCCTTTCCCCGTAGTTTTAAGGTTTGGGTTGCAAGTTTTTTTGACAAAAATTTTCATATCTATCTATAACCCCCTTTTATATTTTAAGTAGGTTTTTTAGTTTGACCCATGAGCTCAAAAGAGCAGTTGTATTATACTCCTATAGGGTGGAGAAATCAAGGCACAGTTTTCATCAAGTTCACCCATGCTGGTTTTGGAGTTTACTGTATGTGATTTAACTTGGGAAACAAACTTTTTTTTTTTTATTTTTTAAATTAAATCATCCTAGAGGTGAAATAGATTGCTACCAGGTGATACAATATTACAGCAAAATTATAGATAACATTTGTTTATTGCCATCCCAAGGTATTGTTATACAGATTTTCTATAGAACAAACTTGGACAGCAGCAATTTATATCACCATTAACTCAGATGCATTACAATTACCGGTTTTATCAGGCCTTTAACCAAGGTTGGTGACAGATGGTCTTGAAAATGCCAGAGAGTGTTACCAAAGGCCACTAAATCAATAAAGCAATATAGTCTCCTTGAGTCAAGCAAGAACTCCTCCGTCAGAACCAGCTACACCGCACCTGCCTGGAATACTGTGCAGCAGCCGTGGCAGCCATATGTCCTGTATATCTCAAATCTACTTGGCTATTAGCTCTCTCCTTGGTGGAATAACCCATGGCTGGGCCACAACTTACATCCTCTAATGGTTAGGAGATGTTATAAAACCACAACGGAAGACCCTGTCATACGTAACAAGAGAAAACTTAATTCATGGGTTAACATACCACCCAAACATCTGTGTCTATACCAAATAAACTACCAAACAATTAGAACTGTGTTAAATAACCTATAATCTAATTGCATGTGCTTCATTAGTAGGATCGAAAAGGTTTATATTATACTGTTTTAAGAACCTATATATTTAATCGTTGTGCTTCATTATAGGATTGAAAGGTTTATTCCATGGAACCAACTGTCAGCCCATAAGAAAAACAGCCAGATTGACTAGAGACCAAGACAACAGCTCCAGAGAAAGTAGACTGTTTTGCTTCTCATCCACCTGTGCCCCTTTTCTAAGCCTAGGGAACAATCTGCTGAAGAGGGGGTGCAGTAGAATGTAAGGGCTGCAATTGGGGTGAATGGTGAAACTACAACAATATAGAGTGGACACTCATTTGATCAACTTGATTGAACATACAAGCCCCCCCTGCTGGATGGTGGGACCCATGAGCTGTGTGGGTTTGGGCATAACTGCTTGCAAATTGGTTTTACATGAAGGATGCTTGTACTCACAAATTATCACTTATTGTTAAAAAAATTAAAACAAAACAAAACAAAACAAAAAAACAGAGAAAGATGCAGAAAAGTTATGGCAGAATGTATGATCTGGGATGGGTACGGGTGGGATGGGGGGAAGGGAAGGGGATATATGCCTGAACTGAACTGGAAAATGATGTATGAAATACACAAAGCATCAATAAAAAAAAAACAAATGGCAAAACCCCTAAAATTCAATCCACTAGCACCAGCACCCAGCAGAACCTCAGTCTTGACCTTTGCTCAGTGACACTCTCTTTGAGCACCTCCTGGACCTGAGTCTTCCACAAACGCATTCTCTGCTGTTAACCACTGTCTCCCAAGAGAAGAGAGGTGCAGGTGGATTGAGAGTCATGCTGGTGCCCTTAACACTAAGAAAACAGCAATAGACAGAAAATGTTTATGTGCATTATGTGGGTAATGTTTATGTGGCTTTTCCCTCAGGTCTTCTTTCATAAATAAGTATTCAGGGCATCCTGTATGTGGAGAATTTTGGTAGGTAACCTAAAAAATATAGAAACTTGTGTGACCAACAGCACATTTATATGTTTATATGCTTTATAGCAAACATTCTTTCTGCCTTTCTTATACTAGCCTTCCTACTCTGTTCTTAAGGAATGTTGTCTCCAGGTTTCTTTTCAAGTTTTGCTTTTTCTCGTTTTGCATTTCTTCGTGTCTATACTCCCACGTTCTTCTGTTTTCAGTTAGGCCAGTTTTCTGACGCTTTCCACCTCATAATCTCTAACCTCTTAGTTGGCATCTTCTGAGTGACAAACTCATGACTTCAATTACTGGAATCCTTGACTCAGATGTTTCAAAATCATTTCAGATCAAACATACCCGAAAGAGAGTCAAAAAAGCACACATGTTGGTGCCAAGTGAGCATCATCATCACTCCCGGCTGAGATTCTGGGACTGTCTCACAGTAGACGGAGACAGGAGGACTTTGAACAAGGGAGGTTGGTGGATAACTACAAACAAAATTAGGAGAGCACCTGGTGCTGTTCTTTTCAGCTTTGAGGTTTTCTGCTGTCTCAATACTTTCAAGGCTCAAGCTCAATTTAACTCCAATATAATCCAAGTTTTAAAGAGGTGTTTTCTTTTTCCCCTTCTGTATGGAGAGATTGGAGACCAGAGACCAGATGAGCAAACCAGGACCCCGCCACACTCAGCTCACATAAAAAAAAAAAAAATCCACACATTTTCTCAAACATTTGTAGAGTCCTCTACCCTTGAAAATAAAAAGGGCAATTCCAATTGAGAGTCAGCTCTTGAACCCCAGGTATTTTTTTTATTCATTCTGCCTCCACTGAAGGCATGGATGCGTTTCTCCCTGCCTTTACTGTGCCAAGCATCTGAATACAGCCTCTCAGGCTCAGTGCTGCCTTACCCTGTCCTGGAAGGGCTGCAGTCTTTGCTGCCTCCCTGTAGCCTCGGCAGCTCAAAGCCCAGTTGGACTGTCTCCTATCCACCAGGCAAGCTCTTTTGATGTTTACTTTTAGATAGAATAGTTGTTTCCTTCTTTTTATCTAGCATAGTGTTGCTGTTTCAGAGGAACATGGAGAGGCTTTTCTGTTCTGAGAATAATCACAGTGGATTATGCATAGACTCATAGATAATTAAGAACATGATTTCTTTTTTAAACGTAGAACTGGGTAGGCCATGAAAATCTTAGCTGTGTGGAACTTTTTTCATAAGAAAGAAGTATCCTCATTACAGGGATAGCCTCAAGGGAGAAATGTGTTTCACTGTGGCAGCTTACAAAAAAGGCCACACAGTGGTGAGGAGTCAATAAAAAACAACAACAACAAAAACAAAAAACAAAAAACAAAAAAACAAACAAAACCGATAGGTTCCACTGAAGAATCTAGTGTCCTGATCATTTCTCCTCCTCCTCCTCCTCCTCCTCCTCCTCCTCCTCCTCCTCCTCCTCCTCCTCCTTCTCCTCCTCTTCCTCCCCCATCATTTAAAATTACAAAATTGAGATTCTTTTTCATTTTATAGACTTTGAATGGAATAGTCTTCATTTACAAGGGAGGTAAATACCTTTAAATATTTTGCATCTACCATCATGAAAGAGATCTTCTATTGTTGCAGTTACTGAGTGAGTTGAGTAATATTGTATATCATAGCTTGTTTGCCACAACACTAGCTTTGTTCTTAATTGGAGTATTGTTTTGGTGAGTTAGCTTAATGATGGGCCATGTGTTTTGTAATGCCAAGAGTCCCAGAAAGTTCAGCCCAGATGACTGAAGTTAGTAAGCATTTAAAGAAAGAATGCTTCTCAATTCTTGTTAGTTTTTAGAAGCAGTGTTTGTGCTGAGAATTGAGAGATTTTTTTTTTTTTTTTGAGACAGGGTCTCCCTATAGTCCCAGCTGTCCTGGAACTCACTCTGTAGACCAGGCTGGCCTTGAACTTACAGAGATCAGCATGCCTCTGCCTCCCAAGTGCTAGGATTAAAGGCGTGCCACCATGCCCAGCTTAAAGACAGTTCTTAGCTGCCATGTCGGTGCTGGGAATCCTGGGTTAAGAGTGGTCGGCATTCTTAACCTCTGAGCCATCCCTTCAGCCCCAAGATGTTTTGTGTTTAAAGGTAGAACAAGGCAGTGTTGCACTTGGCTTAGGTCTGGCTGAGTTAATCACTTGGCTTTAGAAGTGCATCCTGCACACAGTACCCATCTGGAAAGAACATGCAGAAACTAGGAACTAACATAACCTGTTTAAAGCTCAGCCCACAGATATGGATATAGTATAGTATCCACATCACTGGCTCTCCTGTGTTAGTTGGCTTTTCATCACTGTGATAAAGTACCCAAGGTAACCAACTTAAAAAGATGAAAAGTCCATTCTGCTCACAGTTTCAGAGACTTCGTCCCACTGCCACTTTGCTGTTGTTTTGAGCCTTTGATGGCAGAACCCACAGCATCGATGCTGAGGACTAAGTCTGCACAGTGTGGGGGACAGTGCTTGTATATTGGGGCTGTTTTTATTTTATTCATTTATTTTTTTTCCCCATGGTGGGTTTAGTATAACATTCTTTCATCACTTTTTTAGTTAGCATATAAAATACTGGATTATTATCCCATTTTAAAGCATATATATCCCCTACTTTACTCCCATCTGCCACTCTGCCCCATTCCCTTCCCTTATTTCTCCTTGCTGGTTGCTGGGTTCATCTTGCAGAGGCCCATATCATCATGCTTAGGTAGCAGGATAAAGGACAACAGGAAAAATAAAACAGTATGTGTTATTCCAAGAGATAGGAAAAGAAAGACAATGTCTACATACATATGGAAAAGCACTGGAAATCGACATCACTTTCTAATTGCAGTTAATCCTGGTCTGTAAGTTAGTAATTTTATTCTTTATTCAACTTAAAAAAGCTACTTTGTTAAGTTAGCATACAAAGGGATGGGCTACAATATGTTTCTATATTTTGATTTCATTCTTATACTGTCCTTATTTTTAAAAGGTTTTCAACTTTATTTTTCTACAAGAAACATGTTGCTTTATTATTTTAAGTTGTTTAAATATCCAAGAAAATAAAAATGAAATCCACAAAATAGGGAAAAATTTAACCTAGAAAAAATAATTCTTTTCGAAATTGGGACGAGCGGCAGTCTAGTTAGATGGTGGAGGAGTAGGAGGAAGGCTTAGCTGCATGTGTGTGCGGGAGGTCACCTGCGAGGGTGGTGTTGAGGAGAGGGTTGCGGAGAAGGGTTCCTCTTTTCCCACAGTTCCTGCCCATCCCAGACGTCTGGAAACTATCCCTAACCCTTTACTCCTCAGTAGTTCGAGGTACGTCTCTCTATTTTGGTTTCTGATTTTTCTAAAATTTATCTTGCTTTTGGTGTTCACTGAGCCTCATGAGTCTGTAATTAACTACAAATTTCTCAGCCGTTATTATTTAACATCCTTCTTTCTTCTCTCATTTTGTCCCCCTCCTCTGGTCTTCCAATTATACATATATTACATCTTTTGGGGAAATTGGTACATTGTCCTTTAATGCTCTGGTTTCTGTTCATTATTAATTTGTTCTTCTTTAGTTTAGAACATTTCTGTTCATTTTTTCCAAAGCTCCCTGCTTCTTTCGTCAACTATATTCTAGTAGATCAATGTCTATAGAAGGTGCTACTCATGTAGTGATTTTAGTTTTCATAGTTCTTTTGGATTTTTTTCTCAGAATCTCTTTTTCTTTGCTTACATTATCAAGTTGTTATGTATGATAAATGCATGTTTCATCTGCACTCTTATTAGATTTAGTTATGTTAAATAGTTATGTTAAATTTCTTGTCTAATAATTCCAAATCTGTGTCATGTCTGGGTCAGTTTCTAATGCTTATGTTGCCTCTTCAGTACACTTTTTACTTGCTTTTTAGCATGTCCTATTATCTTTTGTTGAATCTGTGACATAAGGAATAATAAGCCTTAAAGTCACATTGTTTTCTTAACATGCTGGGGGCTGCATTAGGTCATGTTTAGCATTTACTACAGTTATAGATGTTGGGCGTTTCAAATTTCTCTAGCACCCTTAATTTTCTTTCTTATTGACCTTAATAATCTCTAGGAATTCATTTGTACAAGGAGTTTACGCCTTACCGCTCTTTAAATTGTCATCCATGGTCATTATGTGGAGTCCTTGTATGGTGGTAAACTACTGGGAGGTGAAGCATTCTATGATCCTGTGAACGGATCTCAGTCTTTCAGCAGGTCTGAGTTACACAGCTGTCAATTTCAAGTATGTTTTCACCATCCTCTCCATGTATCAGACAGAAAGGTTGAAGAGGCAGGAACTGAGGGAAAATGTCCTGTCCATAGGTCATAGGGGGCTGTGAAGATCTTTTCTTCCAGAAGTAGATTTTTGTTATCAAGACCTTTTCCTTTCTTCCTATCAGAGCCATCACAAGATTCTTTTTGGATGTCTGGAGGTGGGGTCTGTGAGGGTGTGGGTGTGTCCTGTAAAGCCGTGTCTCTCTTACCATTCCTCCTTCCATGCTAGGCCCCCCCCTAAACCTTCAGCAACTGATTATATTCCCTTTTAAGTGTGCTGACTGGTCTAGAGTTGCACAGGCTTCCTTTCCAGGTAAATATATATATATATATCATATCTACTGCCTTGTAGAGAAATCCAGCTTGAATTGTGGGCTAGCTTTCCAATAGTATGCCTCAGGGCACTGTGTAGCTGAGGGTCTGGCCCTGCCCCAAGGAGGAGCAAGCAGCATGGCCTAGGTGTGTGATGCTGGGTGGGGCAACGGCGTGCAGTGGGTGTGGAGTTGGGGGGCTTATGATTGGTCCTGGGAACTGACATCATTTAGTTTATAAAAGCAGGCTGTAGCAAGGAATAAATTTGAATTTCATAGTAGCATAATCACGGAATTCCCGGCCATTATTTTATATTAATTATTGCACGCATACAGGCTAAGGTAGGCCTGCATTTCATTTGGATGGCCAGTGGGTTGGAAAGAGATTCCTTTGCGAATCACCAATCTGGATAGCTGGTGTTGAGAGCGGGTATTGGCTGAAGGGAGAGGATTAGCCATCAGCCTGAAATTCCTGTCCAGGCTCTGGGCAGGTGAGAAGCCACGGCCAAGAGTGGAACACGTGTCTCGTGGGTCCAGGCTAAGGACCTGAGTACCTGGAAGTACCATCCAGGCTGGGCTACGGGAAGCAGCCAGCTGGCCTCTGCGCTGAGGGGTCAGCTCCCCACAGCATCCGCAAAGCGGGCACTGTGTTCCCATTCCCCTTAGCAGGGCTGTGTGGTCCCTGTTTGGCGTAAAAAGAAAGCTTCCTACACTGCCTGTGACTGAATTGGGGGCGGGGGGTGGCGGCTTTCTCTGCAGCCTCATCTTTTTTTGGTGGCTACAGAAGGAGCCATTGATTTTCTGTTTGTTTAGATTTTTTTTTGTAAGAATTGATGGGACACACTGTAGACTTTAAACATGTCAGAACTGATGGTAGAAGTCTCTTCATCATGCTTTAGGATGAATAAATCACACTCCTAATTCTATGTTGTATTTTGGCCCCAGCTTAGATCTTTTCAATGGTCCTTCATGCCCCAACATTTCCTTGAATTATGGTGATCTAGTTTCCCCAGGATGGTCCCAGTTAATGTGCCCTTTAGAAGCAGAATGATCATAGCATCTCATTTTTTATTCTCTCAAAGAGTTCCAGTTGGGAAAAATTAAAATTATGTAGTCACCCTACTTGTACTAAGCCTTGCCTTGAATCCACCTCTGTCTTCGAATGATCTTGTTAAGATCTAAATAGGGTCGTCTTTCTCCTGTGTAAAACTGCTTAGGTTCTTTTCGCAGCCCATATGTAAAGCCTTGATGAGTTACTATAGAAGGACATCTAAGCTACTTTATCCATAAAACTATGATGCACTGATTTTTGAACTTATCTTCTTCTCCCCACTTAGTTTTCTCTCCCTCCTCCCTGGCTGAAGTCCGCTTCCCATTCTCCCTTTAACAGTGCCCGGGCCCTGCTTTGCCCCTTCTCTTAAGCTCCTTCTTCTCTTCCCTCATTTACATTGACTTTTTAATATTGCCCTCTTTTCTACAGACTTTCTGAAGCACCATTTATGTTTTTGTAATCTGTAATACAGTATGGGATGACTGTGGTACTCAAACATTCTGAATGGAAAAGGAGCACAAGAGCAGAGTAACAAAGGGCCTTTCATACCACCAGGGAGATTATTCTTGTTGGTATGGAGAGACTGCTAAACTGCAAAGCCGTGAAAAAAAAAAAAAAAAAGAGAGAGATTTTTGTGTGTGTGTTCAGACACACTGGAAACATTAGAAAGAGTCAACTTGACATATCTGGATTTGTGCACATATGGATGTTTGCATGAGTCTTTTATTCAAAGCTAGGGTGGAACTTTTGTTGGGTTTATGACAATTTGCTGCTCTTCTGGAATGCTCAGTCTGTTTCGGGGGCGGGGGGGGGGCAGTGCTGGTATTGAGTGTACAAAGCCCAGGGTAGCCATTCTGATACTCAGAGATATACCTCAGAGTAGCCACAGTGATGCTCAGGGGTACATAGCAATGTGGCCCCACCGTATACCAAGGGATTCACTTCAATATACCTGCACTGTTTATTCCTGCTTGTCAGGAAGTGCTATCAAACATAATACCTAATGTGATAACACTAATATTAAGAAGATATACACTATTGTAATTCCAACATATTTCGGCACAAGACTGGGAGGTCTGTTGAAGATATGATATTAATTCAGATGACAGAGAATTCTTTGATGTCCAAACATTCTCATTTGGTAGAAGGAAGTCCACCTATTCTTACTGAGGAGAAATTACACTCTCAGGGGCCTGGAGAGATGGCTCAGTGGTTAAGAGCACTGATTGCTCTTATAGAGGAGCTGAGTTCAGTTCCTAGCATCTACAGGACAACTAACAATTATCAGTAACTACAGTTCCAGAGGATCTAATACCCTCTTCTGGTCTTTGAGTGCATTGCACTTACATACATGGGTGCACTTACATATATGCAGGGATACCACTCATACACAGAAAAAATAAACAATAGAAAAAAAAAGAAATTACATTCTCAGATAGTCATTGAAATTTTGGCAAGAAGCTTGAGGCATAGACAGGTGTTCGGGTGAGGTTTGAATTTCAGGCTGTGATGTTAGTTACTCATTTATAATTTGGATACTGCACTTTATTGAGAAATTTTCTGAGAAGAGGTACTGACTTCCTGCTCAACGTGAAGAACCTTAAGAAATAGGGGCTTTTTCTAGGTACATTCTAAAGTCAGAAGAGTCTGTACTACAAGTGACAGAGAGTGCCTTCTCTCTGTGTCCATGGACAGTTCTCTCAAAGGAGAAACCTCAGGTATCCTGTAGCCCTGCCTCTATTGTCCTCTCTAAAGCTAATGTTTCCTGGACCTGCTGACAACTGCTATTTGCTTATTTGTCCTCTTTATTTTTCTCTGTATTTGCCTTGTTCATTAGCTGGTCTTCAAGGGGCGGACTCTGTACAAACAGAAGCTACATTCTGATTGGAGTCTGACAGGGCAAAATCAGCTTGTTCTTCTTGGGTGGAGCAAATAGACAAACATTCAAATTCTCAATTAAGATAACTCAGGTCAGGCACTAAGCACTCTTTTTATCTTCTCTGCCTGCCTGACCTTTGTGTGTGTGTGTGTGTGTGTGTGTGTGTGTGTGTTTTGATTGTTTTAGACAAGGTCTTGATATGCAATGAAGGCTGGCCTCGAATTTATGATTTTTTTTTTTTGCTTCAGCCTCCCAAGTGCTGAGATTATAGATAGGTACGTGTTACCACATAGCAGATTTGTCCCTCCTGTTTTAAAAACGTACTGTTTTGTTGTTTAATAAAATTATTTATGTGTGGTAAAACTAAAAATTCAAGAGATGATGTCAATTAACAAAATGATTTGCTATACTTACAGAACTCAAAAGAAGAATGAGATAGCATGGGAGGCACATGTGGAGAATTATTACCAGCTTTGGTCACTAGTAGAGGGGACGAAACCTTGAGCAAGAAACTTTATCATGGTTCTTATCAGAAGATTTGTGAAAACATATTAAGTAATATTGGAATTGGCTAGTTTGAAGAATTGCAGCAGATTATAGGTTTTCCTAAAGTTGTCTGGCATATGGCCCTGGAGTTATTAGTGGGACAGATCAGAGAGCCCAATTCTCCCCAAGGGCATTTGACTTGAAGTTCAGCACTGTAAAGTGCTGTTAACAACGTTCATTCTTCACGTTCATTCTTTACTCTAAGTATCTTTTTTTCCCCTTTAAACAGACTAAGCCACTCAGTCACTTGATTAACAGCTGATGGCCCCTTTCTTTGTGCTCAGCTACTTTGAGTGGAGAAATGTCAATCAAGTTTGTCCCTTCCTTGATGCCCAGCAGTCTAGTTGTGTTGAATACACTATGGTCATCACTCTGCAGAAACTCCACTCCAGCTGCAAAGGCCAGTGAAAGACGCCTGCTGCTGAGCCCATGATGCTTGTTTCAGGAGCCCCTGGTGCAGTCACAGCTATTCCAAGCAACCTCGGAGTGACTATTTACTGGGTAAGACTTGGAGAACTCTAGGTAACTATGCTCATCTTGCAGCTGTTCTCACAAGAGGAGAACTGTACCTTGCATTAACTCAGCAAAAGCCTGCTATTAGTTCAGTGCAAGGACCGTGATTGCTGCGTGAGTAAAGTCTGTGATTGGTGCAACCGGAAACCATGCACATACAGGGCTGTGATTGGTAGAATTACAATGTAAGCACAGCATGCTCTGTGCCTTTTCTATCTGCATAAGCAGGCAGTTTCTTAGTCTTGGTAGGTTAGTCTGAGAGGCTTCTTTTCTGTTGCAATACTGAAGTCAGTATTGCAACATCAGGCCCTAACAAAGGCTTCTCCCAAATTATTACCTAGGTATGTATGTGTTTTATCAGAGGTAGAATGGACTGAGCTGGCTTCACAAAGAACAGAAGCATTCCTATGGCTTTTAGCTGCAGACCCACCCAACAGCAGTGGGAAAGTAGGAGATTTCCTAAACAGGAATGGAAGCCAAGTTGTGGAGCGCAGTGTGGGGACTGTGGAAAGTAAGAGGCTATGAGGGGCTGAAGGTGAGAACTCTGAGACCTCAGTCACTGCAAGAGCATCTGAGACCCACAAAGGGTTAAGAGCAAAGGGTCTCAGCATTGGAAGCTCTGGTTACTGGGCTGTGGCCATTCAAAGTCCAGAGTAGTAAGCCTCAGACCTGAGTACCCAGAGTTGTAAATACAGGCTTTGAAAGCTTCTAGCAATGAACATTTAATTCTCAGGGCCTTGAGCCACAGGCATGTGGCTTTGTATGCCCTAAGCTTTCTCTGGCCTGGACATTGAGAGCTGATGATTGAAGTCTAACTTTAAAAGCCTGGAGCCATAAGCCTTTAGTGGTTAGTGTCTGGAGCTTTGGGTTTATAAACCTAGCCTCTGGCACTTATGAACTCGGGGCTGCCAACACTATCTAGGTTGTTCTTACTTCTTCATAATTTCATCTGAATAGAGAGAAAGGATTGTCAGAGAGCTGTTTATAACATTAGGGCTGGGGGCATGGAGCGTGAGAGTCATATATGGCAGATGATTGAGAAGACATAGGAAGACAGGATGCCAAAGTGACTTAGGCATGTTGCCAGGTTGTCCAGAATGAGGTATATTTGACATACACATGTGAGATAGATGCTAAAGCCTCAACCTTCCCAAAGTAAGAGACATGGTTAACAACCTTCCTCCTCAGGTCCGTTTTCTTGTTGGCTTCCATGCTTCTGTCAAGAGGCTTTTGACAAAGAGCCACCATTATCTAGTTTTGGATGGTGAGTGGAGGAAGATTTAAGGAGCTGGAACTGGGATGTCATAGCAGGACAAATCTCCCCTCCCAAAGGCCTCGTGGCATCCCTAGTCCCTAATAGCTTTTGAGTTAAAAAGAAGCCTTTTGTACATAAATCATACCTAAGAATGGAGCATTATTTAAGTAGTGATTGTTCTGTCAATTAAAATTACACTAATGGCTACGAGTAGTGACACATGCCTATAATCCTGGCATTCCCAAGGCTGAGGCAGGAGGATGCTGAGTTTGAGGCCAGTCTGAATTATGTAAGACCACGTGACAAGTAAAACTTCTAATGATGTTGAATAATTTAAAAATCATTAAAATAAATGGGCAGATATTTTTTACAAACCTGAGTACTTAATAAGATAAGGTTCAGACATGCATTGAGAGAATAAAATGAATATATTTTAAATACTTGATTTAGATCTAAACTCTTTCCCATACACCTTTTCTTTGTTTTTTTTGCCATACATCTTATATTATGAATATACTCATAGATCTGATATTACTTGTATATGAATTGAACTGACTGTGCCCTTTTTGTTCATGGAATTGACCATTCTCATCAACATTCAACTGCCTCTATATAAATAGCTTTGAAAGTATGTATTTCTTTGAGCTCTTCATTCATTTTCACATATTGAAATATATCTAGTTACCTTTCATTGCTGTCATCAAGTACTTGCTAAGAAGCAACTTAAGAGTGGAAGGGTTTACCTTGACTTACAGTGTGAGGAGATAACAACCTGTATAATGAAGACGGCACAGAGGCAGAATGTAAGGCTGCCTGCTCGCAGACAGAAGGCAGAAACTGGCTGGGAAACAGCTGGGCTAAGAGAAGTCCAGCCCTGGTCCCAATCCCCCTCTTCCTCTCGGTAGGTAGGTCCTACCTCACAGCAAACCCCTACCTGGAAATAAATCGTTCAGATATATGAGCCTGTCAGGGAATCATTTCACAGTTGAGCCACAAGATTAGGGAAACATTTGAAGCTAAACCAGAATTTCTCAAAGCATATAAAAACTGCCGAAGACTTTCAGTTCCTATTTCCCCCTCTGAGTCAGGGACCTTGGGAGTAACACTGGTCCTTAACAGAACACCCTGGGTCAAGGTGGTCTAACGGCTTCACACTCATGGACCTAACCAAGATTATGCTCACAGTTACTGGCCACTGAGCTTCTACAACATTCGCCAAGTGAAAGCTTTTCTTGAACATTGCTGATAATACTCCTAAGTACAAGCTTTTTCTTAAGTCTCAGCATCCACCTAACCTCCTCCCCATTTCCCAACATTCTGCATGTCTTCATCCACTAGAATTCTGTCATGATTTATATTTTAAGTTTTTGCAATAAATTCTGAATTGAGACCTATTGGCAGGTCTCTGTCTGTGCAGAAGCCCTGTCTTGGTATATTTTGAATTTCCTAAATGGTAACAAGAATCCTTGTCTACACTGCCAAATCTTCCTCCTCTGCTATTGGCTGAGGATGTTGTTTCCCATCCTGCAACTCAGACATAATTAATGAGTATATTCCTAAATCCTTGGCTGTTATCTGAAATTCAGATAACTACTCTGAGTAACTAGCCATGCCTAGATAATACATTTTATTTTATTTTAATTTAATTTATTTTTATATGTATGAATGTACTGTCTGCATGTAGGTTTGTGCACCCGTGTTGTGCAATGCCGCGGAGGTCAGAAGAGGGTGTCAGATTCCCCCCGGATTGGAGTCAAAGACGGTTCTCAGCCGCCATGTGGGTGCTGGGGATCAAACCCGGGTCCTCTGCAGTCGGCACTCTTAACAGCTAGGCCATCTCTCCAGCCCTAGATAGTACATTTTAATATAAGTTAAACCTCCCATCGTGATTTGCTGTCTTCTCCCAGATCAATCATACCATATTGTTTTGCTGGTAATTGAGCTCAAAACATCATTCTTCCTGATACATTGCAGAAGCTGGTCTTCCTCCTGCCTGCAATTAATCACTCCATTTGAGTTTTGAATTTTCCTCATTCCCTGTTTCTCAGTTTCACATGTGATTATTTGGTAAATGTCTGCTTCCCACACGAGACTATAATTTCTAGGAGACCTGTCCACTTGTTTTATTTTTTTAAACTATCCATTGCATCCTTGATGCTTGGCAGAGAGCCTGGCACATAGTCAACACTCAATAAATATTTTGTTAAATAAACAAGTGAAAAATGTTAACACCCTTGAGAGAATTGGATGATGCATTATAATGTCCATCTTAGAATATATTATGCTACTCAATTTTAAAAAATTTAAATGATGAATTGAGATGCTCTTGAGAAAATAAATAATTTAATGTGTTAGAATTCAACAGCATTTGAAGATAAATCTTCAGTTTCAGAGGAACAGATTCATAGTCTTTAAAAAAATACCTAAATAAAAAGGGACATATCTCTGGACAAAAGTGAAGAGAAATTCTGTTTAGAACATTCCTAAGCTCATCTTGATGCTGAGTACTCACATTCCTTTCATGAAATCTGTTTAGATAATTTTCATGTTGGCAATGAAACACAATTGGATTGATTAAAGAACACAAAACAGTTCGCAACTATTGCACAAGTCAGCAGAAGGATTATTCTGGATACATTTTGGGTTTGGTCTGTATCTTCCGCATCATAAATTGTGGGAATTAACAGGCATTTCTCTTTTCACAGAGAAAGTCAGACCCCAGAATTCAAAAGGTCAGGACTATTTTATCTCTTTTCACTGATAAGAACAAGGAGTTCTTCCTACAAAAGGATATAAAATTAGATTCTGAGGGTCTGATGACAGCAACCTCAATTCTTATCTGTTCTATAATGGTGGAAGTTGAATGCCAGCCCCAATATAAACCACACACAGAATTTCAAATTTTCTGGTAGCCATATTAAAAAAGTAAAAGAAAATAACTTTAATGGCTTATATATTTAAAGCACGTCATTTCAACATGTAATCAGTAAGAAAAATTGAGATATTTTATATTCTTATTGTACTAAGACTTCGAAATGTACTTTACATTTATAGTACATTTTAATCAAAAGTAGCCATATTTTAAGAATTTAATAGCCACACATCGGATGATCATCAAAAATTGGCCAACATAGCTCTAGAATAGGCTTGATGCATTTCTCATTCAGTCCAGAGAGATACCAGCATCTTATTATTATAGCCTCTGGCACTCTACTGGAAAAAGTCAAGCTGTGACAATTCTGACAAATTTTAGTAGATTTGATCAGCAAGACCCATGAGAAGCCACAGTGGTCTCCTGAGCCTGGCTCCCAGCTTTCTTGTAGTCCCTGGGCTCAGGCAGCTCATTCTCATCTAAGCTCAGTGTAGCCCGAGGACAAGGCGGAGTCCCCCTGAGTGTCAGCACAGGCAAAGGTGGTCATGCCCAAACTGACCTGCATCTCAGTGCACAGTACTTTTACACTCACTCGAATCTGGTTTCATTTTTCATATTCTAGATAGCTTTAAAGATCAGGTAGCATACTTTCAGACCAAGTACCTGTAGACATTAATATACAGAGCAATATTTGAAATCTGGGGTTTCATAGGGATGACTAATGGACAGATGAATGAACCAACCCATATTTTCATGAGGACTAATGCATTTTCTCACAATTTAAAAAATATTTATTTATGTGTGTGTGTGTGTGTGTGTGTGTGTGTGCCCGTGTCTGTGTGTATGTGTGTGCACACATATGTATGTGGGTGCCTACAGAGGGCACTGGATCCCTTGGAGCTAGAGTTACAGGTATTTATGAGCCACTTGGTATGGATTCTGGTATGGAACCCTTGTCCTCATGATTAAGTAGCCAGTATTCTTAACTCAGAATCCTCTTTCCACCCCTCTAGTACTTTTTTTTGGGGGGGGGTCTTTTTGAGACAGGGTCTCCCTGTAGCTCCAGGTGTCCTGGAACTCACTATGTAGACCATGCTGGCCTTGAACTCATAGAGATCCACCTGCCTCTGTTTCTTGAGTTCTGGGATTAAAAGCATGCGGGACCACACCCGGCCTCTCTACTACTTTTATTTGCAGGTTATAGTGTGGACCTGACCTTAGCCCTAGGTCATTTTCAAACTCTGTTGTTTAGAACTACTGCTGCAGGGATGTCTTTGGAAAGGGAGCATGGGAATTCTGGATAGAGTGGCAGGCAGCCAGGCTCAGCCATCTTTCCCCATTCTCCTTGCCCTAACCTTCATTTTTGCCTTCACTTGCTTTTCCTTTAATGCTTCTGAGCAAGGTCTGGTATGAATAAATAGTTTGGGGGCAGGGCAGATAGAAAGCCACCAACCTGAGGGGACTGTCTCTGTTTTGATTCAGTCTGAATCTTTTCTCTGTGCTTTCTGTCTTGCATTTTTATCCTACCCTCTGTGCCGAGATGTCCACTTTTCCCTTTAGGAACTTTATTACTAAGCATTTAATCTTTTCTTATGCAATTGCTCAAAGAAAAACCTTTCAATACCACATTGTTTCAGCTGATATTTATTGTCTTTATTGTTTTCTGTTTATTAAAATAATACATGCTTTTGAGGGGAAAATGAAAAAAAATAGAATAAAGAAGAAAATAAAAGTCACCCACAATTGCATCACAGAGCAGTGTTAATGTTTTGATTTATTCCTTGTAATTTTGAGTATGTATATATTTTAAAGTAAATTGGAATCACATTTTACATGTTTTTCATTATCATAATCCTGTTTCTATTTCATGAAAGCATAATTGTTATTAGCTTTTAAAATTCTTAAATCATGTATGTCTCACGATTTACTTAGCTGTTCCTTTATTGTTGGAAATGCCGTTTGTGATTTTTCCTCATTAAAAGTTATGTTTTAGTTAACATTCTTGTTCAAAACTGATACTTCAATGAAAGTTGTTGTGTATAAAATTTTAACTACTCCAAATTTATTATATAGGAATGAAATTACTAAATAAACTTTCTAAACGTTTACCATATGTATTGCTAAAATATTGCCCTATTGTATCAAATATTGCCCCAAGTAAATATGTGTCAACCTAAACTCACCCTTAATAGTTTTGAATTCAATACTTAAAAGCAGTCTTTTTCAATTAAAATTAATTAAAAAAACCTCCAATTTTTTTGTAAGTCACTATAGCTTATTATGGAGCATACACATACATACGAATACTATCCTTCTGTTTGGGAGGGTCCACACTACCTTAATAAAGTACAATAGAAGGAGTGGCATATAAACAGTAGAAATTTATTGCTTATAGTCCATAGGTTGGAAGTTCAAAACCCAGGGTGACAGCAATGGTCAGGCTCTGAGCAATGACTAACTGTTAGGCTGTAGGATGTTGCTATCTTCCTATGGGAGAAAAAGCATGAGAAGGTCTCTCTTTCAACTTTCTTTTAAGGTCACTATTCAACTTTCAACTTGATAACCTAGTTACTTCTCAAATGTCTCACCTCCAAACACCATCACATTGAGTATTAAGATTCCAGTATAGCAAATTTTCTTCTGAGATGTTAATTATTTAAAAATTATTAATATGAGTTTTTAACTTATTTTTATTTTATATGTATGAGTGTTTTGCCTGTATGTAAGTGCACCTGCTGCATGCAATATTTGAAGAGCAGTAGAGGGCATTGGATCCCCTGGAACTGGCATTATAGATGGTTGATACCTGCCATATGGGTGCTGGGAACCAAATCGAGGTCCTCTGCAAGAGCCATCAGTGTTCTTAGCCACTGAGCAATCTCTCCAGCCCCTCATATAAATTTTTGATGTGTTCAGGCTAACAAGTCATTCATACTCATTATGAATGCAAATGATCATTTTTCTTTATATTTCAGTTCTATTGGCTAGGTTGGATTGGAGTGTGTGTGTGTGTGTGTGTGTGTGTGTGTGTGTGTGTGTGTCTACAGAGACACAGAGACTTGCTTATAAGCACTCTTCTAATCCCCATTCATCCTATTATGATGAGTTTCTATGGCTTCCATTACACAGAACACTCATAGACTGGGACTTTATATTCAAGATAGAAATATTGAAGTATGTTAGATGTATTTTATCTATCAAATGGGTAAAATAGATGGCTATGAATGAAGTCCATCACATTAAAAATGGTATCAAACTTTTAAAAAATATTTTCTTTATTATTTTTTATGTGTTTAAGATTATTGCCTGCATGTGTGTAAGTGCACCTGTGTCAGGCAATGCCCATGGAGGTCAGAAGAAGGCATCAAATCCCCTGGAACTGGAATTACAGAAGCTTGTTAGCTGCCATGTTGGTACTGGGATTCAAACCTGGATCCTCTGCAAGACCTCTCAGTGCTCTTAATCACTGAGCTCTCTCCAGTCCCCCAAACTGATTTTAAAAACAAAAATACAATACAAATAAAGAGAGGGCTTTGATATTTCTGAGTTCTTATGGACAGGAGGAAGGTAGGAATGATTACTCAACTACAAACAAAGGCCACTTTTATGGAAGGGGAAATAGAATACAGACAGAAGGGCCAAGAGCCCAGAAGATAACCAAAAGCCATGGAGAAAACTTCTTCCATTCATATGAGTCCTAATGAAGAGAAAAGAAGGATGTTCTTAGATATACTTCCCAAGCACTAAGGACAATAACTGCTTGGACATCTGTCAAATGCAATGTGTACTGCAGATACATGATGCTATGCTATGCTGTGTGTTGTGTTGGATGTGATAGCTAATTGTATGAGTCAGTCTGATTGGGGCACAGGTTGCCCAGATATTTGGCCAAACATTATTCCTAGTGTTTTGGAATGATTTAATATTTAAATTGAGGAAAGTAGATTGCTCTCCCTAATTTATGTGGGACTATCCAATAAGTAGGATGTCTGCATGCAACAAAAGGCCGACTTTTCCAAGAATAAGAGAGTCTCATGGCCTAACAGAGCTGGGACATTTTAGCCTTTGCCTTCAGAACTTAACTGAAACACAGCTCTTCCTGAGCTTCAAGCTGCTAAGCGTTGGACTGGGCCTGTGCCAGTGGTTTGCCTGCTTCTCAGGTTATTAGACTCAGGCTAGCACTATAGCATTTGTTTTTCTGGGTCTCCAGCTTGCCAACTGCAGATCTTGTTACTTGTCAGCCTCTCTATGAGCCAATATCTTCTAAACTCTACAACACACACACACACACACACACACACACACACACACGCACACACACATGCACGCACACACACACACACCTCCCTTCACATGTGCACAGTGCGTACACATATCTTATAGATTCTGTTTCTCTGGAGAGCACTGCCTAACATATAAGTTGTGTTATGTATAACTTGTGTTTGTTTTTTTTTTTTTTTTGTCTTTTTGAGACAGGGTCTCCCTCTAGCCCCAGCTATCCTGGAACTCACTCCGTAGACCAGGATGGCCTTGAACTCATAAAGATCCACCTGCCTCTGCCTCCTAAGTGCTAGGATTAAAGGCGTGCGCCACCACACCCGGCAATAACTTGTGTTTTTATTGATTAGACCTCACTAAGAAATTGTGCTCAAAGAAATTTACCTATGGAATTACAAGCGAGGAGCTCTATCTGAACCTAGGCCTGATTCAGACTTATTAGACAGATGCCAAAGTTGAAATGATTTGTCAGGGTCCTAGAAGGGATATGCTAGTTTTTGTTACTGTGGCAAATCCCTGAGAGAAACAACTTGAAAGGGAAAACTGTTTATTTGAGTTCACACTTTCAGAAGTTTCAGTGTGTTATCACTGGCTCAATTTTTCTGGGACTCCAGTCAGTGAATACTTCATGGAGGGAGTGGTGGAGTGGTGCATGACAGCCTGGAAGCAGAGAAGTGACTAAGATGAGGGTTCCAGTGACCTACTTCCTCACCTCCAAAAGATTCTATCACTTCCTAACAATAGCATCAACCCATGAGCTCACAGACTTTCAATACATGAGTCTCTTTGAGTGACACTTCATATTTGAACCATAACAGTAGGTGAATGCATTTTGCATGTGAAAAGAATATAAATAATTAATGGTGACATTTTATTTTATTTTATTTTATTATTTTTTTTTATTAATTTTATTTATTTCCGTATGTGTATGAATGTACTGTCTGCATGCAAGTTTGTGCACCCGTGTCGTGCAATGCCGCGGAGGTCAGAAGAGGGTGTTGGATTCCCCTGGAACTGGAGTTCTCCTGGAATTGGAGTTTCAGACGGCTCTCGGCCGCCATGTGGGTGCTGGGGATCGAACCCGGGTCCTCTGCAAGAGCGTCGGCACTCCTAAGCTCTAGGCCATCTCTCCAGCCCGACATTTTCTTTTATATGAGGTATACCTGTGTGCCTTCCCCTTAAATTTGGGTAGATTTGTGATTGGCTTCTAACTCATGGAATGTAGCAGAAATGAATCTACATGGTTTTCCAGCCCAAATTAGAAAAGGTGATGAAGCTTCCACCTTGTTTTCCAAAAAGGATTCTATTTTGGACCTCCATGTAGTGATGTAAGAACTGACCTTCCTAAGGCTTCTATGCTTTAAAGACACTTAGCTACTTGGCAAGGTCTAAGTACTCTGGCTAGTAGCCTCAAATGAAGTCCCATCTGGCAGAAAAACCATCAGATTTATGGAGTGAAGACAGTTCCAGAGGCTTCAGGCCAGTCTTCAACTATTGAGTTTTCCTCAGGTTCTAAGTCTTCCAGATCCAGGAATTGAAGAGCAATAAAAAAACATCTTAGCTATGCCCCATCAGAAAGGTAACCTATAAAATCTATGAGCAAAAGAAAAAAAAATCATTGTATGTCATTCACTTTTGAGACATTTGTTATACATCTGTAGCAAATGGGACACATTTCACAATCAATATGGCTATTTCTAAAAAGGTGATCTCAATTTTCCAGCCTCTTGAAAGGTCTTGTTAATTTCACTTTCTATGTTTCTGTTGTTGTTGCCATCTGATTTTTTCCTACTTCCAACAACAGCCTTGATTAGGACTATATTCTTCATGCCTGGATCAGTTAGTTCCAAGCTGATCTTCCACTTCTTATGCTGAAAGCAGGAGACTATTTTCAATATTAAAAACTTTACTGTAATTTTATATCTCCTCTTTTTTTCTCATCACTCTAATGCTTCCATATTGTTCTTAAAGTAAAACTCACATAATATCTTCTCCCATACATTTCTTAACAAGCCTTACCTGGTTCTGTACTCTGACCCTTGCTCTCTATTTGCTAAATACATCCACTTTTCCAACTTAGCATCTAGGATTTGATTTGCAAAATTGTCTTTAATAAATGTTTCTGGCCTTGTAGTTGCAGCCCTTTGCTCCTATTGTTTCTGCTTTGGAATATTAGATTTCTATTTTAATATTCTTTGTTCTTAAATATATCATTCTCATCTTCCCTTTGCTTGAAAAACAGCTTCTTGTTCTTCATAGAAAGGCTGTGTGAAGGAAGCTGCCGCAGTTCAGAGCATTGATGTTTCTTGGCTTCCAGCCTCTAAAAGGAGAGAGGCTCTGATCCAGGAGAAAGACTATGGTTTGGGGATAAATGTCCACTAAATTATGCCTTTCCAGTGTGGGGCTAGTGGGGCAAAGAGAAAGAGAAGGATGAGGGAAGGGAAAGTGGAGGGGTCAGCTGTTGCCGACCACCTGCCCCCTCTAACTGCAGTGTGTATCTTCCATTGAGAAGGCAGCCCATGAGCCCAGAATAATCCAGGGGGTAGGATGGCAGAAATCTGTGAAAGAGAGTTGAAAAGAATTTGTGTATCTCCAGTCTCTTCCAGAAGATCACAGGGTCTGTCAGTACCGATCCTCATGCTCTGGAGCACAGATGAGATTTAAGGCTCAGCCCCTGTGGGCTTCTCACTATTTACAATAGATACAAGTCTTTTAGAAAAGCCAAAACAAAATCATAAACAGAGAAAGAGTTGGCTATGCTGAGAAGGGTCAGAGGCACAGAACACTCATAAATCATTCCAGTTTATCAATGTATTTAACTTTCAGCTCACATTCAGCCAAGTTGACTAGGAAGACCTTTCGTGAACCTTCAACTTATGCTAATTTCTGCATTACATGTGATTGTAGCACCATGTCCCATCCTTGAAATCACCAATCACATGTTGACTTAATGTCTCTTTTTATGCATATCGTTATTTTATTTGTATGTAACCCTATCCCTCCTACTCCCACATATGTCTACTGGTTGGAAGTGAGAGAGGACTCAAAAAATACTTACTGAATGTATTAATTCAGATATAAAAGTGTATGTGGTAAGCATACTGACCTTTTGCTTTATTACACATTGATTTAGTTAATACTTAGAATGTTATATTAGATACATCATTAAAATTCTCCTAATTCTTTTTTTTTGTTAAATTGAAGGTTTTATTGAAATCATTGTAGATTTGCATACAGTTGTTTTATTTTATTTTATTTATTTTTTTCTTAGTCATAAAGCAAAGGTTTAATTTCACAGATATTGAAGTGGATATAAGGTCTTTATGTGTTCTGGAGTAATTTGCTAATATCCATTTTATATACCAATTTATCTATAGCGTTCTTATTTTAGAAAATATTTTCCAAGTTTCTATGAAATTTTGTTGTTTTTTTCTTTTTTTATAATGCTTTTGTTGATGTTTTGTGTATTTCAGGCATCATTTCTCAGTTCAGTTTAGACATATTCTCCTGTCCCTTCCCTCCACCCCACCCCAGATCATGCATTTTGCCATAACTGTCCCGCATCTTTCTCTCAGTCTATTTTTTGTGTTTAGGAATTCACAATTTCCTCCTTTAATTTTATAATACTCTAAAATACTTTCCACTCATATTCAGTAATTACAGAGTGGATCGATTCTAGAGCCTGTTAAGAGATTTACATTGTAACAACATAGTTGCTTTCAGATAAACAGAAATATAACAATAATGTTGTTCAGCTTGACTTTCATCTGGGGATTTGGTGTTAGCATCCACAAATGAGGGAGACCATTCACTTCTTGTTTTTCTGGGACTGTGTTACTTCACTTAGGATAATGGCTTCCATCCATTTACCTGCAAAGTTCATGATGTCATCTTTCTTTACTGCTGAGTAGTACTCCATTATGTAGATGTACCACAGTTTTGTCATCCACTTGTCAGTTGAGGGGCATTTGGATTGGTTCCAGGTCTTCGCTATTGTGAAGAGAGCTCCAATAAACATGGATGTGCATGTGTCTTTGGTATAGGATGAATCTTGTGTGTCATGGATTGGAAAAATTAATATAGCAAAAATGTCTATTTTACCCAAATTGATATACCCAGGAGTGGTATGGCTGAGTCAGGTGGTAGGCTCATTTTGAATCTTTTAAGCATTCTTCACACTGCTTTCCATAATGGTGTAGAAGTTTACATTCCCACCAGCAGTGGATGAGTGTTCCCCTTTCCCCACAACTTCTCTAGCATTTGGTTTCTTTTGTGTTCTTGATCTTAGCCAGTCATATTGGAATGAGATGATACCTGAGAATGGTTTTAATTTGTATTTCAATTATCAATGATGTTGAACACTTTCTAAGATATTTCTCAGCCATCTTTACTTCTTCACTGGTCACTGGTGAAGTCTCTGTTCAGCTCTTTACTCCATTTTTTGAGTAGGTCATTTGTTTTCTTACTTGTTTGTTTTTTAAGTAATCTATATATTCTTGACATTGATGTTCTGTCAGATGAATCACTGGTGAAGATTTCCTCCCATTCTGTGGGTTTTCTCTTCACTTCCTTTATTGTTTCTTTCACTGTACAGAAGCTTTTGAGTTTGATGAGGTCCCATTTATCAACCGTTGACCTTATTTCCTGTGCAGCTGCTGTTTGATTTAGAAAGTCTTTTCCTACACCTATGTCTTGTAGGTTGTTACCAACTTTTTTCTCTATCACCTGCAGGGTTTTTGGCTTCACAATGAGATCTTTGATCTACTTTGGAGTCAATTTTTATACAGGATGAGAGGTAGGGGTTTAATTTTGTTCTTCTACAAATGGTGATCCAGTTTAGCCAGCACCATTTACTGAAGATGGTATCCTTCCTCCATTGAATTTTTTTGCCCCTTTGTCAAATATGGGGTGGCTGAAATTGTATGAACTCAAGTTTGGATGTTCAGTTTTGTTCCATTGGTCAATGGGTCTGTTTTTGTGCCAGTCCCAGACTCTCTTTATGACTATGGCCCTGTAATATAGCTTGAAGTCTGGTAGAGCAATCCCCCCTGTATTGCATTTATCACTCAGGGTTGCTTTAGCTATTTGGGGTCTTTTGTTTTTCCATATGAATTTAAGGATTTTTTTTTCCAAGTCTGTGAAGAAGCTCATGGGTATTTTTATTGGGATTGCATTGAATCTGTATATCAATTTGGGTAAAATAGACATTTTTGCTATATTAATTTTTCCAATCCATGAGCATGGGAAATCAATTCTCCTAATTCTTATAAATGCATTCATATGTGGACATATACACAACACATTCACACTCAGTATTAAAATTTCAAGATGAAGATATAATCTATATTTTCCTAATTTTTCTTTGAAACATATTTTGAGGAAAAATTGTTTACTTCTTACCATTAGTTTAGAGTCTATCTTTAATTTGAAATTAGATAATACTATCTTGTGGTTGATAACATATCTAGTCATGAACTGGTTTAAGCCATTACTAGCTCTCACCCTACCCATGACTTCATCTTTCCTTGATTATATTATTAGGTTCTGTCAAGTAAACCCTCAAGTCTAATTTGTCTTCACAAATTTTATAATCTTTTATTTGAATCAATTCTTACAGAGCTCAGAGCCCATCTATGCTAGCTAGCTCTCAGGATTTTGATACTCTTTGGTCCATGACTTCAGGCAAGAACAAGACCCAGTCACATTCATATTAGATACTTGATGCTTGAAGTTCAGACTTAGCATAGACCAGAAGGAAAAGCTGAGAAAGTACAAAAACCACTACTGTTCTTTCTGGTTACACCTATAGCTTTGTCATGTCACACATGGCTATTTCTGCTTTGTTGAGTAAATGTAAGAAACATAGTATATAGACAATTCATTCTTGGGATACTTATCAGCATTAAGATAACAATTTCAGTGTATATCCTTTTTCTATTTGTTTTCACCCTCATTTTTGAGTTATATTTACTTATAAAAATCTCCATATTTTCATTACATATTCATATCTCAAGTCTTCTGATTGTCAGATGCTGGATTCCTGCTTTAACATTTGTAGTTTTCTAGGTTTTTATCTCATTCTTGTTTCCCTAATTTTTTGAGTTAAACACACAGTACAGTTACTTTTTTGATGTTTTTGAATATTAAAAACATTATACATATTCTTATTCATTAATCAATTCCAATTTTTAGATGAACAATATGTTTTGAAATATATACATGTTGTTGAATAGCAAAAACAAAGTAATTAGTATAGCCACTATCTCATTCATTTTTTGTTTATGGTGAGAACACTTACCATCTACTGTCTTAGCAACTATCTAGTATACCGTAAACTGTTATAACTATAATTTTACCACATTATACAAAAATGCCCTGAAGTTGTTCCTTTTGATTAACTGAAATTTGTATCCTTTGAGAAACATTTCCCCAGCTCCCCGCACCCTGCTTCCAGTCTCAGCACCTGGTAATTATCACTTAGCTTTCATGAGCTGAACATGTTAGATTTGACATACAAGTGAGACCATGTGGTATTTGTAATTCTTTGCTTGGCTTTTTTTCTCTTAACATAATGCCTTCCATGTTGATGCATCTTATTGGAAATACAGGATAGGAGAAGTATTTGCAAGCCATGTATCTGAAAAGGAGTTATATTTAAATATATAAAGAAGTCAGAAAACTTAATTGCAAGAAAAATAACTCAAAAGAATGACAGCAAGAATAACAACAAAGGGCCAAATACACATTTTCTAAAGATGATGTGGAATTGGTCAACAGATATATGATGAAAGTGTTCCATGTCACTACTTATCACCATGGTGATACTTCACATTATACTTGTTAGACTGACTATTATAAAAAAGGTAACAGGACAGGGTTGGAGAGATTGCTCAGGGGTTAAGAGCACTGAATGCTCTTGCAGAGTACCCTTGATTGATTCCCCATACCCACATGGCAGCTAACAACTAACTGTAACTCCAAATCTAGGGGATCCAACACCCTCTTCTGACCTCTGCAGGCATTGCATGGCATGGGTGCACTTGCACAGATGCAGGCAGTACATTCATACATAGAAAATAATCAATGAATTATTAAATAGATAAATTTTTAAAAAGGTAACAGGTCATAAACTCTGTGGGTTTGTATGTGCAACTACCCCATTGTGTCCCAACAACCCAGATTCCTTGTACTCCATCTGGCTCTGAATCACCTCTGGCTCTGAATCTTGGTTATCTGGTGTTTTCCTTAGATGTGACACTGCTCATATGTTAGCCTTCAACACTGGGGGAAGTAGTATTGGTTCATTTTCTCCTCCAAGTCTTCCCTTCATGCCCTCTTGTTTTCATAGTCTGTTCATTGGGAAGCCATTAGGAAGAGCAGGCAACAGTGAGGGAAGTTAAGTGCCACCTACTTGAAAGGATATGTTTTTCCACATTCAATTTTATTTCTAGGCTTCCTTAATTCACACTTGACCTGTGAATTTTTGTCTGTTCTAGCTTTGTAAAATTTTTGTTAACTTGTATCGTAGTATTTTTAATATTCTACTTTTATGGTTGGATTATATGTGCTGATCTTTGTCTTTTATCAGAGAGAGTTTTAATGAACTTTATTGATTCTAAGTGTTGGTGCTTGCTTTTAACATGTTCGTCAGAAATGCAGACTCTGGCATAGCTCACCATCCCTGAGCATGCAAGGGAGTTGCTCTGTGCTACGGTGGAGTGAGTAGTTGTCTACTGGTTAACAGATGCTGGCTAACAGATGAATGTCTGCATGAGATCAGCCTACCTCTCATATCACTGAGCTGACCAGGGGCACTTTAAACCTTGATTGGTACAGTGAGTCATTTCTAAGCTGAGAAAGTGACCTAAAAAGAAATCTCTTATTTTGTAATACCATAATCCTTTCCATTCAAATTTTAATAGCTACCATTTGTGTTCTTGGCATTATCCTGGACTCTTTTTGTGGAACATCTTATTTTATCTTCTCCAACATTCCTTGAGGGTAAGCCTTGTTCTTCCTACTTAAAAGAGTAGAAGTCATAACATGAATATAAAAGGAAAGAAGAGAGCCTATGGCAGATGAATTCAACAGACCCTGGACTTGCCCCTGCAGCACGGAGGTACCTATAGAGACATAAGACTGAACTGGGCACAGCACTTGCACTTAAAGAGTTTTGAGATTGTGATAAATAAGCAGGGTTTACATTTCATAGAAATGAAAACATATAAAGCATGTTATTGTGTCATGAAAATCAAGATTACAGATGGCGGACTCTTTGGCATTTAACACCATGCATTTGGCTTCAAATTAGTGACCCAGATGGGAGGAATGGACTCAAGTGGTGTATTATTTTTTCTGCCAGGAAATTGCAAGTTTTGAAGGATTTAAGAAATTTCATAGATATTTAACTTGTTCCTACTATACAAATTAGTATTTTTTCAATTAAAAAAAATTAACCTGTTTAGCTGGGCATGGAGGCATGTCTTTAAGTCTTGGCACTTCGGAGGCAGAGGCAGTGAGATTGAGGCTGGTCTTGTATACATAATGAGTTCCAGCCAGCTGGGGTTACAGGGAGACCCTGTTTCAAAACAAAAACACAAAGCAAACAAACAAAAAACAAATAAATATTTGCATAAATTTTAATAGATAACTAACAGACATTTCAGAAAATTAACAAACGTGAGTTTGGCATGTTAAGATATCTCTAACACTAGTATCTATACAATAATAGACTACTTGACACCTAACTGCAAGATATCATTTCCAGGGCTGGAGAGATGGCCTAGGGGTTAAGAGTGCCGACTGCTCTTGCAGAGGACCCGGGTTCGATCCCCAGCACCCTAACACCCACATGGCGGCTGAAAACCATCTTTAACTCCGGTTCTAGGGGAATCCAACGCCCTCTTCTGACCTCTGCGGCATTGGCACGACATGGGTGCACAGACGTACATGCAGACAGTACATTCATATGCATACAAAAATAAATAAAATTATAAAAACAAGATATCATTTTCATTAAAAATTTTTTAGGGGCCGGAGAGAGGGTTCATTGGTTGGTCTTGCAGTGGACTTGGGTTCCAGCACTCACAAAACAGCTGATAACCATCTGTAATTCCAGTTCCAGGGGATCTGGTACCCTCTTCTGACCTCTGCGGGCATCGAATGATATTGGTGCATTTACAGACATGCAGGCAAAACACTCATCATATAAAATAAAAATATCAAACAAAATATTTTTGAACCTTTAAAATCCAAACCCCTTTTAAAGAAAATAGTAGATATTCTTAGTAGCTCTGTTGTTTGAAGAACATAAAGTTTATTTGGAAAAATGAAAGCCCACTGATTCTATTTTCCAAAACATGATATTCATTACTCCAAGCATGTTCAAATTTTAGCCTATAAAATACAGATAAGCTGAAAATATTGAAGATTTGTTGGTTAATCTCTCTTTGTGCTGAGCAGAACCTAGCAGTCCTGCTTGTGGGGAGAGGGCACAGCATCTGCCTGCAGATGCTGTGAGGAGCTGGTCGGTCCCTTGTCGCAGAGACCAGCTGGCTGCTTCCCGCAGCCTAGCCCGAGTGATATTCTCAACTTGGGCTCTTGGCCTGGACCCACGAGACACGTGTTCCACTCTTGGCTGTAACTTCCCACCTGCCCAGAGCCGGGACAGGAATTTTACCAACACCAGCTACCCAGGTTGGTGATCTGCAAAGGAATCTCTTTCCAACCACGCTGGACACCCAAACGAAATGCAGACTTACCTTAGCCTGTGCGCGCACAATAACTAATAATAATATCGTCCGGGAACTCCGTAATGATGTTATTTTGGAATCCAATTTATTCATTGTCACAGCCTGCTTTTATAGAATAAATGACGTCACCTCCCAGAGCAAATCATAGGTCCCCCAATTCCGTGCCACTGCACACCTTGCTCCACCCAGCATTATGTATGTAGTTAGCCCATGCTGCCAGTTCCCTCCTTGGGGCGGAGCCAAACTCTTGGCCACGCGGCCCCCTGAGGCATGCCAGCTAGTTTGCAATTCAAGCTGGGTTTTCCTACAAAGATTTTTAAAAATAAAAACTTTATCTACAATATTTTATCCATATGGAATGCTGTAACCGGATTTAAGTGAGATTATCTTGAAATCTGATACTTGCTAAAATGGCATTTACTGGAAATTAGACATCCTGTTACACATCGTGGAATCGGGTGGCATTTCTAAAGACAGGCTAGGATTCCTGGATGCCGTCTCTGGCCCTCTGCAAAATGGCCAGCAAATCTTAGCATCACTGGCAGTAATAAGGTACTTTAAATCCTAGTGTACTGAATGAACTTTCAGAATTTATAAGCTCTATTTGTGAAGTAAGTAAAAAATAGTTTATTTAGATTATTGGACATGATGTTAAGCTTTGTTTTATGTTTTTATTATATCCCAAATTGGAACAAATCAGAAAAGATAAACCTTTATGAGACGGCAGTTATTTCTTGTAAGACATTTGCTAGTAAAAGTGTTCTCTGCTTTCATTTATTTTTATTTTTAGTTTAAAAGCTAAAGCCAGTCCAGGAAGAAGACAAGATGAGAAACCCAAATCAAGGTAAACACCGTGGGGGCAAAGTTCAGCATTATGAAATAAAGCAGACAGCACCTTGATGACTGTGATCCAGGGTTTCCCAGACGCCTCTCCCAGCTGGGCACTACTTACCTGTCTCATGGATATTCCCTCCCTGAAGTATAGACTATTAAAGGAAATGTTTCTTTTTCAGACTCCTCTTCCAAATATATGTTTCGTTATGAAAAATATTTCATTTTCCTAGTTCCAGCTGATAAAAATATGAAAGATACTCAGGCCTTAATCAGACATTCTCCCGTTCACTTTAATGGACACCATAAAGGCTGAAAATAAAAAGTTAAGCACCCCTACATTTGAGCCTATATCCATGTTATTCCAAACTCTGGAATTTTATTTTATTTTATTTTTTATTTTACTTTTTTCTTTTTGTCTTTTCGAGACAGGGTCTCCCTGCAGCCTCAGCTGTCCTGGAACTCCCTCTACAGACCAGGCTAGCCTTGAACTCACAAGATCCGCCTGCCTCTGCCTCCCAAGTGCTAGGATTAAAGGCATGCGCCACCATGCCCTGCTCAACAAACTCTGGAATTTTAAACTGAGTTGAAAGTGCTATGAAAGTGAATAATGACGGCTTATGCCTGTAATCCCAGCACTCAGGTGACAGAGGCAGGAGGATTACTCTGAGTTCACAGCCAGTGTAGGCCACAGAGTGAGGAGAGTTTGTCTCCCCCAAAAATAAATAAATAAAAATAACTGAGTAAATGAATGAACAGCACTGTGAGGTTTGCAGCAAACTCTTTTATCTTCTTCCAATTTTCATCTGACTGGAAGGTATTTCAGAAGTTTTAAAAAGAGATGCGTTTTAACACTGTTGCTTCCAGAAGCAGCTGCCTAACAGTGGTTCTTAAATAATTCTGTTAATTTTATATTTCTTGGAACTGAATAAAATTGTGGATGGTATCAGAGAGGAGTCAAAACACAATGTTCAATATATTTTTATTCTAATCTATTCTGAAAAGCAGCCCAAAAGACAAAGATATCTACCCCATGCCCCTAATTACAAAGCACTAATTGCCTCAATTAAGCAAAAATTTTAAGTCTTTTATTATTTTGATTTTATGTTTAGAAGTATATTGACTGCATGTAGGTAGGTTCACCCATGTTGTACACTGCCCACAGAGGTCAGAAAAGGATGTCAGATACCCAGGAACTGGTGTTTCATTTTTTTTTTTTTGTTTTTGTTTTTTCGAGACAGGGTCTCCCTGTAGCCCCAGCTGTCCTGGAACTCACTCTGTAGGCCAGCCTGGCCTTGAACTCACAAAGATCTGCCTGTGTTTCAGACAGTTGTTAGCCATAATGTGGGTGCTGGGACTCAAACCCTGGTCCTCTGCAAGAGCAGCCAGTGCTTTTAACAGCTGAGCCAACTCTCCAGCCCCTAAGCTAAAATTTTTAATTATTTTAGTGAATAAATCAAGTGAATAGATCAGTTAACACAGATAATAGTTCTATGTTCCATTACAAGGACAAAAAAGTGGGAACTGACTAAAAATAATTGTTATTGATATAGTATTAGTAATGGAAAGTTGAATAAACAAATCATTGGGAATATAAAATATTCCCCCATTATGTATTAAATGAATATGATAAAAAATACATTAAATTGCTATTATAGGATTTGGAAAGATGACTTAGTTGTTAAAAACACATACCACTCTCAAAGAGAACCTGAGTTTCCTTCCCACACCCATGTCAGGTGGTTGTCACCTCTAAGCCTCCTGTAATTCCAGCTCCAGGGAATCCTCTGACTTCCAAGGGTACTTGCATACATGTAGCATTCACCACACACACACATACACACACATACACACACACACACCAATAAAAATAAACTGTAAGAAAATCACTATTACATTTCAGTCACAATGCCTCACATTGAATCAAAACTAAAAAGGTACTTGTTAAGATGGCTTGCTTTCCTCATAAAATTCAAGACATGCAATAAAGATATCTCATGTTAAATCAATACTTAATTTCAGGTGCATTTCCTCTGAAGTAAGCCTGACCTAACCAAACCATGAAAATCTATGTAAATGGGCATCATATAATAAATCTATGAGCCTCAATTCAATGTATTCATTTGATTAAATGTTGACTAGATTCCAGTGGATGAATTTGCATAGAAGGACATCTGGGTTCAAGAGCTTGACTGGATAAGGCTTAGCGTGGATGATGTAATGCATGAGTTCTGATGGGGGGGCATGTGGGGGCGACTGGGTTTGACTGGGAACCATTGTATGAGGTGTACAAATGCTCAATAAAAAATAAAAATAGGGGCTGGAGAGATGGCTCAGCAGTTGAGAGCACCAACTGCTCTTGCAGAGGACCCGGGTTCGATTCCCAGAACCCACATGGCAGCTAAGAACCATCTTTAACTCCAGTTCTGGAGAAATCTGATGCCCTCTTCTGACCTCCACAGCATTGTGTGACACGGGTGCACCTACCTGCATGCAGACAGTACACTCATACACATAAAAAAATAAGTTAAATTCTGTGAAAACCTTAGCCATCAATTTACAATGAATTATGTGACCATCTATAACCCAGCTCGTTATATACCTCTACACCTAACCACTTGGCAATATTTAATGGGAAAAAATGGTCAATACTTTAGTTGGGGGGTGGATAAAAGAAAGGAAATGAAGAGTAAAAGACTTTTATGTAGACATTAGTCCCATTAAAATTTAGCACAGTACAGTAAATAATTTAAAAAGGCATAGTGGTAATGTTAGAATATGACACGGATAGTTTGAAGAGTGGATGGAGTTATATTAATTCAGTTTTTGCTTTGTGGTCCCTTACCTTTTTCTTCTCCAGCTTCTTGTCACCCTGTCTTCTAGTGAGCACATACAGGTCTATTCAACTGAAGATGCCAGGTTAGGAACTGTGTCAGAAAGCTCAGCCCATCAATGAGTGGAATTTAAAATGCATCATGTTACCAACAAGCCATGATGTTTTTCTTGCCACAGTTGAGACCTGTTTGAGAGGTGATTTGCAACTTCTTACATTTCATCTGTCTTAATTTAGCCAAATACCTTATTACTCTTCAAAATAAAGCTCTTAGCAACAAATCTTTTACAAACCACCTCGTTTTTTCCCAGACTTGCCAGGATTCTTGTGCTGTATCTGCTGACTGGCAGTGGTTTTGACTGGAGAGATTTCCCAGAAATCAGGACTCAATGGCAAGCCCCAAATTATTGCTATTCCTCATTCATTAATTTGTTCACTCACTCCTCCATTTTTCAATTAATTAATTATGTTTTTATTTTATGTGTATGAGTATGTTGCCTGCATGCAATGCATCCATGTGTGCAATGCCTGCAAAGGCCAGAAGAGGGGATCAGATTCCCTGGAACCAGAGTTATGGATGGCTGTTAGCCACCATATAGGCACAGGAAATCAAACCCAGGTCCTCTGCAAGAGCAGCCAGTGCTCTTAACTATGGAACCATCTCTCCTGCCTCCATCCCTCTATTTATGAACTAATATATTTGTGTATTTATTCAGTATTCTCAAGAGAAATCTTAAAGGCAAAACTACCAGGGTATAGTCACTGATTACATCTAGGTGGAGATAAGGAGGAAGCCTGTGTGAGTTCTGGTTGTGATAAAAGCCTGACTTTGCCAAGTGTCAGCTACCCCTTTCTTCCATCCCGGGACTGTTAGCCTCTCTCTAACTCATTCACTTTTTCTACAGCTATGTTTTTGAGCATGCTCTCTCCATGTTCATAACCTGACCCACATTTTCTTTGAAATCGTTGATTTCAAATTAGAAGCTAAACTATCTAGGAAAAAATGTTCCTTTTTATTTTTTACTATTTAGTTAGTATAAATGACTATTTCAATTTCATATTCTAAAAGTTCCTTTTTTTAAAAGCAAGCCGGGCGTGGTGGCGCATGCCTTTAATCCTAACACTTAGGAAGCAGAGGCAGGTGGATCTTTGTGAGTTTAAGGCCAGCCTGGTCTACAGTGTGAGTTCCAGGACAGCTGGGGCTACAGGGAGACCCCATCTCGAAAAGACCCCCCAAAAAAAATTAAAAAAAAGAAATAATAGTTGGATAGGCCAATTGTCTTTAGATATTTTATGAAGTGTAGTGAAATATTTAATAAGCAATGGAATTTATATGTGTATGTGTGTGTGTTATTCTTTGTATTGAAATTTTCTATGACCATATATTTTTGTGTCATATCTTATAATGGAAGATATTACTAAAAATTTGTAGAATAATGGAAAACATGATGTAAAATAATAATTTTTGAAAAAATTTGAAACAGAGAAAGTGAAGACTGTTGGGATATTTTCAGGGCACAACTTGTGTTTTCATAATGTTTAATAAAGCAACTACTTCATGTCTAAAAGACACATGCTTGACTGCCAGACAAGTGTTAGAGACTGATTTTTACTTGGTCTTGTTTTTCCTTTTTCTTTTTACATGTATGAGTACACTTCATGTTTTGAATTCATTGATTCAGAGCTGACCACTGTCAACTAATTATTTGTGATTAGAATAGATGGTCCTACTCTAACACTGTGACATTTATATGTCAGCAAATAAATATTGGTGTTGGAGCTGCTGTCACATGAAACTCTGGAGAGATTATTGTGAAAGCCTTCCTTCATCCCCCATATGTTTGAAGAACTTAGAAATGGCAAATATCACTTTTTTGATCATGATTTTGCAAACAAATACTAAATGAATAGTTACTCTTTTCCCAGATTGGTTATTTTTCAGACATCATAAGGTTTTAAAATTTTTTTAAATATTGGTCTGCTTCAGTGTCTATTTTTTTCCAAGATGTTAGAAAATGAAGTGAGGAACTATTTTAATAGTCTCATTTTTGTAAATCATCATTTCTTTCTGAAGACATTAAAACCAAGACATGAGCTAGGGAGACAATGAGGACTTGACCTAAGCTTCAATAAAAGTAAACTTGTAATTTCATAATTGCAATTTGTTTGCCACCACCAGTATATTTTAGTGACACCCACATTAGCCGATGTCATCTAACACTGAATTTCCAAAAATTCTAAGTGCTCTATGTCAACAGGCAAATAAACTCAAACATCTGTTTAGGACAGTTTCCTTATAAATACATAACTATGGAAACAAACAAAGCCATTGGGAAGGAAAAAAATGATAGTGTCAGGATCCAAGGCAGGACTGATGGACTAGTTCGGCCTCACTACTGGGATCTAGGTTGACTGAGTTCTTTCAGAGCCCAATGCTGCCACAGCTCATGGATATATACATAATGGTTGCATTACATGTGAAATGCATTTGGCATATCATGAAACCATAATCTGCAAGGAATTCATGATTCTTAGAGATATGAACAGCCAGGATAGTATAAATGAATTAGATTTAAACTATAAGACAACTTTTATGGATGCACACAAACATAACTTTGCATTCCATGAGCAAAAATGATTCTTCAGTGACATGACATGAAGACTTAACTCCCCTTCTCTAGATTATCTTCAAAATGCCACAATTTTAAGGAGAAGTGAATCTTCTTCTGTTTCTTTTAGCTACAATAGTGCATTCTTTGTTAATACTATGGGGGTATTTGGTTATCCAAGACCATCATTCTTTAGACTTTAAGTGCTCATTTCCTTAGTTAAATATTTTCTTAAAGAAATAAAGTGTCGAGTATCAGGAGTAAGTCAGTACCAAGCAAAGTCAGTAAAGTGGTTGCCATTCAAACACAAGAAGCCAGATTTGATCTCTAGAACCCGTGTCCAAAAATGAGAGTGTGTGTTACAATCCCAGCACAGGAGAAGTAGAGACTGGAAGAGACTGGAGCTCATTAGTTGGCCAGCCTAGCCTAATTAGCAAGCCCTAGGTCCCAGTGGGAGACTGTCTCCAAAATAACAAGGTGGACTGTCCCCTCCTTAAGAATAACACATGAGTTTTTCTTCTCACTTACATATGCATGTACGCACATGTTGTATGCACCCCACATATGTATGCAGTACCACACACATATGGGCATACATACATGCATACATCCATATACACACAAAGAAAATATTTATAGAGAAAATAAGATAACTAGCTTGGTGGCTGATGAGCTAGCTCAGTGGTTAAGAGTGCTTGGTGCTCTTGCAGAGGAGACAAGTTTTGTTCTCAGCATCTACAGGGTCCCCACAACCACCTGTAACTCCATGGGATTTGATGCCCTCTTCTGGCCTCCACTAGCATCTGTGCACATGGGCATAACACATACACATATACACACAGCTCAAAGAACTCTTTTAAAAAGGTAGCAAGAACTTGTAACATTTTCTTCTACCTGTAGGATACTTTAACTAAAGGAATTAAGTTGGCTTCCCAAATTAACAACATACAGTCAATGATAAACAGCTTAATGCAGAAAAGTTGGCCCAGCTAAACATTAAAAGGAAGAAAAGTCTCAGACTGCTACAGACATCAAGCATCTCTGTGGATCCTAATTGTAACAACTATTTTTTAATTTAATTTTATTTCTGTACATGTATGAATGTACTGTCTGCATGCAGGTTTGTGCACCCATGTCGTGCAATGCCACGGAGGTCAGAAGTGGGTCTCAGATTCCCCTGGAACTGGAGTTCTCCTGGAATTGGAGTTTCAGATGATTTTCGGCCACCATGTGGGTGCTGGAGATCGAACCCGGGTCCTCTGTAAGAGTGGTCGGTGCTCTTAACCACTAGGCCATCTCTCCAGCCCCGTAACAACTATTTATAATGTGCCCTAATGAACTTTACCTTTCAGGTGCCGCAAAGTCTTAATATGAGAGACTTCCTTACTTCCTTTTCGTAGAACAAAGAAAAACATGATGGTAATGAAGTCATTCCCTAACTGTAAACTAGAGCCAACTATCATAGAGGTAATCTCTTATAAAAGCTATATAGTTGCCTTCTTTAATTGACTGATAGTCATAGGAACTGTGAAAGGATAATTCCCTATTCAGAGCCAAATGTAATACTAAAATCTATATAAGCTGGGTAATTAAGCAAAATATATTAATACAGGAGATTTCTGTTATCAGAAATAGATTATTCATCCAAGGAGATGTTGACTAGGGGACCCAAGCCCCCCAAAAGATAAAGGCTTTTTGCCAGTAAACTGGGATACCTGCAAGAAGAGAGGTGGTGTGCTGGATAGCTTTAGTGTCAACTTGACACACCTGGGTTGAGGGAGCCTCAATTGGGGAATTGACTCCATTGGATTGACCTGTGGCCACATTTGTGGAGCATTGTCTTGATTGTTGAGCAATGTGGGAGGGCCCAGCCCACAATGAGTGGTGCCACCCTAAGCAGGTTGTTATGTATCGTATAAGAAGGCAGGCTGGGCATGAGCCAGGGAAGCAAGCTAGTAAACACGGTCTGTGCTTCAGCTTCTGCCTCTAGGTTCCTGCCCTGAGTTTCTGCCTTGGGCTCCCTAAGTGATGAACTGTGACCCAGGAGATGTAAGCTGAATAAACCCTTTCCTCCCCAAGTTGGTGTCAGTCAGAGTGTTTTGTCACAGCAATGGAAGACAAACTAGAACAGGCAGTAAGGCCCTGCTATCGAAGACCTGGTGTAAGCATGGGAAAGATATATCGAGACCACAGTTACAAGTATACAGTTGGCCTCTGGAATGCCAGAGAGTGTTACCAACGGCCACTAAATCAATAAAGCAAATATAGGTCTCCTTGAGTCAAGCAAGACTCCTCTGTCAGCATCAGCTACACCTCACCTGCCTGGAAATACTGTGCAGCAGTGGCAGCCAAATGTCTGTATATCCCAAATCTAATGGCTATTAGCTCTCCCCTTGGAGGAATAATTCATGGCTGATGCCACAAGCTTAAGTCCTCTAGTGATTAGGTGTTACAAGCCACAGTTAAATCTAGTTATCCTTTACAGAAAAGCTATAGTCCATGGATTAGCATACCATCCAAACATCTGTATCTATACCAACATAACCTACCATAATAATTAGTTCTGTTTAAATGCCTGTATATCTAATTGCTTGTGCTTCATTAGTAGGATTAAAAGGTTATTCCTGGATAAACTGCCAACCCACGAAAGGAAACAGCCTGAACTGATCAGAGTCCAAAACGACATCTCCAGAGAAAGTAGACTGCTTTTCTTCTTGCTCACTTGTGCCCCTTTTCTAAAGCCCAGGGAACAATCCACGGAAGAGGGGGCATGGTAGAATGTAAGGGCTGTGATTGGACTGAATTGTGAAACTACTGCAATATAGACTGGACTCTTATTTGATCAACATGATAGTACATATAAGTTCCTCCAGTTGGACAATGGTAGCCTCGAGCTGTATAAGTTTGGACATAGCTACTTGCAAATTGGTTTTACATGAAGGATGCTTGTATTCATTACTTATTACCTTTTATTAAAAAAATAAAAAATAAAAAGGTAGCAAGCTTATTGATCCTCCTTTCTTCTCAATGATAAGCTTTAATCTAGTAAAGAACATGAAAATAATATAAACATTTATCTTCTGCCATATTAGTTTAGGACTTTGAGAGATATAAAACAACATTCTAAGGGAGTAATTACAATAAATATGAAGTTAAAATTAAATTATGGCCATTTAAAAAAACAGGAAAATGTATTAGGCAAATAAAAGAGTAAAATAAATATTCATTATTGAAAAATCAGAGAGGGGGCCGGAGAGATGGCTCGGGGGTTAAGAACACTGGTTGCCTTTGTAAAGGACCTAGGTTCAGTTCCCAGCATGCACATGGTGGTTAACAACTGTTCATAACTCCAGTTCCAGGGAACCTGACACCCTCTTCTGACCTCCACAAGCATTGCATGACATGTTGCACATACCTATATGCAGGCAATATACTCACATAAAAAGTTTTGAAATAATGAATAAAGTATTTTTTAGAAAAGAAAAGAAAAATCAAAATAACCTATTATTGTTCATGCCCCAAAGATAAATAATAATACCATGTTTGTGACCATTCAAAAAAATTTTAAACATGCATGCATAATCAATGTCTAGTTATAGTTTATACAATGTTACATTTATTAGTACAACCGAAAGAACTCAGCTTTGGTTCACTTTTTCTTAAGATCTTTTGGTAAGAGATGTTTGAAAAATCTCTGGCTGGGTCCAGCAAGATGACTCAATAAATATAGGTGATTGCAACCGAGCCTGATGACCTGATTTCAATCCCCAGCCTCCACATGTTGGAATGAGAGATTTGACTCTCACAGACTGTCCTTTTACCTCCACATGCTGCCCACATACATATATACAATATAAATAAGTAAAAATTTCAATTGTGTCATTAAAAAGTGTCTGGTTAGTGGTGGTGCACGCCTTTAATACTAGCACTTGGGAGGCAGAGGCAGGTGGATCTTTGTGAGTTCAAGGCCAGCCTGGTCTACAGAGTGAGTTCCAGGACAGCTGGGGCTACAGGGAGACCCTGTCT
>VZQC01006537.1:218767-300580 GCA_009823505.1 Rhizomys pruinosus
GTGTATTTTTAAATTTTTCATAATCTTTATTTGAGCTTTTTAGTTGCTCTGTGTTATCTTCCAGATCTGATATTCTTTGTTCTGCTTCCTCTATTCTACTTCTGAGGCTTTTTCCTTTCCTTTCTTCTTGATTGGATGAGTGTTCTAATTCCTTTTTTGTTTCATCCTGTGTTTTCTTTTCTTTAGTATTTCCATTTCCTTTTTGAGCTTCTCAATCTCTTCTTGGTGCTCCTTACTTCATTGGTTGGCTTCCTTTTTCAGTGTTTCTACTTTCTTTCAGAGTTTGCTTTTTTCTTCCTCTAGTTCTTTCTGGAGTTTGTCAATCTGTTCCTTTATTTCTTCCTGAAGTTTGTCATTGTATCCCTCTAGGTCCTTTTTGAGTTTTTCATTCTCTCTCTTTAGTTCTCTGAATTCTTCTTTATTTTCTTTAATTTCTGTGCATAGGTCTGCAATTATTCTTCTAAGATCCGTTCCTTGGGTCACCTCCAAGGGGATCCCATTTTAGCTATCTCCTACAGGTTTGGTACAGGTGTGGGATTGTCCTGTGCCTTTCCCATGTTGTCCCTTCATCGTGTCCCTGGCATGTGGGTTTCCCTTTTGTGGTTCAAATCACAAATGTCTTTTCACTATGTTAATGGACTGTTTTGCTTGTCGCCTTCTGATGCTTTTTTTTTTCTTTCCTCCTCCTTGTTTATGGAGTATTGACTTTTCTATGTTTCAGGCTTTCAATTTTGTTTATATATTGGATATTAGAAGCCTAAGTCACTCTTCTCTTCCTGTTCTGAAGGTTCTCCAAAAAAAGTCCACTTGGATACTTTCTCACCAAGGGGGGGGTATGCCTGACCTAGCCCATGCCTGGGTACCTGCCTGAGTGACTTCCGGGTTCCTGTGCCTCAGGAGCCTCCCACACAAAGCCACAGAGGCACCAAACCCAAACCGGACCTGCTGGTCGCGGGCTGCAAAGACGAAGGCTGGTCCCGCTCAGACGGCCACCCCTGACAAGAGGGCTCAGAGTTGCGACCCCTTTCCAGATGCCCAGGAGACAATCTACCCCAAAAATCTACCTTCCTGAGTGACTTCCGGGTTCTTGTGCCTCCAATTGTGATTAGTTTTTAAAAGGTTTGAAGCTGTATTATACATTTTATGTAGACTACATCAAGGATACTCTTATGATTCTTTTTCATGTTTACTTTCCAAAATAAAATTCTTCTTAAGAAAAATAAATACTTCAAGGTTACAAATAAATGTATGACTTAGATGTAAAGCATCACCGAAGTATTGAAGAGTCTCTATCAAAACCTGAAAACCCATACTGAGCCATTGCAATCTGCTTTTCATTGACACATAAGTTCACTGTGATATAACTTGGTATAACATGGCCAATGTCTCAATTCATGTCTTACATGGAGTATAAAATATGCACGCAGTAATAATGTGTAATGAAAGTTTACCTATGTCACTGTTTTCTCCTCAAATCACTTGTCACTATTTTTAAAGTTATTATTAGCATATATTAATTATACATAATAATGGGCTTCAGTGTGATATTCGTGACATCCACATAACGTATTTTGATCATATTCATGCCATTGCCTCTTTCCTCTTTTGTCCTACTTTCATTGTGGCTGATTCTCTTGCTTTTCCCAGATTTTACTTTCATGTCTCCTTTCTTCCTTCCTTCCTTCCTCCCTCCCTCCCTCCCTCTTTCTCTCCCTCCCTCCCTTTCTCCCTCCCTCCCTCCCTCCCTCCTTCTCTCCCTCCCTCCTTCTCTCCTTCCCTCCCTCCCTCCTCCCTCCCTCCCTCTCTCCCTCTCTCCCCTCCTTCCCTCCCATCCCCTCCTCACCTCCCCTCCTCACCATTCCTTCCTTCTTTCCCTTCTTTTTTTTTGAGACTTAATGATTTTCAGTAGGTTGCTTACAGGAGAGGCATGGGTAAGAGTGCCTAGGCACCTTACCCGTGGCTACACACTGAGGAAAATTTCTCTCCTCCTCCCCCGTGACCATAGTCTTGCCTGTAAGTCGTCAGGAGAGGATCAAGTCTGATGAGTCGCTCCACTCTCCATGATAAGATATTAATTAATGGGCTCTCTTGTGCAGGTAATCACAGCTGCTGTGAGGTGTGAGTGCAGCAGCCATGCCTCACGCTGATGACAACATCCTCAACGCTCTAACCCTTCTTCCAGCTTGCACATTCATTCTGCCCCAATTCCAAAACCATCTCTAAGCCTGGGTGGGAGTGATATAAATTTCTCATTTCACAGTCATTCTTTTTATAATTACTACAATGAAAAGAACAAGAGTTGCCTGTTTTTCATTTCATAAGATGGCTATCTAATGTGTTAATAAAAACAACCACTGTTGTTCAATCCAAGGTGCCATAATTTTCTCCACTCCATTGAGATGTTGTCATGATTGTGTGGAAATTTGCTTTGGAAATTTCCTCTCCTGTAGCTTTGTAATAGCAGCTAAGAATGGTGTAAAAAAGAAGATAATACAAACTGGTAATGTCAAAAAAGACAACATACTCCTCACTGTAATTATGATTATTCATTTATTTATTTGTACTAAATATCTCCTTTTTTTTCAATTTTTTTGTATTTTTATGTGTATAAGTGTTATACCTGCATGTATGTAAGTGCAGCCACATGGTGCAGTATTCATGGATGACAGAAGAGGGCCTCAGATCCCCTCATAAGGCAAATCCCCTTGAACTGGAATTACCAAGGGTTGTTAGCCCCAGGTTATCTGTAAGAGGAGCGAGGGTTCTTGACTTCTGAGCCACTTTCTAGGGCCCTCTTTGACTTCTTATTTAAGAAGTTTAAATGGTTTTTCTCCTTTGTTTATAATTGAAGTTATGAAGCTGCATGTATAATATCTATGTGGTCCTTTATATGAAATGTTTACTTTTTCGCTCATTCTTTGGTCTTTCTATATAAAATGCCTCAGCATAGCTAATGTATTCCACATTTGACTGCTTTTGAAACTTTGAAGGGGTTTCCTGTGTTTTGTTGGCCTTTTCTCACTTTCTTCTCTTTTTCTCTCTGGATTCTTTTGTGCAGCAATATCAAACAGCTATGAGGACATCTGATATTTCCAAAGAGAGGATTTTCTTGTTAAAAAAAAGACTTTCTGGAAACAGGAAATAATTTTTAGTTGACCACATTTGGAGCTCCAAAGCAGAAAGCTTTGGCAAGTTCTATCCCGTTGCCTTTAGCTGCCCGCCTGAGGCAGCCTCGCATGCTTGCTCGAGGTGTCTGCCTGAGGGGGCCTCCCACGCTTCATCATCTTCCTTGCAATTACTGTTTTAAAAAACGACACATAGCATTTTTCAGAATGTAGACTGATATATGTGACAATAATGCTTTCTATCCATGTACCAAATCTACTTCTGCATCTCCTTCTGCAAAATGGATTGTGTGTAAAAAAGAACAACAGAGTACAAAGAAATAAAACCAGAGTGATAATTAGCAGTGATATATGTGAAGACGGGAATTATATCATCATTCCAGGAAAAATTCTTTTCGTTAAAAAATTTAATTAGCATACTCAATATTAGGTTTTATTATACTATTTTCTTTTTTGGGGGGTATTTTTGAAACAGGGTCTCCCTTTAGTCCCAACTGGCCTGGAGCTTGCTATGTAGACCAGGCTGGCCTTGAACTCACAGAGATCCGTCTGCCTCTGCCTCACTAGTGCTGGGATTAAAGGTGTGTGCCACCGCACCCGGCTATTATACTATTTTCAAACAACATTTGTTTTTAATTGATGCTCTTCCCCTATATTCTTTCACATCTCCTGACCTTCCCGTACCCTTCCAACAAACTGCCCTTTGGCATTTTTTGAATTTATGTGCTTGATTCTGTATATGAAATTATATTTATAAATAGTAAAAATTTAGAAGATAAGGAATATGACAACCCAATTATAATGCCTTTGTCCAGTTTATTTTGGGACACTTGACCACAGAGTATATTGACCTAAGTGACACATTGTCCAAGTCGCAGAATCTAGAAAAACCTGATTGAAATATAATCAAGTCAAAGGAGGTTGGATCACATTATCTCTCTACTTTGATTGCTTTTTTCTATTCAATATGTAAATCCACAAGCAAAAGAGTAAGTTGTGTCTTTCACAGAGCTTTTTTTATGCACATAAAAATGTAAACTACATGCTAAACATTTCTAAAAGTCTGTTTTTATGCTCTCCAGAATCATTTTGAGTTACTTTTGCATGATCAGGTTAAAAAACTAAAGGGAAACCATACATGTATCTATAATTCTTTTCTGTGTTCTACATGAAGAATTCCCACCTACTCTGGTGAGTTAAGTTGGGATCTGCCTAGGTGAAAATGGGTAACTCCATATCTTTTTAAAAAATTTTATGTGTATCAATGTACTGTCTGCATGTAGGTTGGTGCACCTGTGTCGTGCAATGCCGTGGAGGTCAGAAGAGGACATCAGATTCCCCTGGACCTGGAGTTAAAGACAGTTCTTAGCCGCCATGTGGGTGCTGGGAATTGAACTCAGGTCCTCTGCAAGAGCAGTTGGCACTCTTAACGGCTAAGCCATCTCTCCAGCCCCAAGTCCATATCTTAACATGCTAGAACCTTGAGCATTGTGGCCTTGAGAGCTTGCCCTGAGGGCACAGAGAATACCAAGCCCTGCAATCTGCTTCCATGTGGGAAGGCACTGAAGAGAAAGGTTTGCTCTGTCATTACACAAGTCAAATTCTCAGTGCTACACAGGGAATTCTGAACATGACAGTTGTTTGGAAGACTTTCCAGGGACTTTTTCTCTACTGTAATTCTACTGTAATTCCCTGTCATGGAGATCCCATCTCTAGAATTCCCTACTACATCCACAGGCTCAGACACTGTCATGTCTCATGGTGACTAGAGAAAGTAAGAAATGTCACAAACTGCCCCATAGGAGTAGTTACACTGAGCTTTCCAGCCTCATGGAATGTAAGGCCAATCAGGGTTTTAGAGGCTGTCAGGCTCTCATCATTGAGAGATGTCTGAGGCCCTGACTGACCAGAAAACATTAAGTCAGTGAGAACAGAGGGAAGTGTGAGAAAGAGTGGACAGAGAGTTTTTGCTTCATTTGTTAGGTAGAATTACCAGTGAGAACACAAACCTAAAAGCATAGCTCACTCTCTGCTGGGTCATAACATTTAGAAGCAGTAGATGTAGAACTGAGGTGTAAGGATGTGGACATTGGGAAAGATGACTCACAGTTTATCATTCATTTTCTTGAATGCAGCCCAGAGATTTTTGTGGATTCACATGAACTTGCCATAGCTGCTATATTGCATCTTTTGTGGCTCAGCTTTAAGGATCTAGAACTTCAGTTTTCAGCTTATAGGATTTGGGGGATGAACTGACTCACATAAACTCAATCCACAGGAGTGTGGATTACACCAGCTTCGAGGAGTCCAACACTGAAGAATTTTTTAAATAATACTTTTATTAACTCTTTGATAATTTCATATAATATATTTTGGTCATATTAATCCCCCCTTTCCACATCTCTTCTCAGATCCACCCACACCTCCCTACTCCCCCCAACTTTGTGTCTGACCATGGGTCACATCCATACTGACATACCCTCTTCCAGCAGCTATCAACTGTCAATATCTCCTCAGCAAGGGTTGGGGCTTCATCCTCACATCCCTCCTCCACTCCACACTGGGTTTTTGTCTAGATCAAACTTGTGTAGGTGTTGTGCATGCTGTCACAAGCACTGGGTTCATACGAAGCTGCCTTGTCGTGCCTGGGAAGCACCCTTCACTGAACTCATCCTCAGCCTCTAGCTCTTGCATTCTTTCTGCCCCCTCCCCGTCCTTGGGGAGAGGGCTGTGGTATAGATGTCCCATTTAAGGCTAAGCACTCTGCTGTGCTTTATTCTCTGCACATTTACCAGTTGTAAGTCTGTGTTAGTCAGCATCTACTACAAAAAGAAACTTATCTGATGGTTGAGAGAGGCACCAATCTATGGGTATAAGAAGAAATATAAGGAGTGAATTTACTACTTTGTCCATTTAGCACAATAATAAAAGGATTTCCTCTAGGGTATGTGACCTATCTAGTTCGAGGTTCTTGGCCCTGATAATGGTGCCAGGTGTAAGTCTTAAATTCAATAAGAAAGTGTTTGATTACTCCCATAACATTGTTGCCACGTTTGCACCATGGGCATATTTTATCAAGCCCTGTAGCTCCCAGGGTCCACAGCAGAGTAAGAATAATCATTTGTTTCTCTTTCAGTAGAGTGCATAGCACATTTCAGCACTATGAAACCTAGCAATGACACTTCATGGAGGTCAGTACCAGCTTGATTTCTCCATGATCTATGATTGAAGTATGTAGTGTTTTCAGCAATAGGGCCTTACCATCAAATTCTGGAGGGTAACCAAAAGCAATATCAGTATCCTGTGATGCTTTGGGGTCTAACGGATCCTACTAGCCAACGACTCAGAAAGAAGTCACCCATATGAGCCATGGAAGTTTTTATTTGCTAGCCTGCAGTATCTAGGAGGGGTACTGTCCGTTTTTAGAGGCGACAGCATTTATTTAAACTTTTTATAAATAAATAAATAAATAAATAAATAAATAAATAAATAAATAAATAAATATTAGGAAGCTTCTACAGTGTAGGTTTCCAAATGACTTTTCAAAAGGCTTTTAGTGTCGCTCCTCCTTCCCCCCTCGGTCCGCCGGAGCCTGCGGGGCCGAGCGGTTGGTGTTGCAGACGCCCACTCTCCTGGGGGGCGGGGAGAAGGCAGGAACCGCGATGGCGCCTCAGAAGCACGGCGGTGCGGGAGGGGGCGGCTCGGGGCCCAGCGCGGGGTACGGGGGAGGCGGCTTCGGGGTTCGTCGGCGGTAGCGGCAGCTAAGGCTTCGGGCGGCAAATCCAGCGGCGGCGGTTGGCTACTCGGCCTCTTCCTTGGCGGCAGCGGCGGCGGCGGCCGCTGTGTTACGGGTGAAGAAGCGGAAAATGGAGCAGGTCCAGGCTGACCACGAGCTGGTCCTCCAGGCCCTTGAGAAACCAACACACATCTATAGATTTCTTCAAACACGGAATCTCATAGCACCAATATTTTTGCACAGAACTCTTACTTACATGTCTCATCGAAACTCCAGAACAAACATCAAAAGGAAAATATTTAAAGTTGATGATATGTTATCAAAAGTAGAGAAAATGAAAGGAGAGCAGGAATCTCATAGTTTGTCTGCTCATTTGCAGCTTACATTTACTGATTTCTTCCACAAAAATGATAATCCATCACAAAGCTCAGAAAATGAGCAAAATTCTGTTACCCCGGAGGTCCTGCTGGTGAAAGTCTGTCACAAAAAAGAAAGGATGTAAGTTGTCCAATACGGCAAGTTCCCACAGATAAAAAGGTGCGTTTGAATCCTGACCTCAATCAAACAAAACCAGGAAATTTCCCATCCCTTGCAGTTTCCAGTAATAAATTTGAACCTAGTAACAGCCATATGGTGAAGTCTTACTCATTGCTGTTTAGAGTGACTTGTCCAGGAAGAAGAGTTTAATGGAACGATTACTGGAGAAATCAATGAAAATATTGATGTCAGTGAAGAATTTCCAGCCAGAAGAAAACTAAATCGTGAAGATGGAGAAAAGACATTTGTTGCACAAATGACAGTGTTTGATAAAAACAGGCACTTACAGCTTTTAGATGGGGAATATGAAGTAGCCATGCAGGAAATGGAAGAATGCCCAATAAGCAAGAAGAAAGCAACATGGGAGACTATTCTTGATGGGAAGAGATTGCCTCCATTTGAAACATTTTCTCAGGGACCTACATTGCAGTTCACTTTTCGTTGGACAGGAGAAACCAAAGATAAGTCTACAGCTCCTATCGCCATGCCTCTTGCCACTAGAAATTCAGAGAGTCTTCATCAAGGAAACAAACCTGGTTCAATTAAACCTGCACAGACTATTGCTTTTAAAGAAACATTGACTACAGATCTGCAAACAAGAAAGGAAAAGGATACTTCAAATGAAAACAGTCAGAAATTAAGAATATTTTATCAGTTCCTTTACAACAATAACACAAGACAACAAACTGAAGCAGGAGATGATCTGCATTGTCCCTGGTGCACTCTGAACTGCTGTAAACTTTATAGTTTGCTAAAGCATCTTAAACTTTGTCATAGCAGGTTTATCTTCAATTATGTATATCATCCAAAAGGTGCTAGGATAGATGTTTCTATCAATGAGTGTTATGATAGCTCCTATGCAGGAAATCCTCAGGATATTCATCGCCAACCAGGATTTGCTTTTAGTAGAAATGGACCAGTAAAAAGAACACCCATCACACATATTCTTTTATGCAGGCCAAAACGAACAAAAGCAAATATGTCTGAATTTCTTGAATCTGAAGATGGAGAAGTAGAACAGCAGAGAACATACAGTAGTGGCCACAATCGTCTGTACTTCCACAGTGATACCTGCTTGCCCCTCCATCCGTAGGAGATGGAAGTAGACAGCGAAGATGAAAAGGATCCAGAATGGCTCAGAGAAAAAGCTGTTACACAAATTGAAGAATTTTCTGATGTTAATGAACGAAAGAAAGAAGTAATGAAGGTCTGGAATCTCCATGTCATGAAGCATGGGTTTATTGCTGACAATCAAATAAATCATGCTTGTATGCTGTTTGTAGAAAATTATGGACAGAAAATAATTAAGAAGAATTTATGTTGAAACTTCATGCTTCATCTAGTCAGCATGCATGACTTTAATCTTATTAGCATAATGTCAATAGGTAAAGCTGTCACCAAGCTTCGTGAAATGCAGCAAAAACTAGAAAAAGGAGAGCCCACTACCCCTGCAAATGAAGAAGTAACTGAAGAACAAAACGGAACAGCAAACGGATTCAGTGAAATTAACTGAAAAGAGAGAGCTTTGGAAATAGATGGTGTCTCCGGGTCTCAAAACAGAGCAAAAAACAAAGACCCTGCACGCCTTTAATCCTAGAACTTGGGAGGCAGATCTTTGTGAGTTCAAGGCCAGCCTGGTCTACAGAGTGAGTTCCAGGACAGCCGGAGCTACCGGGAGACCAAACAAAACAAAACAAAACAAAACAAAAAACAAAGACTCTGAGATCTCCCCACATGATGGACAAACACTGAAATTGCTTTCTAGGCAATTCCACCTATAGAAAGAGTTGTGTTTTTAGGTCTTTTTTTGTTCTGTTTATAAATCATGTATTCCAGACAGGCATTGTTAGATGAAGTAAATTATTTCAACAAGGGTGTTTCTACAAGGATTCTACTTCACTTCATTTGCATTACATGCCTCTCCGTTTTAGTGATATTACCAAATTGAACCCTGAAAAGCAGTACTTCCAAGAAGGTACTTTTAAGTGCAACACTTCTCTTATGAAATATATTGAATTAATCTAGACATTATTTCACACTTTTTTTTGGCATTTATGACTTTTTCTACTTTGTAATTAGAGTTTTTAAGGAGGGGAAATTGGAATGTTATTCCCTCTTTTAAAATTGAAGGTTTTGTGAAATTGTTATCACTACTTGCAATTAAACTGGTCCTTGATTTTGAAATCATATTATCCATTTGAAATGAAAAATTACAATGCAGGTTGTTTTGCATCCCATAGTTCATTTTACAATTTTCAAGTAGCACTTCTTCATCATATGCTCTTTGAGATCATGTTAACTTTCCATGTTGGCAGTGAGGTGTTGTGTGCATTCATTAGGGTTACTGGCCATTTGTTTTTGTAATTTTGATGCTTGCTTACTCAATATATTTTTAAACTTGAACATGGTTTTAGTTTTTCTTCTTGAATAAGGTAATTACATGGAAAATTCAGCTGTACACATCTCATTAGCATTGTGAAGCAAGGGAAGAATGAGTTTGAGATTTTTTTTTTTTATTATTTATTTCTGTATGAGTATGAATGTACTGTCTGCATGCAAGTGTGTGCACCCGTGTCGTGCAATGCCACGAGGTCAGAAGAGGGTGTCAGATTCCCCTGGAACTGGAGTTCTCCTGGAATTGGAGTTTCAGATGGTTCTCAGCCGCCATGTGGGTGCTGGGGATCGAACCCGGGTCCTCTGCAAGAGCGGTCGGTGCTCTTAACCGCTAGGCCATCTCTCCAGCCCTGAGTTTGAGATTTCTAAGATGCTGCTTTTGGGGGGGTGGTATATGAAAATGAACAAGAAAATGTTAAACCTTTTTGTTTTTTTCATTGCAAGGACGTCTTTGTAATGTATTTCATGATTAGAATATCCAATTCCGATAAGCTGACTTGAATTGTTTCAAGCATTTTGCCCTGTGTTATGTGTTTTATGCACATATTTACCATTGGATTTTCTCCAACAGAAATCAGTTTCACTACTGGCACGGCACATTAATAAGCACCAATAAGTTTTCATTTCAACTCCAAACACTGTGGTTGAAAAAAAATCACCTCAATTTTTTTATTATCCTTTAAAGATATTGTATTTTCATATTCTTTATTTATAAAGGATCAATGCTTCTGCAAATAGTGGTATTTTTAATTTTTAAATTTCATTCCACCCCCCCATCAGATGCAGTTCCCTATTTTGTTTAGTGGGGGGATGTATGAGCTTTCCAATGGTGTCTTCAGAAATTTATAAATGAATACTGATTTGGTTGGTCTTTAAGATGTGTTTAGCTGTGAGGCTATTTAATGAAATAGTGTGGATGTGATTTGTCATCCAGTATTGAGTTCTTATTTATGTTTTTTTGTAAAAACAAAATAGGAAAGAGGGAAACTGCAGCTCCATTACAGACTCCTTGGCTGCAAACCCTCCTCATAAGGACTTCCTTAAATCTCATTTTTCCTCTGGGTAGTGGGTTTTGAACATTTCTCTCGAGCTTTAATTTGCTAAAGCTGTGCACATATGTAAAAAAAAATAGATTATTTTAGGGGAGGTGTAGGTGTAGAATTATTGCTTATGTCATTTATTAAGCAGTTACGCTCTTAATGCTTAAAAGAAGGCTAGCATTGTTTGTACAAAAAGTTGGTGATCCTCTCCCCCCAAATAGTAATGAAATTACTTCTGTTAAGTAAACTTTTTATGTCATCTTATAATAAAAACTGAAAAATCCCTTTGTTAATATTTATTAAAAAAATGCTTTTCTATATGTACCCTTGATAACTGATTTTGAAGAAATCATGTAAGATGATAAAGCATTTGAATGGTACAATACACGTAAAAAATTCAGTTTAAAAGAACGTTTGTTTTTACATTAAATGTTTATTTGAAATCAAATGATTTTGTACATAAACTTCAATAATATAAAAAAATTAAAAAATCAAAAGGCTTTTAGTGTCAACCATTCCCGCATCTTCCCTCCTCCCATCCCCCACCCTATTTAACCCCTCCTCTCCCATCATTCTCCTTTCCTCCTATATATCACTGTATTCTAGCTCTTCTTCCTTGAATGCCTTTTTCTCATGACCTTTTATTGGTTTCCTGACTTCTCCGGGTTTTCCTAATGAAACCTATGTATATAAAGGTTCAAATCTACCGTCCAAATATGAGAGAAAACAATGTGCTGTTTATCTTTCTGGATTTGGGTTACCTCAAGATGATCGTTTCCAGCTCTATTCATTTACCTGTGAGTAGTCTAAATAAATTCATAGTCTAAATTTTCTTAGCATCTGAATAATAATCCATTGTGTAAATGTAACACATTTCCATTATCCAGGCATCAGTTGATGGCCATCTAGATTGTTTCCATTTCCTGGCTATTGTGAATAGAGTAGTAGTGAACATGCATAAACAGGTATCTCTGTAGTAGGATAGAAAGTCTTTTGGGTATATGCCTAAGAGTGGTGTAATCAAATCATGTAGTTGGTATATTTCCTTATTCAGTTTTAATTTAAAAATATTTTATTTGTATGAGTGTATTGCCTGCATATATTTAAGTGTACCCATGTCATGCAATGCCTGCAGATGTCAGAAGAGGGCATTGGATTCCCCTGGAACTGTAGATATGGATGGTTGTTAGCCACCATGATGGTGCTGAGGATCAAACTTGGGTCCCCAGCAAGAGCAACCAGTGCTTGTAAATGTGGAGCCATGTCTCCAGCCACCTTATTAATTTTTTTTTTTATCTTAGCCATTCTGACTGGGGTAAGATGAAATCTCAAAATAGTTTTGACTTGCATCTTCCTGGGGGCTAGGGATGTTGAATGTTAAAATAATATTTTCAAATGTTTGTATTTCATATTTTGAGAACTCTCTGATTATATCCTTACCTTGATTAAAAAAATTAATTGAATTTTTGTGTATTTCGTACAATATATCTTAGATGTCCTCCCCAGTCTGCACCTTCCCCTTACTCCCCCACACACCAGATTTCATGTATTCTGTTATATACATTAAGATCTATGAATCAAGTTTGTCTTCTCTTTTTTTTTAATTTTTTTTAATTAATTTTATTTATTTCCATATGTGTATGAATGTACTGTCTGCATGCAAGTCTGTGCACCCGTGTCGTGCAATGCCGCGGAGGTCAGAAGAGGGTGTCGGATTCCCCTGGAACTGGAGTTCTCCTGGAATTGGAGTTTCAGACGGTTCTCGGCCGCCATGTGGGTGCTGGGGATCGAACCAGGGTCCTCTGTAAGAGCGGTCGGCGCTCTTAACCGCTAGGCCATCTCTCCAGCCCCCAAGTTTGTCTTCTCAAATATCCCTCAGTGTAAGTTCATCGACTGCAGCTGGGTAAACCTATCTAGTGTCACTCCCTTAAAGAAGACCAACTGTCTTTCACCTAGCAGTAATCAGTTTCCAATAGTTCCTTTGCTAAAATTTAGACTTCTTACCCATTTCCTCACTTTTATGCAGGGTTTTTGTCTGGTTTGAGTTTGCAAGAGTCTTGTGCCTGCTGTCACCATTGCTGTAAGGTCATATAAGCAAGTTCTCACTGCCACCCACCACCCCTGGCTCTTCTAGCCTTTCCACTCCCTCTTCCACTCTGTCGTCCACTCTCCCTTATTCTCTACATTTTGGCCAGTTGTGACTTTCAGTGTCAATCACCGTCTGTTGCATAAGGAAGCTTTGCTGCTGAGAGTTGAGAGATGCCTTAATAGTCTCTCTGGCTCCTGTTTCATTATGCTCTCATGTCTTAGGTGTAGAGGCTGCATTGTAGATGTATCACTTAGGGCTGGGCACCTCACAGTCACGTATTCTCTGAGTTTGACCAGTTGTGGAGCTCTGTAATAGTCTCTATCTGTTGCAAAAAAAAAGCTTCTTTGACGAGTGGTGAGAGGTATACTTTTCAGGCTAGTCTGGAGGGCTCAGGTGGGAAGGGGGCCTAGGCCCAAGGCAGGGATGGGGCCCAAGGCAGGGATGGGAAGGGTGTTACTAGCTAAGTATGGGCAATGTAAGCCCAGAGGGAGCAAGAATCTACTACAATTTTTAATTTTTCCCCTCAAATTTTTATTTTTTTGAATCCTTTATATATTCTACATAGTAACACTTAGATTTTTCCCATTCTGAAGGCTGTCTCTTCACTTGATGATGGTGTCTTTTGCTGTACTGCCTTCTTTCCTTCCTTCCTTCCTTCCTTCCTTCCTTCCTTCCTTCCTTCCTTCCTTCCTCTTTTCTTTCTTTTCTTTCTTTCTCTCTCTTTCTTCTTTCTTTCTTTCTTTCTTTCTTTCTTTCTTTCTTTCTTTCTTTCTTTCTTTCTTTCTTTCTTTCTTTCTTTTTTCTTTCATTCGTTTCATGTATCCAATTTCCAGTTGTTAGTCTTATGTCTGTGCTACTTCAGTCCTGCTCAGAAGGATCTTTCCTGTTTCCTGCGTCTGTGAATTTCAGTGCATTCCTTCCTTTCTCCTCTATCAGATTCAGGGTATCAAGTTTTATGTTGAGGTCCTTGATCCATTTGGAGTTGAGTTTTGTGCAGGGTGAAGGAAATGTCTAAACAAGATCCTGAGTTTCCATTTCATAATGTTTTCCTGAAAGGTTCCCCTGGCAGGGAGCTTTGGTTATGTTCACTTTTTCCAGCTCATGTGCAGCACCTCCATTCAGAAAAGATCCATCTCTGTAAAGGTTTTTGAATCGTATTACAATGAAATTCAAGCCAGAAATAGTTGGTATTCATACGGTGCTCTAGCAGGTGTTATAAGCAAATTTCCTGTTAAAGACCAAGATTCTCCTAAAAGAAAATTTAGAAGGAAAGCAAGTACTGCCAGCTAGACTGACAATTGCAGTAAATGCTGGCTGCCAGGTGAAACAGTATCTTTGTCTCAGACCACTGCTTACCAAATGGCTTGGACTGTCTGTTTAAAATTATAGCCTCAGAGTTTCCTTGGTCTGTGCTAGAAACATCTATTCCAAGTTCAGTATTCTCAGTGCCAGCTTAACCTCCTATGTTCTTTATCCGACTAGTTTTTGCTGAAATATTTAGCATCTTTACATTTTATAAAATGCACTTAGGATATCTGGAGCTGCATTCTTACCAGAAGTATGTGCACAGAACTAATTGGATGAAAAAAATTTGTTTTCTCAGTGAGTTTAATATAAAACCTCGAGAAGAGATTTCTGTCTGATTTCTCCTAAGTGAGTTGAGGAAGCTCCAATCTCAGCCTCTGCATGCTGAAATGGTGTTGTTGCTGCCAACAAAATGATGTCTTTCTTTTAGACACTGATTAGAACAAATCTAATTTTATTAATTCATAAAAATTTAGAAGATATGGTCACAGTGAAAATATAAAATTAAAGGACCCATAATCTCAGCTTTTTTTTACAGTTATACTGATGCACTTGCATTGTCTTTTTGAAAAAAAAATCTGTATTCTATGCATAAGTCATGTGTTACCTCTTAAGGTAATACTTAGCGAGCATTTACTAGCTTTGATCGATTCTCCACCAAGAACTTAATTTTATCCTCATCCAAACAGCATGAATCAGGAACTTCAAGATCAGGTCATCAAAAGGTACAGGAAATAAAGGACTGATATTCATAACCAGATCTGTCTGATTTTAATGGCCATTTTTAGCTTTTAATGCCAATACTGGAAGGAAGTTCTCAAACACAAAAGTGCTGTAGGATCAATCACATACAAGGATAACAGCTATTTTTATTTATTTATTTATTTATTTATTTATTTATTTATTTATTTATTTATAGATAAGATTTCATGGCTTCAAATTTACTATGCAGCCGAGAATGGCCTTCAGATCTTCTTGCCTCCACCTCCTAAGAAATAGGACTAAAGTGTGTGCTATTATATCATAATATGCAATACTGCGAATCAAACTGAGGGTTTTGTGCATGCTAGGAAACATGCTACCCACTGAGCTACATCCTCAATTTCCAATATTTTGAAGACAGAATCTTGCCATGCAATCTAGGCTGATCCGAAATTCCCCGTGTAACCATGGCTGAGCTCAAGCTTGCAATCTTCCTGCCTTAGTTTTGTAAGTGTTGGAATTACAAATATGTATCACCATGCCTTATTTAATAGCCACATTTTAAAGAAGAAAATCAAACTCTGCTAGATATATACCACGAAGCTGGTCAGTCTGTAAACCTACAGTGAAATTCAGCAAATTAAGAAAACAGACCACTGAATCCTCATTGCTGCCCTCACAGAAATGCTGCCTTTCACCATTAGAGACATTTGGCAGCCTGAACTGAGCCACATGTGTTTATTTCTTGTGTGTGCAGAATCAAACAGATGTGCAGACACTGCAAAGCTCTGAGAAGCATGTGTTGGAGACTATTTTGTCCTAAACTTGACATTCAAATTCTCTGGGGAAATATTGTCACTGAAGTTGTATGCAGTTCTAGCAATAACTCAAGGGATTTCAGTAATTTTCTTAAACATATGGGCAAGTACCAGGAAACAGGTTCCAATACAAATTTATTCACACTGACTTAAAATGGACTAGAAGCTTGCCTCCAGGTTTCCCTGCCTCTGGGGTTTATTATGGAGAACTGAGTCTGAGCCGAAGATCTCACCTGTATTAATAGCTAGTTTAGGCCTTTGTTTCTTTGAAAATTTGGGATAAAAATAACTCTGTTCACTGCTGTGAGGGACAGTGTGCCTTTCATGGGAAGTATTCAGGACAGTGGCTGGCTCATGGTTTGCATTTAGGAGCTGTTAGCAGTTTATAAATAGAGCAGATTAGTTAGCAAAATCATAACTTGTAAACTTATATTTTTTCTGGCATTCATAGACTTTTATGTACTTCTTTCATCTTGCTATGCATAATTTAACTTAAAAAAATCCCCAAGCATAATTAATTCAAAAACATTGTTGTTACACTTTCCTGGTTATTCCTTACCCCATCCTTGCTTGGGCTCCATGATTAGGTATTAATAGTGCTTCTTCTTTCTCATTTTGCATCAATTGCAAAGTCATTTCAATTATGAATCATGTAACTTTCCTGTGTTTCCTAGTTTTGTGTCTCTTTGATATCGGAAGACCAAGTCTTTTTTTTTTTTTTTACTCTGCCATTTAATGCTTTATCCAGAAAATACTAAATCGCTGTGTTTAAAACTACAGAATAAAAAAAATAATCAGGGACAGAACAAAATGATTAGATCAATGAGCAGTAGAGAAGTAAGGCAGATGGTGCCACAAGGGATGGTGTTCCATTTGTGGTCTGTCATTTTGTCCAAGGCACCTGCCATACTTGATTCAGCTTTCCAATCTATAAAATTATGACCATGGTATTTGTCAAAACTTCCTCCAAAGGGTCATGTGAAATACGTGTGAACGGCCGCTGTGAACTCTATAGTTGGAGCGCATGAGAGCTTGTTTGTTCCATCCTTTCATGATGGAGATAAGGTAAAATAAAAGGAAGTTCTGTCAACATCGCTCCGAGGCACCCGTGCTTTATGAAAGCTTATTTATTTAATCCCTCCTGATGGAGGCACACAGGAGTGTGCACTCTGCTGTCCAAAGGAGGAAGGGAGAACCAGGCCCAAGGACAGAAAGAGTTTCACGGGGGCAGCAGCTTGGTCATACTCTCCAGCTCAGGCACGGACTGCTTAAGATGCGCAGAGCCTTCGTGCGGAGGAGCAGAAGGAGCCAGACTGGCACAACAGACCGTGTAAAGTAATGCCAAGAGAATGACAGCCTCTGTTAGCACATCACACTCAAAAGGAAGGCCGTGGAAGGATTTCTGAGCATGAGAATGATGTGGTAAAAACTGTGAACTCTGTCTTCAGACAAACGCATTCGAATCCAAATTGGCCTTTTAGCCAATGTTTTCTTAGGCAACACTTACTGGACACGCATGGCGCAGTGGAAAAAGTGTGAGACTGAAGTCAAGGGAGGAACTGTGGAATGCGAGGTCTGTTTCTGGACCCGCCATCAGGCCAGCGTGGCAGGCACAGCCTTCCCGTCTGCCCTGGCTCTTTCCCAGAACTTCTGGAACTGTTTCGGCTTCATTTTTGCTTCGCTGAATTCCTTTCGGTGCACCTCCAGGTTAAGAGCACAAAAATAGATTAAATGGTGTTTTCATCCAGAAATTTTCAAAGGGAGTTCAGACTGTCTTGTCGGCTATTAATTCTTTTCTCCACTCCTTTTGCTCAATCTCATTTCGTCGGTCTAGTTGTCTCTCAGCTTCGAGCTCTACTGTATCACAGCGAGAAGCCTGTAATTACCTTCTAGGTCACCACTTCCAGTCTGCGTTCATCATCAAAATGGCCTTTGTTAGCAAATTCCAATTCACATTTCACATGTTTTAACACTGGATAGGATACGACTGTTTAAAATTATTTTACGTTGGACTGGAGAAATGGCTCAGTAGTTAAGGGCACTTGACGCTTTTGCAGAGGACACAGGTTGGGTTCACAGCACCCACGTGAGGGTTGGCAGAGGTCTGTGCAGGCATTGCCTGCGCGTGGTGCACTTACATACACACCGGCAAACACTTAGACAGTTTAAACATTTACAATATATTTATATGTTAAAATTACTTGTAAAGCTAGGCGTGGTGGCGCACGCCTTTAATCTTAGCACTTGGGAGGCAGAGGCAGGCCGATCTTTGTGAGTTCAAGGCCAGCTTGGTCTACAGAGCAAGTTCCACGACAGCTGGGGCTATAGAGAGACCCTGTTTCGAAAAGACCAAAAAAAAAAAAAAAAAAAAAATTACTTGTAATCAAGTTTTATGTAGATAGTCTGAAAATCATTTTTTCTACTCCATGAAGTTTATGTTACAGACATTTTTAGGTATATTTTGGCCAAGAATTTTTGGTTCTAAAGCTATCAGTGGATCCTATAATGATTGTTTTGACAATATTTTTTTGCCAGTAATATTTTCTTTCCTTCCCTTTCTATTCTTTGCTTTTTTAAACTTCCCTTCTCTTTCCTTCCTTCCCCTTTCCTTCTGTTTAAACCCCTTTCTCAAAGCTGGAAACAAAGGCAAACTGACAATTTTACATATTACTCAGTGTTTATTTGCAACTTCTGGTAAGTATCAGGGACTTGCCATTTTCGTGCACACAGGTAGAATTGAGACAATATTGTTTAAAGTATGTTTTATACTGCCTAGCTGCTACATAGAGGATGAAGTTGTTTAAAATATTAAGCCAATAAATACAGGTGACTAGAATGCTTTAATAAAATTATCAAGATGTTCCTTGTGGTTCTCATCCTCAGCCTTTCACCACTGTGCTATCCCCACAGCCGAGAGATGGCCTAGTGGTTAAGAGCGCCGACTGCTCTTGCAGAGGTCCCGGGTTTGATCCCCAGCACCCACATGGCGGCCGAGAACCGTCTGAAACTCCAATTCCAGGAGAACTCCAGTTCCAGGGGAATCTGACACCCTCTTCTGACCTCTGCAGCATTGCACGACACGGGTGCACAGACCTGCATGCATACAGTACATTCATACACATTCAGAAATAAATAAAATTAATAAAAAAAAATTAAAAATTAAAAAAAAATTATCAAGATGTTATTGTGTTGGCTGATCTTCATAGTTAATTTGACTGGATTTAGAACTACTCAAGAGCATCATTGAGTGGTTTTGACGGCATTTGAGAGGTTTAATTGAAGACAAAGAGGTACCCTGAATATGGGTGGGTGCAACCCTTAGACTGGAGTCCTAGACTGGATGCAAAGGGGAAAAGGAGAAAGCTAGAAGAATACTCTCACTGCCTCTCTCTCTCTGTTTCTCAGTCTGCTGAGATGTAAGTAAGCAGCCTCTGCTACACCATAGGATCTGGTCCTGCTGCTATATCTTCCTTACCATGGTAAATTGGATCCCATGAACCGGGACCAAAAAACATTGTTTCTTGTCAGGCATATTTGGTCATAGCAACAAGAAACGTATAGTATTTGTTGAAGTGAAACTAGGAAACAGACATTAGGAATGTAAATGATCTCAGGAAGAGAGTCAAGAATCACAACTGCAAAGTTTTTTTTTTTTTAATTTGCTTTATTTCTTCTACCTATGTGGTATAAATTGAGGAAAATTGTCTCACTCTAAGATTGCATTCCTAACATTTTACATTGTGGAAATGAAGCAGATATTCTATGCCTTGAATAAATGTCTAGCCACAGATTTATTTGAGATCCTTGGAAAAACTAACAATGTTGTAAATGTCCTGGGTAACTTGGTTCTAGAAATCATCATGTAGCCTGGCTTTTGGGGGTGTGAGGAATCAGATAAAGCCTATGGCACATCGGAGCATCATACATACTCCAAGTTTCTCTTGTTGCTAAGAATAAAGTACTAACAGAAACCCACTATCTATGGCAACCAGTTACTCTTGCAAATGATTACAGAGTTGTTTAACTTCTTTACACAGTCTTGGACAATGCAAAACTATGAACACACAATTAAGAATGTACAATGAGAGCCAGAAGGTTTAGTGAGTAACTTTGAAGAAGTCTGACCCTCCTGTCATCACAGAATAGATGCAACTGACAAGTGAGCTCAGGGTCTGATTATAAGGGTTGTACAGCTATGGTGCTGATTACAGATTTGACTTGTCAGAGCTCTAAGCTAAGGAAGAGTATTCATCAAGAATCACTGATATCCTGCCTCACTGGATGGGGGTATTTTGGGAGCCATGGATAAAACTATGAACAAAGACTCTTCGACCGGGTGTGGTGGCGCACACCTTTAATCCTAGCACTCAGGAAGCAGAGGCAGGCGGATCTTTGTGAGTTCAAGCCCAGCTTGGTCTACAGAGCGAGTTCCAGGACAGCTGGGGCTACAGGGAGACCCTGTCTCAAAAAGACCAAATAAATAAATAAATAAAAAGAACTATGAACAAGCTCTCTTCAAATTCTTTTAAATCTTCCTTGTCTCATTAGCAAATTTTGCTGCTTTTCAGACACCCTAACCATAGGCTTATGAGAGTTACAGCTCACCACAGTCTGGACTGAGGGTGCATGGTCTATTCTCAGAAAAAGGAATGAGGTTCAAGTCAACCCACAGATAAAAACAACCCTCATCCAATAGAAGTACTTGAACCAAGCAGTTGAATTGGGTAGTGGAAACAGTGGTTGTGATTCTTAAGTTATCTAGTGGTCAGCAATGGAAAGAGACTTCAGAAGCTGGACTTGATGCTACTCCATTGTTCTTTTCTGCCCCTTTCCTTATTTTTTTCCTTATATGGAGAATGAATGTATTAGTTTCAGATGGGAGTGTGACTGAACTGATAGTACCCCACAATAATATGATAGCTGGAGAGATTTGTCATTCCCTAGTTAGGGCACAGGCTTTTCTTTGAGATGAAAACAGCTGGACAATGAGGGGCAAAGGAGCTGATTCATCTATGCAATACGCAAAAAACTCCTTGTTATCCTGTGACTTCCCATCAAGGACGAACCTAGGAGAAGATAGGAAGCAGGGAAGAACGGCATGAGGGACTGATTACCCCCAGCTCCCTCTGCTGAACTTTCCCCTGGTCGCTCTGCCCTCCATGGAGAATTTCTGCTTCTCTCCAGTTAGCCCGTGTTTGCACCTTCCCCTCACTGGTCTGGACATGGGATGGGAGAGGAGAAAGAGCTCTATTGCTGCAAGAGAGCTGGGTCCCTGTGTCCCTGTGTCCCTGTATGATGCTAGCAGTTTCCTAAACTCCACTGACATCTTGGTCATTTGTGTCTTGGTAAGTGCACCTTCCTTAAATTCTCTAAAGTGGGTGAACCATCTGTTTCCTGTGAGGAAGGTCTCCCACTGACATTTAGATGACTGATAACAAATATGCCAAAACCAACTTTAGAACATGCCGAGCAAAACTTGGCAAGCATCATGGTTAGCTTTCTTTTAAGTTCAGTAAGAATTTCCTTCTACTGTGTATCTTTAGTGAAAAAGATATCACTGGGTCATCTAAAAGAACATAGGTTTTGGCCCCCAGTCATTTGTGAAAGAGCACTGTGCTACTGCTGACATGCCCGCTAATGTGGCTAAACAGTTCAGCCACAGAAAACTGGTCTAGAACAATGCTTTGCAGAAAGAGACCAAACCATGTCCTCAGCTGCATTTCTTTCCAAAATGTGTAACAACAACAACAACAACACACACACACACACACACACACCCCTGTGACATCAGTAACTTCTAAAATCCTTAACAACCGCTAATTAAAATATCATTCAATCAGTACAAAACCACTTATCATAATATTCTTTCAAGTCTCTCCTCACCATTTTTTTTTTACATTTATATACTCAGTCTAACGGAGCTTGACATTATGTAAACCATGATCTATGAGAATTTTCAGATATGATAGTGTAGATATGATAGTGGATTTTTACTGATCTTTTCATTGTCACTGTTTATTTCTCTGGTGACTAATGACAAGTCATAGAGAAGGTAACTCATCAGCAGTTAAACTTCTTATCTGGATACCTATCTACTAATGAGCTAATGAACTCTCCTGGAAACACATTCCCAGTAATTAAAATCTATTAAGTTTGCTGGCTCTTAACTAAACACTTAAAATAGACAAACAAAATGAAAATAAAGGAAATGGCCCATGTTAGAGTGACTCCTCCTCCTCCTCCTCCTCTTCTTCTTCTTCTTCTTCTTCTTCTTCTTCTTCTTCTTCTTCTTTTTAAATTGGTATTTTTAATATATTTTAAATTAAATTTTTATGTATTTCATACAAAACATTTCCCCTTCTCCATTAGCAACTCTCATAGTACCCCACAACCCCAATTAGATTCATTCTGTCATTTATCTTTTGGCATATAAAGAGTCAGGTTACTGACACTTGCCATCTCTCAGTGCTCATCAACTGGGTCTAGTCAGCCTATCTAGAATCTCTCCCTTAGAGAAGATCAGCTCTTCTTCACCAAGTACTATTCAGTTGCCTAATGGTTCTTTGGCTAAGATTGAGGCCTGCTGCCCATTTCCACAATTCTATGCTGGGTTTTTGTCTGCTTGAGCTTGCATGGGTCTTGTGTATGCTGACACCATTGCTGTAATTTCATATGAGCAAGGTCCCAGGAGCCTGTAAGACTCTATTTCCATATGGCCATGCACCTCCTCCTCAGACTCTTATAATCTTTCTGCCCGCTCTTCTGCAATGGTTCCTGAACCCTGGGTTCATTTCCCTCTGTTGCATGAGGGAGCTTCATTGATAAGAGTTGAGAGATGCATTAGTATTCACTCTAGCCCTTGCTTGACTATGTTCCATGGAGCTTAGGTGTAGAGGTTGCATTATAGATGTGACAATTGGGGTTGGGCATTTCATAGACACTTAATCTTTGTTTGGCCAGTTGTAGAACTCTGTAACAACCTCTGCCTGTTACAAAAGAAAATTCTTTTTATTTTTATTTATTTTTTTACAAAAGAAAATTCTTTAATGAATGGTGGTTGGCATACTTGTCTGTACATATTAGGAGCCAAATTTAGACATAGTAAGAAATTATATTTGTCTAGGGATGTGACAGCCTTGGGATTTTCTCTGATATCTATCTCTCCAGTTATGTGCATTTTTTCACATAAATTTATTTTTATTTTTTAACAAATCTAGACTTGTGTGTCCCCCCCATTCCCCCACCCCACCAGAGCTCATGCATTCTGCCAAACATGCTTTTCATCTCTTTCTCAGTCCTTCTCAATATTCTCCATGAGGAAGTTGACTGTTTTGAGCAGAAGTTCACTGTTTCAGTCAGTTCTTTGATGCAGTCCTTTCTGTTGCTGTTGTTGTTTCCATATGCATCACTCCCAACTGCTTTGGACAAAAGCTCAGGGTGCCATACACAAGAAATACTTACAACTAGGTAATTAGCAGTAGCATCCACAGATGAGGGATACCATTTCTTTCCTGGCTTGTCTTCCATTGCCGTGACAAAACACTCTGTCCAACACCAACTTGGGGAGGAAAGGGTTTATTCAGCTTACATCTCCTGGGTCACAGTTCATCATTTAGGGAGCCCAAGGCAGGAACTCAGGGCAGGAACCTGGAGGCAGGAGCTGAAGCACACGTCATGGAGGAATGCTGTTCACTGGCTTGCTCGCTGGCTCATGCCCAGCCTGCCTTCTTATAACGTACACAACTACCTGCCCAGGGTGGCACTACTCATTGTGGGCTGGGCCCGCCCCACACTGCTCGACCATCAAGACAATACTCCACAGATGTGGTCACAGGCCAATCCAATGGAGCCAATTCCCCAACTGAGGCTCCCTCAACCCAGGTGTGTCAAGTTGACACTAAAGCTATCCAGCACAATTGACCCCTTGTCAACTTGACACACAAAACACATCACTATTAAACCACCACCTTTCCAGTTCTTATCCCCAAAGTATGATGTTAACATTAATCACAACCTAAGACAGTACAACCTTAAAAGCCCCACAGTCCTTAAAATGTCCAAACGCTTAAAAGTTCAATTAAAAGTCTCTTAACTGTGGGCTGCTGTAAAATCCAAAACAAGTACTGTCTTATTTCAAAGGGAAGAATCAGGCACTCTCAAACAAAACCTAAGTCCAGCAAGTAGCTCAAGGCTGGACACCTGGGATCACTCACGATCTTCTGGGCTCCAAAGGGTTTCGGCAGCTCCCCCTCTCTGACTCGGCCGACCGTGGCACACACAGCTCATCTCGCAGACCCAAGCTGAGTCCATTCCACACCTGCCGCTGCTCTTGGTGGTCATCCCATGGTCCCCGCATCTCCAAAAAGCTGAGGTCGCCACACTGAAACCGAGGCAGCACCTTCACCAATGGTCTCTTCTGACCTCTCCTGGTGCAAAGCCTCAGTTTCTCTCCATGACCCCTGCAATCCTGGGGTCTTCACTGCAACTGAGCAGCACTTCCACCAATGGTCTTTCCTGACCTCTCACAGTGCCAAGCCTCGGCTGCTGTGACCCCCTCAAATTTCAACACCGGAACCATATAGGAGACTCTTACATGTTACCAAGTCCTGCTTCTGGCTCGAGATGGAGACTCGGGCCCCTTCTGGATCACAGCTTCTGTGTGCTGACCCTGAGGAAATTCTTCCCAGATTTCACCACCATGATGCTAGTCTCTTGTTACAGCTGATTTTTCAGCCCCAGCTAACCAGCATCAATTGTCCCAGTACAACAAAGATTTCACTTCAGGCTCTGGTCTCTTGTTACAACTGATTCTTCAGCCCCAGTTGACCAGAACCCACAGATTACACAGTCCTGATGATCTCTGCTCTGCTTTGAAACTAGAAACTTCACATGCCAGGCCTCCATCTTCTACAAGTCTTTCAGGAAAACTGTTCCAAGTTCCACAGCCATGATCTTTAGGCATTCAATGATTTTTTTCTAGCCCAAAGTTCCAAACACTTCCACAATCCTTCGCCAAAACACCAAGGTCAGGTCTGTCACAAGCGATAGCCCACTCTCTGGTACCAATTTCTCTTCTGGTTTGTCTTCCATTGCTGTTACAAAACACCCTGAGCAACACCAACTTGGGGAGGAAAGGGTTTAGTCAGCTTACATCTTCTGGGTCACAGTTCATCATTTAGGGAGCCCAAGGCGGGAACTCAGGGCAGGAACCTGGAGGCAGGAGCTAAAGCACACGCCATGGAGGAATGCTGTTCACTGGCTTGCTCGCTGGCTCATGCCCAGCCTGCTTTCTTATAACGTACACAACTGCCTGCCCAGGGTGGCACTACTCATTGTGGGCTGGGCTCCCCCCTCCACTGCTCCACCATCAAGACAATACTCCACAGATGTGGTCACAGGCCAATCCAATGGAGCCAATTCCCCAACTGAGGCTTCCTCAACCCAGGTGTGTCAAGTTGACACTAAAGCTATCCAGCACACCATTCGTCGTTTGTTTTTCTGGGACTGTGTTACTTCATTCAGCATGATGTCCTCTAGCTCCAGTCATTTTCCTGTGAAGCTCATGATGTCGTCTTTCTTTACTGCTGCATAGAACTCCATTGTGTAGATGTACCACATTTTCTCTATCCACTCACCAGTTGAGGGGCATTTGGGTTGGTTCCAGCTCCTTGCTATTGTGAAGAGAGCTGAAATAAACATGGCCGTGCATGTATCTGTGCAGTGGGGTGAGTCTTGAGGGTACATGCCCAGGAGTGGTATGGCTGGGTCAGATGGCAAGTTCATTCCAAACTTTCCAAGGGTTCTCCACACTGCTTTCCATAGTGGCTGTACGAATTTACATTCCCACCAGCAGTGGATGAGTGTTCCCCTTTCCCCACAACCTCTCCAGCACTTGGTATCATTTGTTTTCTTGATTCTAGCCAGTCTTATTGGAGTAAGATGATATCTTAAAGTGGTTTTGATTTGCATTTCCTTAATGATTAGTGATGTTGAACACTTCTTAAGGTGTTTCTCAGCCATCTCTAATTCCTCACTTGTGAAGTCTCTGTTCAGCTCTTTGCTCCATCTATTGAGTGGGTCATTTGTTTTCTTTTTTCTTTGTTTTTTGAGTAGTTTATATATTCTGGAAATCAATGCTTTGTCAGATGTATCTGCAGTGAAGGTTTCCTCCCACTCTGTGGGATTTCTCTTCACTTCCTTGATTGTTTCTTTTGATGTACAGAAGCTTTTGAGTTTAATGAGGTCCCATTTGTCAATTGTCGACCTTAATTCTTGTGCAGCTGCTGTCTGATTTAGGAAGTCTTTTCCTACGCCTATGTCTTGTAGTCTGCTGCCAACTTTTTCTTCTATCACCTTCAGAGTTTGGGGTTTCACGTTGAGGTCTTTAATCCATCTGGAGTTGACTTTTGTACAGGGTGAGAGGTAGGGGTTTAATTTCATTCTTCTACAAGTGGTGATCCAGTTTTGCCAACACCACTTGCTGAAGATGCTGTCTTTTCTCCATTGTGGTTTCTTGGCCCCCTTGTCAAATATGAGATGGCTGAAATTGTATGTGCTCAGATTTGGATCTTCGGTTTTGTTCCATTGGTCAACAGGTCTGTTTTTGTGCCAGTACCAGGCTGTTTTTATGACTATAGCCCTGTAGTATAGTTTAAAATCTGGTATAGAGATCCCTCCTGTGTAGCTCTTTTCACTCAGGATTGATTTGGCTATTCGGGGTCTTTTGTTTCTCCAAATGAATTTAAGAACTTTTGTTTCCAAGCCTGTGAAGAAACTCTTGGGGATTTTGATTGGGATTGCATTAAATCTATACAAGAGTTTTGGTAAAATGGACATTTTTACAATGTTAATTTTCCCAATCCATGAGCATGGGAGGTTTTTCCATCTTCTGAGGTCTTCTTCAATTTCTTTCTTTAAGGGTTTAAAATTTTTGTTGTAGAGGTCTTTGGTGTCTTTGGTTAGGTTTGTTCCTAGGTATCTTATTGTTTTTGAGGCTATTGTGAGTGGGAAGGTCTCTTTGAATTCTTTCTCCAGTTGCTTGTTCTTGGTGTAAAGAAAGGCCATTGATTTTCTAAGGTTAATTTTGTATCCTGCCACTTTGCTGAAGCTGTTAATCGTTTCTAGGAGTTTTCTGGTGGAGTTTTTTGCATCTCTTAAGTAAACAATCATATCATCAGCAAATAGGGATAGTTTGACTTCCTCTTTTCCAATTAGTACTCCTTTAATATCCTTTTCTTGCCTTATTGCTCTAGCAAGTGTTTCAAGCACTATATTGAAGAGGAGTGGTGATAGGGGGCAGCCTTGCCGAGTTCCTACCTTTAAAGGGAATGTTTCCGTCATTTCCCCATTTAGGATGATATTGGCTGTGGGTTTCCTGTATATGGCTTTGATTACATTGAGGAATGATCCCTCCAATCCAATTCCTTCTAGGACTTTAAGCATGAAGGGATGCTGGATTTTGTCAAAGGCTTTTTCAGCATCAATTGAGATGATGGTGTGGTTTTTGTCTTTGATTCCGTTTATGTGTTTGATGATGTTTATTGATTTTCGTATGTTGAACCATCCCTGCATCTCTGGTATGAATCCAACTTGGTCATGATGGATGATCTTCTTGATGTGGGTCTGTATGCGATTTGCCAGTATTCTGTTTAGAATTTTGGCATCTGTGTTCATGAGGGAGATGGGTCTATAATTCTCCTTTTTAGTTGGATCTTTGCCTGGTTTTGGTAATAGAGTGATGCTGGCTTCATAGAAGGAATTTGGGAGAATTCCCTCTGATTGTATCCTTCTAAACAGTTTCAGTAATAATGGTTGTAGGTCTTTTTGAAATGTTTTATAGAATTCTGCTGTGAAACCGTCTGGGCCTGGGCTTTTTTTAGTTGGGAGGTTTCTTACTACATCCTCAATTTCTTCATATATTATGGGTCTGTTTAAGCTACCGATCTCTTCTTGGTCAAGCTTTGGTGATTCCCAGGATTTCAGATATTCATCCATTTCTTCTAGGTTTTCAAACTTGGTAGAGTATAGGTTCTTGAAATATTCCCGTATGATTTTCTGGATCTTTTCCTTGTCTGTTGTTATATTTCCCTTTTCATCATGGATTGAATTGATTTGGAGTTGTTCCTTCTTTCTTTTGGTTAACTGGGCTAGAGGTCTGTCTATCTCATTTATTCTTTCAAAGAACCAACTTTTGGATTCACTGATTTTTTTGTATTGTTTTCTTTGTTTCTATTTCATTGATTTGTGCTCTGATTTTTGTTATTTCTTCCTGTCTGTTCTGTTTAGGGATCATCTGTTGTTGCCTTTCAAGTGCTTTTAGCTGTAGTGTTAGATCATTCACTTGTGCTCTTTCTGTTTTTCTAATGTAGGCACCCATGGCTATAAACTTCCCTCTTAGGACTGCTTTTAAGGTAGCCCATAGGTTTTATTGTGTTGTACTGTCATTGTCATTCAGTTCCAGGAATGCTTTTATTTCTTTCTTTATCTCTTCCTTGACCCATTCATCATTCAAGATTGTGTTGTTTAGTCTCCATGTGTTCTTGTAGGCAGTAAGGGTTATCCTAGTGTTGGTGTTGAGGTTTATTGCACTGTGGTCTGATAAAATACATGAAATTATTTCAATCTTTCTGTATTTGTGGAAGTTTTTTCTGTGTCCCAGTATGTGGTCGATTTTGGGGTGCTGAATAGAAAGTGTATTCTCTGGTATTAGGGTGGAATATTTGGTAGAGGTCTATGAGGTCCATTTGGCGTATCATATCGTTCAGTTCAGATGTCTCTCTATTTATTCTTTGTCCTGTTGACCTAGCCAAAGCCTCAGTGGGGTATTGAAGTCTCCTACTATGAGTGTACTGGGGTTAGTGTCTGACTTGTGGTCCTGGAGAATTGTCTTTATAAAGTTTGGTGCACCAGAGTTTGGGGCATATATATTCATGATTGTGAAATCTTCTTGGTGAATTGTTCCTTTGATAAAGATGTAATGGCCTTCTTTGTCTCTTCTGATTTCTTTTACTTTGAAGTGTATTTTGTCTGATATTAAAATAGCAACACCTGCTTTCTTTTTGGTACCATTTGCTTGGAATATTTTTTTTCCATCCTTTCACTTTAAGATTGTGTCTGTCCTTAAAGATAAGATGTGTTTCTTGTAGACAGCATATGGATGGATTCTGTTTCCTAATCCAATCTCCCAGTCTATGTCTTTTGATTTGGGAATTTAGTCCATTAATATTTAAGGTTATGACTGATAGGTCTGTGTTGCTTCCTTTTGCCTTGTTATCCATTTGCCGTTGGGTTTTGGTTTCTACTTCCCGCAGTTATGCTTTTATTGATTTCTCTTTCTAGGTGCCGGGGGATGGTTGCTCCTTTCTTCCGTTCTTTGAATTGCTTCAAGTATTCTCTGAGGGGTTGGTCTTTCAAGTTGTTCATGTCATGGAAGGTTTTTCTCTCTCCTTCATTTATAATCGACATTTTTGCTCAGTATAGTAACCTGGGTTGACATCTATTGTCCTTTAACACTGGGACTGCTTTGCTCCACATTCTTCTTGCTTTCATAGTTTGCATTGAGAAGTCAGTTGTAATTCTGTTAGGTTTCCCTTTCTAGGTCACTTGTTGTTTTTCTCTTGTGGCTTTAAGGATTTTGTCTTTGTTTTGGGTGTCTAGCATTTTAACTATGGTTTGGCATGGAGAATTTCTTTTCTGATCTTGTCTGTTTGGAGTTCTATGTGCTTCTTGTATTTGTATTGGTTTGTCTTTTTTTTTTATTTTGGGGAAGTTTTCATCTATTATTTTGTTGAAGATCTGATCAATACCATTCTCTTGGGATTCTTCTCCTTCCTCTACTATGATGTGGAGGTTTGATCTTTTCATAGTGTCCCACAGTTCCTGGTTATTCCACTTTTGTGTATTTTTAAATTTTTCATAATCTTTCCTTGAGGTTTTTAGTTGTTCTGTGTTATCTTCCAGGTCTGATATTCTTTGTTCTGCTTCCTCCATTCTGCTTCTGAGGCTTTTTCCACTCCTTTCCTCTTAATTGGATGAGTGCTTGATTTCCTTTTTCATTTCCTCTTCTGATTTCTTTAGTATTTCTCCTTCTCTTTGGAGCTTCTCAATCTCTTCCTGTAGCTCTTTGCTTTGCTGGTTGGTTTCCTTATCTTTTTCAGCATGTGATCTTTTCAGTGTTTTCAGTTCCTTCCAGAGTTTGTCATTCTCTCTCTCTAGGTCCTTCTTGAGTTCTTCATTCTCTTTTCTTAGTTCTTTATTTGTTCTTTATAATCTTGTAGTTCTTTAAATATGTTCCCAATTATGTTTCTGATATCTGTGTCCTGGGCCATCCCCGTGGAGAACCCATTGTAGGAATCTTCCATAGGATTGGTAGAGCTTGATGCGGGATTATCCTGCACCTTTCCTGTGTTGTCTCTTCTTCGTGTTCCTGGCATGTGAGCTTCTCCTTGCCTGTACTCCAATGTAGGTCCTAAATGCCTCTTCACTGTGTTGAAGGCTTGCTTTGCTTGCCTCCTTCAGATGCCTTTGTAATCTCAGTTGGGGGGTTGTCAGGGACTGTGGGCGGGCTCTTGGGGCACCTGAGCTTGCCTGAGCTGATCTCGGGAGATCTCCTATGAACATTTGTCTATGTTTACAGTACCACACATGGTACTGTACAACCGTACAACCCCACATTTAAGGTGTAATAACCACAACCATGACTGGCACAGCAAACTATATTGGGGAAGTAGTGGGACTTTAGATTGACAGCTAATTAATTAGAACTAAAGCCTGCTCAATGGGAGGGAACACGTGTAATACTATAAAATAATCTTTTATTAATTTATTGAGAATTGTATACAATGTCTTTTGATCATATTCACCTCCCTCTCCCACCTTCTCCCAGATCCACCTCCACTTCCCTATCCACTTGATTTTGTGTGCTTCTTTTATTTAAAACCCATTTTAAATCCAGTTTGTGTTGCCCTATGGAGCCTGGCCCACCTACCAGGGGTAACATCTTAAAGAAAACTTACTCTTCTTCTCCTAGCAGCTACCAAATGTCAATAGCTCCTCAGCTAGGGGCAGGATTTCATGCCCACTTCCCTCTCTTCACTCTGGTGCTTTGTCTAACTTGAGCTGATGCAGGTCTTATGTACATGCTATCACAAGTATTGTGAGTTCATATCCACAATTTCCTTGTTGTGTCCAGAAAACACTGTTGCTGCGTACTAGACCACTACCCATGGATCTAGTAATCTGAGTTTTGGGTTTTTTTTTATGTCACCAGAAAATAGAATTCAATTTTAAATTAAGTGTGTATAGGCTGGCAAGTGGCTCAGCCAGTTATTGGCATTTACATGCAGGCCTGACAATTTAAGCTTAATATATGGATCCCACAAAAAAGCCAGGCGTGGTGGTGCACGCCTTTAATCCTAGCACTTGGGAGGCAGAGGCAGGCAGATCTTTGTGAGTTCAAGGCGAGCCTGGTATACATAGCGAGTTCCAGGACAGCTAGGGCTCAAAAAAAGACAAAAAAAAAATATATGGATCCCACAAATTTTCTGGAGAGAACCAACCCCATGAGATGTTTTCTGACCTCCACACATATGTTTTGGCATGACGCTTACACACACACACACACACACACACACACAAGTAAATAGATAAACTTAAAAAAAATACAGTGACTCAGCAGTTAAGAGCACCGACTGCTCTTGCAGAGGACCCGTGTTTAATTCCCAGCACCCACATGGTGGCTAAGAACCTTCTTTAACTACAGTTCCAGGGGAATCCAACACCTTCTTCTGACCTCTGTAGCACTGCATGACACAGGTTCTGTGTCATTTTTATTACATAAAAAATAATAAATAAAAAAATACAGTAATCCAGGTGGTAGTGCATACCTTTAATCCCAGCATTCAGGAGGTAGAGGGCAAGTGGATCTCTGTGAGTTCAAGGCCAACCTGGTCTACATAGAAAGTTCCAGGCCAGCTGGGGCTCCAGAGAGACCGTGTCAAAACAAAATAAAACAAAACCTCAAAACCCCCATATTTAAAATGCCTTCTGTATTTTGGTAGGCAAAAATTAGTATATTGTTTTTATTTCATCATTTGAAGTCAACTAGAGTTGGACACTTTTTTTGAATTTTATTTATTTATTTATTTATGTGTATGAATTTACTGTCTGCATGTAGGTTTGTGCACCCATGTCGTGTAATGCTGTGGAGGTCAGAAGAGGGTGTTGGATTCCCCTGGAACTGGAGTTCTCCTGGAATTGGAGTTACAGACAGTTCTCAGCCTCCATGTGGGTGCTGGGGATTGAACCTGGATCCTCTGCAAGAGCAGATGGTGCTCTTAACCGCTAGGCCATCTCTTCAGCCCGAGTTGGACACTTTGTAAAGAAAATCAACTTACTGTATTTGACAGCCCCTCACATAGCTCAGGCCGGCTTGGACTCAGCATATAGCTGAGGATGATCTTGGACTCCTGGTTCTCTTGTCTACACTTATGAAATGTTGGAATTTTGGGCATAGGCCACTAAGCATGGTTTCGTGTGGTGCTGGGAATTGAACTCAGGTACTCTCCTACATGCTAGGAAAATACTCTATCAACTGCACTACATTCTCACCCTTGAGTTGAAGTTCCAGAACACTTATGCTCATCTATATCTACTTGTTTTGTAAGTTAATTTTTTAAATAATTTTGCTTGAGACTGAATTTCTAGAATATATTGTCACCTATCAATTTAGGTATCCATGTTACAGCAATAACAATAAGACTGAGAAATATTCATTCATATTACATGTTGAGAGACATAAGCAGTTTTTCATAAAGTTGTGTGCAATGAGCTGGCAGTTATGTATATTAGACACTAGGAAAGAGCTTTCAGGCAGCACAGGTACCACAGGAGCAGTTTCAGAACCTCTTAGGGTGAATCATCATCATTATTATTATATATTGCTTAGTCCCAGAAGAGGTATATAAATTTTGCTTCCAGACATATTACACAATGCAAACCTTTTGCCCAGGATTTCTTCCACATGTAGTCTTTGAGGGATTTGGTTCCTTAGGAATTTGTTTTCCTTCTAAGGTGTCTTACCTAATATTGCATGCTGCCATTCAGGTTTCTTTCTTTTTTTTTAAAGTTAATTTTTATTGAGCATATTTTATACAACATTTCTTACTCAAATTTAGAATCAGACTCATTCCTGCATCCATGCCCCCCCACCACACCCCCTGCCAGAGCCCAGGGATTCTGCCACGCTTGTTAAGTCCTGTCTTGCATCTTTTTCTCAGTCTTTTTTTTTTCTTTGGATGCAGAAGTTTGCTGTTTTGGTCAGTTCTTTGAACAGGTTTTTCTCTCCTTTTTGTTCCCTTTAATTTTATATTACTCCAAAATATGCATATATACACTCCACACATAAATCAGAATTACAAAGTCTGAAAATAAGCTATAGGTTAATTCCAAAACACGTTTAGGGATTCATATTTTAACATTAAAGTTTCATGCAGGTAAAAAGAAACATAACTTTACATTCTAAATTACATGTATGTTTTAATGTAATTATTTGAAGGTTCTATAAGAATTTAATGTAAATCTTACAATCAGTTTACAATGTAAACTATTACATTATTGTGATATTTCAATAACTCAGGGATTATACTGAAATTATTCTATAAAGCTATCAATACTTTTTTTATTTTATATTATTCCAAAATATGCATATATACACTCCACACATAAGTCAAAATTAAAAATTCTGTAAATAAACTGTAGGTTGGTTTTTAGTGATTCTTTGAGATTTTCATACAGTTTATTTTGTTCATATTCAGACCCTCTTCTCCTCCTTCAGCTCCACCTCCAGCTTACTACCAACCACTGACTTCATGTCCTCTATTTTTTTAAAGGCCAATTGAGACTAATTTGTGTTTTCCAAATGCTCTTGGGTGTGGTCCATCCCCTGGAACCGGGTCAACCAACCAGGCATCACATGCTTTGAGAAAACTGACTCACTCTCTCTCAGCAACTATTAACTGCCAGTAGTTTCTTGCTGGAGTTGGGAATCTTGCCTGCCTCACCCACTCCATGATGAGCATTTGTCTGGTTTGAGCCTACACAGTTCTTGTGCATACTGTTACAATAGCTGTGAGTTCATATCTGCCACTGCCCTGATGTCTGGAAAACACAGTTTCATTATAGTCGTCCACCACCTCTGGCTCTGACAATCTTTCTATCCCCTCTTTTGCAATGATCCCTGAACCTCGAGAGGTTTAATTGGGGTGGATAATGGGAGGGCAGGACAGAAGAAGGAGAATGGGGAAGGATAACTAACACTGAAGGCTTTTTGAAAATACAAAGAAAAGGCCGGGCATGGTGGTGCATGCCTTTAATCGTAGCACTAGGGAGGCCGAGGCAGGCAGATCTTTGTGAGTTCAAGGCCAGCCTGGTCTACCGAGTGAGTTCCAGGATAGCTGGGGCTACAGGGAGACCCTGTCTTGAAAAGATAAAAAAAACAAAAACAAAAAAAGAAAATACAAAGAAAACCTACTACCATAGAAGCTTCCTATACATACAGAGAGTTTAACTGGAGCCACCTTGTAACAATGCCCTTACCAGACACCACAGGCAATAAAAAACCCTCTTTGTTGACTGAGTAGGTCCCACAAACTCTCAAACAATAGCAGCCATTGCCATTGCTCTTCATTACCTGCCAGAACTTGGTGGTAAGACCCTATTGCTGTACATGATATACATGCATTATAGAAGGAACAAGGAGAAATGAAGCTGGTTCTGATCTTCAAGCTTCATCTCTATTTGCTAGCGTTCATAGTCCTGCATGGTTCTATGCATACTATCAGAAGAGAAAAGTAATCATCTTTACTTACATGTGAACTACAATAATGGCTTAGCTGGCAAGATATGCCCAATCATACAATAGCACAAATATAATAGGAGTAATTAAGCATTTTCAGTTTGGATTTAAGGCCTACTCCTCTAGATTCAGAATTATTATTGACCGATGTTTTTTCATTCCTGTTGTTTTGTGGTATCTCACCACCCTCCTTAGTCCTCTTTTGGCTAACAATTCTAGAACTGTTTATTTCTTTCACCCTCAGGTATGTTTAATCTCTTCAAACTGAAGTATTCCTTTTAGTTTTCTCTGTAGAGTTGGATTAGTGGACCATAAATTCCTTAAATATGTTTTTATTATGGAAAGTTTATTTTTCTCTTTCAATTATAGCGATAGTTTTTCAGGATATAGTAGTCTGGGCTGGAATCTTGTTCTTTTTTAAAAAAAATTTTTTTTATTAATTTTATTTATTTCTGTATGTGTATGAATGTACTGTCTGCATGCAGGTCTGTGCACCCATGTCGGTGCTGGGGATTGAACCCGGGTCCTCTGCAAGAGCAGTCAGCGCTCTTAACCTCTAGGCCAACTCTCCAGCCCTGGAATCTTGTTCTTTCATGACTTGTAGGACATTAGTCTAAGTTTCTCTGGCTTTCATATACTCCATTAAAAAGTCAGCTGTTATTCTGATGAACCTGCCTTTATATGTGACTTGATCTTTCTTTCTCATAGTTTTCAATATCTTTTCTTTGTTCTGTAAATTTAGTGTTTTGACTGCTATCTGATGTGGTGAGTTTCTTTTAAGGTCCTGTCTACTTAGTGTTGTGTATGCCTTTTGCACTTGGTGGATAGATTTGGGAAATTTTCCTTTATGATTTTGTTGAAAATATTTTCTATGCCTTTTACATGGGGTTATTATCCTTCTATACCTATGATTCATAGGTTTGGTCTTTTCTATAATGTCTCAGAGGTCCTGTATGTTCCATTCCCGGGTATTTTAGATCTAACAGTTTTCTCAACCTTGTCTTCAGGATCTGATATTCTTCTCATATCCACTTTGCCCAATCTATGGGAGAGGCTTCCTCTGTGCTTTTTGTCTGATTTCCTGAGTTTTTCATCTTGAGTACTATTTCAGTTTTGGCTTTTCTTCAGAGATTCTATCTCTTTATCAATGTTTATTTCATATCTTAAGATTTTAAACTTCATTTATTCAAGTGTCTGTGTTGTCATGATCTTAATTCAATCTTTTACTAATATCTTCTTTGAGTTCCTTCAACATATTTATAATTGGTATTTTTTTTTTTTTGGCTTTTTGAGACAGGGTGTCCCTATAGTCCCAGCTGTCCTGAAACTTACTCTGTAGACCAGGATGGCCTTGAACTCCCAGAGACCCACCTGCTTCTGCCTTCCAAGTGCTACAGTGCTAGTATTAAAGGCATGTCATACCATGCCTGGCTTAAAGATGGTTCTTAGCCACCATGTGGGTGCTGGGAATCAAACCCTGGTCCTCTGCAAGAGAAGTTAGGGTTCTTAGCCACTGAGCCATCTCTCCAGCCCTGAGTTGCCTTTACCATTTGGGAGGGGCCTGTCAATTTCTAGAGGACATGATACTATCTTTGTTATTCACATTGGTGTTTTCTGTGATGGGACCTAGGCATCTGGAGTTATGCTGTTGATGGTGTTTCTTGATATGAATACCTATCTTGACTTAGTTGTATGGGTGCTCAGATCTTTGTTTTCTGTTACCGCAACTTGTCAGGTTATGGCACAGCTGAGTGATGCTTGGTGTTAAGTCTTGGGACCACTCTGTATTGCTGTGCAAATTGAGTATCAGAAGTGGTCTCAGTTTAGCTAGGAAGTACAGCCTCTGTGCCCAGAAGTAAATGCTCTGTGGGCTTAGAAGATTCTTGCTGCTGATCTTCTGTGGAAGGTTCTTGAGATTCTGCAGACAGTTGTTGGGTGTCATAGTGTGAGTGGGTAGTGCTGTGCTTTGGTCCATGGGGGCAGACACAGGGCACCATAATGTTCTCAGGTAGAAGTGGGTGACAGTCTCACTGCACCTGCAGAACCAGTGGGGGGATGGGGAGAAGAAGCCACCAGCAGCTTCTCCTGGGAACTGAAGCTGAAACTCAAAGCCTCAGCCTCGCTGTCGGAACCCCACAGCCTAGCCTGGCCTGGCTTCCTCTTCCTGACTCAGGCTCTTGGCCTTGGGCATCCGCTGCCCTTCTAGGGCTAAAATAATACTCACTTGTCAGGGATCCACACCCCCAGGTCACTCAGGCTGGTGGCTAGCTGCAGGCCTCTGTCCAGTCAAAACCAGCTAGCCAAAGCAACACACACACTTCCCAGGCTGGTGGTCTGTAGAGCGACCCCTTTCCAGCCAAAACCCACTAGTGACAACTGCGAGCCCTGTGCCAAAAGCACCTAGCTCGTGTGCACAAGCTTAACGAATTTGGGGACTCCCCAGATGATGGTGAAAGGAAATACATTTATTCATTCATAGCACTTTGTTTTTATATTCAGAGTGATTTCATATCTCCTGGTCTGCTTTCAGACCTCCTGCCTCATGTTCTGTAAATATCGCGAAGATCTTGTTAGGGTTTTTGATCAAAGGGGGTGGGGACTGTCTCACAGATTTGCTAATACAAACAAATCCCACCTAGGGCCAGGTTTTGTCATAAACAGTCAAGCAGGTAATTTAGCACAATGTTGACCACAGGTGCCTATTTCTACCTACAAGTGGGTAGGGATTCTTCTCTGGGGTCTGGAGCAAAGGACACCCCACTGTCTAAGGTGTCTTGGGTAGAAGGATGCTAAGGGGTTCTCAAGGTGAGCTATGGATGCTGCAGCTTGTGGGCTGGCAGGCTGGGTCCGGGGTTTGCTGCCTGAGGTTCAGGGATGGACTGGATGGGGACCATTGGCTACCTGGTGAGTAGAGTGCCTGGTGTTTCAGATGGATAGAGTGCCTGGTTGGGAATGGGTGGCTGGACTGGGTCTGGGGAATGCTACTAGGGCTTCTAGATCAGAGTCTACGCAGTCCAGGACAGTGTGGTAGGCAGTTGGTTAGGAATCAGGTGGGTGACCCACAGTTTCTTTTTGATGAATATATTCTTTGTGGGATAATCTGCTTGTTTTTAACTCAGTGGTACTACGAATATTTTTTTTAATATTTTTTATTTATTTTTGTATGTGTATGAATGTACTGTATGCATGTAGGTAGGTGCACCCGTGTCGTGCAATGGCGAGGAGGTCAGAAGAGGGCGTCGGATTCCCCTGGAACTGGAATCAAAGATGGTTTTCAGCCGCCATGTGGGTGCTGGGGATCGAACCCTGGTCCTCTGCAAGAGCAGTCGGTGCTCTTAACCGCTAGGCCATCTCTCCAGCCCCATACTACGAATATTTTAAATCTGTGAGAATTCACTCTATTCTTCCCTTCCCCTCTCCTGTGCTTTCACCCTTCCACCCCCTACCACTTCACCTTCTTCCTCTTCTTCTGACAGACAGTATCACTATAAAGCCCAAGCTGGCCTAGACCTCCACCTTTATCTTCTTGAATGCCAGAGTTACAAATGTGCACTGTCACACTCAGCCTGATAAGTCACTTTTTCTTTGGAGTGTACATTGATCTAAGTGCCTTGATACCTTAGAAAAAAGAATATTAACATAAAAGTGTAGGATGATAGCCCTGTACAGCATTATATAGTATATAATATTGAATAGGCTATATCTTTACCTATTAAATAATTTTATGAATGTCTATAATGATTTATGAAAGTTAATTTACTATTTGCATGAAGAATGGTAGATAGTCTCTTCTCTTTAGTGCTTGTTTCTTTCAGATTGGTCATTAATGTTATTCTGCCTCTGGACAATAAAGACTAGTCATGAAATGCCCACAAGTTCAGAAGAGGGTGTCAGATCCCTTGGAACTGGAGTTACAGATGGTTGTAAGTTGCCATATGGGTGCTGGGAAACCAAGGCCTTCTGCAAGAGCAGTCAGTGTGTTCTTAATTGTTGAGTTGTCTCTCTAGCCCTTAGTTGTTCTATCTTTAGAGGTAGGGACTAGAACCTATGCACCTTCACATGTCTTGTATCACTAAGACAAATTCCTTTTATAGAAAAGAATAGAGCCCAAATTTAGTGAATTGGCTTGGCTATCAAAACTATGTTGTAGTTCTCCCCTTCCTGTCAACTACTGCTTCCTGTGGGCTCACTTGTTTGAATATTTGACCCTAGCTGGTGGTGCTGTTTGCAAAGATTTAGGAGGTATGGACTTGCTGGAAGAAGTTGATGTCAGTGGGGGTGGGTTCTGAAAGGAGAGTTCATAGCGTTGCCCCACTTCTAGTTTGTACTCTGCTTCCTGCCTGTGCTTGATGATGTGAACTCTCAGCTTTCTCTCCAGCTGCCTCCTCTCCTGCTACACCTCCCCCTGCCATGATGAACGCCTATCCCTCTGGAACCATAGGCCCAAATAAACTCTTCCTTCTGTAAGCTGCCTTGGTGTTTAATCACAGCAACAGAAAAGTACAACTGCTCTGGGGTATTTGGTGTGGCACTTCATTCCTCTGTGCCCCACATTCTTCATCTGTCTATTGAGGGGTCGAATAAGATGCCTTTTAATGGCTCAGCTCTTTAATGGTATAGAGTTAAAGATAGTGCCAGTTATTAGCCACCCAATCCCAGAATGGCACTGTTAGGAATGTATGAAACATGCTTATATCCAAATAGATTTGGACTTTGTTTGCTATTGAGTATCCACATCTTATAAGATTTACATTCTTGTTTTCTTTAGGCTCTTTGTACTAGCAAATCTGCTGAATTGTTTTCATTTAATGAGTACTGATAATTGGTGCCAACTTTGAGAAGGAAGTCTTTTTCTTTATGCTAAACCACTTCAGAGATGTTGCACTAATTTTTTTTTTTTTTTCTGGATTACAGTATATCCATTACTTTGCTATGTCCCCTTGGAGGCTCCTAGGCTTGGTGGTGCTGGCAAAATAATTCGAATTGAAATTTTAATTTTTCACTACTATTTTTTATCCCAAAGCCAGCAATTCAGCACACCCCTGCCCCTAGTTTATCTTATCAGAAAAATAACAAGGGAATATAACAGCTACAGATCAAATGTATGGTTTCACTGTAGAGCAAGTGAATTCTGGCACGAGCTTTATCATTTCCTTACTGTACCTTTTGAGACAAACCACCCCCAACCCCAACACACACCCATGTTTTGCTGAATTGCTCTTTGGCACAGAGGGTGTGACTGTAAAATCATAATGAACAGAGTAGCCAACAAAAACTACCTAACCAGGCCCACCTAGGCAATGTGACCGGCCAAGGATAAGCTGTACCACAGTTTTTCACCTGGCAGGCTGTCAAGTTTTCAGGCTGAATGAGTCTGCCTTTGTTTCTCACTGAGCCTGGAAGAAAAGGGACTTGTTACTGAGGAAGAGGGAAGAGAAGGGAGGAACGAGTTAAGCCCCAGCATCTTTAGTTCTTTTTCCTTACTTCTTTTCAAACAAGCACAGCTCACTGAATAGCATGTGGAAAACTGGCCTTTCCAGGGAACAAAAATGAACTGGCAAACAACAAAGGGGAAAGCAGAGGAATGCTGCTGGATGCTGTTTGACTTGTCCTGTCCTGTCAGAGAAGGGCCCACGAGGATCAAGGGCTTTAAGATGCTTTCTACCTACAAATCTGGCTCCTGTTCAGATGCTTCGGGTTTCCTGTGACTTTGTTTATGTACTAAGATTATTTAAAGTATGATTTTTCTGTAAGTTAAGAACGAAAAGAAAGACTTTAAAAGTAGTATGTGAAAAACAACTATTCAAATGTCCCAGGCAAGAAAATTTGTTCCCTTTTGATTGGAGGAGGGAGGGAGGAGGGAGGGAGAGAGAGAGAGAGATTAATTTAAAAGCCAGGAAACCAACAAAATTCTTTGCAGAGCTTTTCCCTTTGAAGTTTATTACTAACATGTTATTATTATTATTATTATTATTATTATTATTATTATTGTGTATTTTTGAGACAGGGTCTCCCTTTTAGTCCCAGCTGGCCTGGAACTTGCTCTGTAGACCAGGCTGCCTTTGAACTCACATAGATTCTCCTGCCTCTGCCTCCCCAGTGCTGGGATTAAAGGCGTGCACCACCACACCCGATCCAGCTAATGTGTTATTTTTAAGACACTTGTCTTTTGATAGAAATACTTACAGTTACACACAATAGTTTTGTGGGGCATGCTATATGCCCTTAAAGTCTCTCACACTAAAGTCTTACTTTACCATTGTATTTAAAAATACTGTAGACATCCTGCAATAAAACCATGGATTTCAGGAAAGAGTCAGAAGCTAATGTCATGGGCTCCCTTGTTTCTTGTTATATTCCTTTAGAAGAAAAATCCACTTGAAACAAAATAACAATTATATTCTCATTTGAATCAGTGACCCTCTGCATACAGAACAGATAATGCTGTCAGGTGCCAACTCTAACATATCTTGTAATTGAAGCAAATAATCAGAGAAAGGTGATGGATGAGAGGATGTATGTTCACTAACAGATCAACTTTTATGAAAACTACCCCTCTAAAAGATTGCAGGAGCTTATATCTCAGTGGCAAAGATGCCCTAAGCAATTTAGCATACCCGGAAAGTATCTCATAATCGAAACCTGTCCAACACCATCCAGGTCACGGGGTTTCTAGTACATTCAGAGCATGTTACTAAACCCTAGTGACTGGTCATATACTTCTGTAATCAGCTCTCCAAACCATTGGACATCCACTTCATAGAGCTGAACACTGTGAGGGAAAAATCTTATCTACCAATTGCACTGTTTGGCAAAGCCAGATTTCATAATTTTATATTAGGTTATAGTCATCTGAAAGGGAGGAACTTTCAGAATCATAAATAGGTTGTGTTGGGAGCAAAGTTCTTTGTAACTTTGTTACTTTATGGAAAAGGAAACTTAGGTCCAATGATAATGAGTAACTCCATAGCATGGTATGAACCAATCTGGGTCAAGACTCAGTTTTCCTGACCCTCAGCCATTGTATAATGTTTTCGAAACATGTTTCATGAAGCCTATGAACAAACACACTTGTCTCTATTTTATATCAGTGCTCCTGGCATCTAGAATTCAGAAGGAAGTTCCTACTGTCCTGGTGAAGAACAGAGTGAGTATCACACTGCTGCCGGGAGTAAAGGCAGTGCCTGTTTTGAGCCCAGAAGCACACTGCTCACTTTATAAGCAGAGAGTGAAAACATTACTCTGTTCTCTGAAAGCTGAGAAACTGAAGTACCAAGAAAGAAATGAAAATCTTTCCCCCATTGATTTTATCATTTTGATGAGTTTCTGCAAAAAGTCAACATTGTCTTCTGAAGGCAAATATTCCCACAAAGCCAAAATAATAAAGAAAACTCCCATGACAGCTTTTCAGATTTTTCACTTGTCATCTTTCTTCTAGCAGATACATTGTAAAAATATGTTAGATTATGTATATCACCAGTAAAGAGAGAAAAAAATTGAAGTGTTCATTAAGTCATATATTCCAAGAATAATTGTTGTATTGTGTACTGGATTTGCTATATGGCTATTTTGTTTGATTTTGCTTTTTAGAAAAAGAGTACCAACTATAAAGGTTAACATGTGTAACAGACACCAAGGGGTTAATGGTTGTAGTTGCAGATGAAGAAGAAAGCTCCAAAAGTCCCTTTGCATGGAACTCCAAATCACTCATTACTTGAATCAGTCCAATGTGTTCAGCTCTCACAGACCAGATTAAAATCGCTGCCAAATTCAAGCTGGCATTCTAAGAGCTTATTGATTCTTTGTGACCAAGTTTTTCTTTTTCACTCTTATTATTGTAGTTGTTTAGAAATTTGCAAAGTAAGGCAGAGTATTTATTCAAGGTGGAGAAGGACTTTGCCTATGAAAATACATTTTTTTTATGTTTCTCAAGGAATAGAGCTCCGTTTTGCTCTCTCGCATTTCTCTTTCATCCAGGGAGCTGTGTAGACATGTCTCCACACCCATTTTCTTGAAAACCTACTCCATTTTACTTTGGCTCGTAAGAGTTGATTCCTAGCAGTATAGAACAGGGCCATAAATCCTCCAGGAAGCTAATACTGAAAGTGTTCTTGATAATCACACTATTCCCTGAAGTTACCTTGAAGGCCACTTGATGAAAGATAAACATTCCTTCTTTGCCTTTCCTTCTTTCTCGCTCACTCTTAACAGCTCAATTTTTTTAATGATGTTTGTACATAAAGCTAAAATAAAGAAGTATATTTGATATAGGAAATTATGATTTATCTTCTGAAAGCCTAAGTACACAGACTGTGAACTATTTACAAAAATATGCATTTCCCATAACATACTGTGGAGTCTTGAGGATTCGTAAAGCAGGCTATAAGCTGCCTCTTTTTACTCTGAACAGCATGAAGCCAGGAGGGGTTTTCAGCGCCCAGCCTGTGAGTGTAGGCAATATGGTAGCGAAGTCCCTGCCACTGCATGTCACCGGTCCCTTCTCCCATTCTCCACTCGCATTCCTGCTCTCTCCCACAGGCTCTCCTGGCAGCCTCTTTAAAGGTGGCCAGAGTGCTGCCGAAAGTCTCCCCAAGTATCTTTCTGCTCTCATTGCATTCTAGGCTGCTGCTTACTATTGTGCGGTCTCCAAAGGCACTGATCCATCCAGGGCTCGTTGTAACACCACTCCACTTCCAATTTAAAAACTTCGTATTGATGTTTCATTACTGTGTAAGGAATCACTTCAAAAACCTAATGGCGCAGAGGGATGAGGAGATGACTCAATGGGGAAAGTGCTTGCTGAGAAAGCAGGAAGTCTGGTTTGGATCCCCAGTTCCCATGCAAAAGCCAAGTCCGTATGGCAGCACAGATGTCTAGCCACAGTGCTGGAGGAGAGTAAGGAGATGAAGAGGGTGGATCCTGGGGCCTTGCTGACTAGCCAGTGTGGCTGAAACTCCAGGAACATGTCTCAAAACAACACTAATGACACAATATTCCTCATCATTTCTGTGAATCAGCCTTGATCGCGGTTGGCTTGAGCGCCTTCATAAGTTAGAGTTCAGCTCGGAACGTAGTTATCTGAAAGTAACTGAGGCTGGAGTCTCCCATTTCCTGGTGGCTTATCTATCAGCCAGGCAGGTGCCGATGGTTTGAGGAAAAAAAGTCTTGGTTCATGCCATGGATCTTTCTCTAGGACAGCCAATTTTCTTCGGGTCTCCAACATCCTAGAAGCAGGGCAACTCAAACTTCTTTTGTTCTAAATAATCTTTTCAAGGATGTTTGCATAACAAGTGGCCTTGGTAGATAGAGATAGTCCCCCTGAGGTAGCACCCACTCCAGAGCAAAGGGTAAGATTTTTCTTTTATCTCTGAAATAATAAAGATAGTAAGTAACCTCTTAAACAAAGACAAACCCAGTTTATATAACACATTATTCAAAAAGAAAACCTCGATACCCTAAACTCGAAGTTCACCTCATTTGACACATGTCACTGGATAGATAGGTATCCCTTGGCCCCCTTTGCTCTGGCCTGAATGAAGCACGTGCTTGTCCTCTGGTTGTTTGCCATTGTTTTTATTAATCAACTGCCTTTTGTGACCCAGTAGGCTCTCTCTTCTGCTGCCACTCATTACACCACAGCAGGGTAACTTGTTTGCAAGCAGGCTAAAAGTCTTAGATCTTTTATTGCTCTTGACAGGCAGCTGGCGTCCCCCAGAATGAGTGATCCAGCTTGCTAAAGCAGAAGCTTCTCAGAATTAGTCAAGTGTCACAAACCCTCATCCGCAGTATTCTGCTGGCAGCCTTGAGCCACCATAGGAAGGGATGAGACAAAGCCGAGAACACCGGGAAGAAAGGCCAACAGCATATTGAAATTGACTGTCACAGTTCTCCTGAAAATTATAAAGATCCGAAGTTAGATTACCACACATATCTTTACTTTCTCTGCAGAGCTTAAGCTAATGTCTTCATATAATGTCTATTGGAAAATGATCCATTGTTGTCCTACATTGCTCCAAAAATGTTACATATGGCTTAGGGAACAAGATTTCAGTATGAAGTATGTTAGGTAGGCTTTTATGGAAAAATATTTTTAGTATACTTTTAGTCCTCAGTAAACAAAAGTCTCAATCTAGAGTCAAAAGTGGTTCACTAATCATTTGAAGACCTACCTGGAGATATGACTGGCTAATTTGCTGACCTCGTGTTTTTTTATTTTATTAAAATATTCTGAACATTATAGGATGAGATCAAAAGAATACAATTTATAGGGTCTGTAGCCAAATTTTAACATGCCCATTTGAATTTTCCAAGGGTGAGGAAAAGAAACAGGGACAAAAACAGTCTAAGTCATTCAAATAATGGAACCAAAAGGGACTTGGCAAATTCCAGGATTTTCAAGGCAGGTGCCATAGTGCAGGCTGCCATCTCAGTACTCAGGAGGCTGAGGCTTGATACAAGTTTGAGGCCTCCTGGGCTACCTAGCAAACACTAGGTGAATCTGAGCTGCACAGCAGGACTCTATCTTTAAAAGAGAAGCAAAAATTTAGAGTTACTTTTAAATCGATTTTTTTTTAAAATTTGATGATAAGTTTTATTTTAAAATATTACAAAATTGAAAACAGGACTGGGAAAATGAGTTGTGCTAATCCCCGGTGTACAATAGTTATATTTATGCAGTTAATTGATGAAGTGTACTACAATTTACAAATGAATTTATATCAAGTGAATTAGCATATTCCATTTAATGCATATTTAAATTTATAAATTCAACTTAATAAAAGAAGGAGGAAAAAATGTTTTTCAGAGAACAAAGGCCTTAACCAGAAGCAAATTACTTCCTTTGATGTTCAGCCAATGAAATGAGAATCTGGGTATACGCCAAGATATAGTGTGCTCTAATGTCCCCTTGAGCGATGGAACCAATACCCAGACTATTTTTACCACACTTCATGCACAGCTTAAAGAACTTTTAAGGTTAACTTTGACATAAGCAATTCTTTCCCTGTAAATGTATTTAATATCTAACCTCTGAAAATATCACAACCACAAAGTATATTCTTAGGAAATTTTAAATGGAAGAAAACAAATTTCAGTATAAAGTTGTTTTACATCTAAATGTGACTGAGTCAAACTGTTGGACTTAAGCCCTACCCTGATTCCATTCTATCAGCTCAGCTCGTAGCACAGGGTTCTTTTGAAGATAAGTGACTGAAATTTATTATTATTTTTTGAATAAACAAAACAAAACCTGTCATGAACTCTACAGAAATTATTTCCAAATTCTTATGGAGTTATTATATTTCCTGGCCTGGGAGCATAATGAGGTTAAAGCATTAATTAGGAACACATTCCATCTTTTGCCTCCCATGGTTAAACTGTTTAATTAAAGGGCCTTGAAGCCTTCTGGGCAAAACAGTCAGCACACAGTATGATCATCTCCCTCTTGTTCGCTTCGCTTTGTGCTTCTTCAACTTCTGGAATGTAATTCGTTTATTCTAGGACTATTTGGCACTCCTCACTTTGCCAGCAGCAAAGAACTCAGTAGTAGCTGGGCTTTGTAGATCTGTAGAGAGATTGATTTCTGATGCATGTAGACTGTCATTCATCACACAGTATTTGTTGAGTGAGTGCCAAGAACTGTAGTGGAGTGCTGGGTGCTAAGAAACAGCTGAAGAATCAGGTACAGATCACTGTTTACCTATGAAAGAACTATGCAGGAAGGAAGAGTAGGTGAGACAGAGACATCCCAGTCTACAGCCAAAAGAGGCTAGAGGCAAAAGGCCGTGGATGGGCAGGTGGTTGAACAAAGCAAATAGTGAAGTTTTTTTGTTTGTTTTGCTTTGTTTTTTTTTATGTTTATTTGTTCATTTTGTTGTGGTCGTTTGAGACAGGGTCTCTTTGTAGCCCCAGCTGGCCTGGAATTAACTATGTAGACCAGGCTGGCCTTGAGCTCACAAGAGATCTGCCTACCTCTGCTTCTCTAGTGCTAGGATGTGCATCATGCCACCATCCCTGGCTAGAGTTATTACTTGAAATTAATAAAAGAAGCTTGGATGGTGTGGGACTTGGCTTCTACTCGAAAGGGGTCAGATTTCTAAAGGTGGGGATAAGAAGGAAAATAAAAGAAAGCAGGCAGGGATTCCTGAGAGGTACTGAAAGGAAATAACAGGGATTAATTGGAGGGAAGGTAAGCGGGGAAGCTGGACTTCTGACACCTCAAACACTGCATGTTCTAGGGAACTAGTGGTTTTATTTTATTCAAGATGTATTTTATTCATTTTTTAAATTTTTTTAAAGGGTTTTTTATTATTATTAATTTTATTTATTTCTGTATGTGTGAATGTGCTGTCTGCGTGCAAGTTTGTGCACCCGTGTCGTGCAATGCCGCGGAGGTCAGAAGAGGGCGTCGGATTCCCCTGGAACTGGAGTTCTCCTGGAATTGGAGTTTCAGACTGTTCTCAGCCGCCATGTGGGTGCTGGGGATCGAACCTGGGTCCTCTGCAAGAGCGGTCAGCGCCCTTAACCGCTAGGCCATCTCTCCAGCCCCATTTTTAAGCATTGTTCTGATGTAAGATGAAGTTTGCCGCAGGGCCTGATGACAATGGAGTGGAGGCCATTTACTAGTCCTCCTGAGGTTTGGTTTAATCTTTCTAATTGTTCTGAGCTTTATCCCAAGACCAAAAAGAGCTTATCATTAGAGGGCTTTCAACTAAGGAATTAGCTGTTTGGGCTAATATTTTAAGTAACTAGCTCAGGCTAAAGCTTAGATGGGAAGAAATATGAATAGAAGCCAAGAAAAATGTAAGATAGCTTTTAAACTAGTTCTTTGGGGCTCTTAGAATTTGAAGCCTGTCCTCTTTGCTTGGTAATCCATTTCAGACAGTGATGGCCCCTTCTGGCTTGATTTGATACATCTCTGTAAGCATCTTCTTTAGATCCTTGTAATTTTAGCCTAACAATGCCTTTCGCTTCAACAAATCCACCCACTACTACGAGGTTCCTCTACTATGAGGGAAAGAGGTTGAGGGAGGGGGAATTTACATTATTGCTGCTTGTCACTGGGTTGTTGTAGGTTCTTCCGAGTGTACTTTTAGCAATTGTACATGGTTGTGTGTGTGTGTGTGTGTGTGACAGAGAGAGAGACAGAGAGAAGAGAGAGAGAGAGAGAGAGAGAGAGAGAGAGAGAGAGAGAGAGAGAGAGACTGTGCAGTTGAGCAGCTGCCTTTCTGTACCCATACTGGGTACATATCTGAAGCTAGGCATGGGGGAGGGGAGGGGAGGGTTGGCCCATGACTGCAAGTGAGAGACAAAGGAAATAGGAATTATGCTTTAGACTCAGCTGTTTCAGTAAGCAGGACCTTCACACTTGAGTCTGTGAGAATAGAGAGGGTTAGAGTGAATATTCTAATGATCATTCTGTTTAATGGGGTGGATGTTTAGCAAATCTACCAAGGCAATGGAAGAACATACATGGCTTCTTCTTAATCTGCTTTTTTATGTCATTTTATTTACTTTGTTACTTTTTATTTATTTTGTGTGTGGGGTGTGCGTGTGTGTGTGTGTGTGTGTGTGTGTGTGTGTGTGTGTACATGGTACACATTGGGTATGAAGTCAGAGGACACCTTGTGGTGTCCATCATGTGAAGCCTAGGGAACAAACTCAGGTCATCAGGTTTAGTGGCAAGTGTCTTTCCACATTGAATTATCTCACTGGGCCTCTGACTTTATTTTTGAGTGACAGATACTAATTTATAAGGTACATGTTCTATTTTGAGTGCTCTGACTTGAGCATTATGCATTTCCCTTCTCAATTTAAGAAAGCAGCATCTATAGCCCAAACCCTAACCCTTTAAATGCCCTGTATGTTAGAAATTTTTATACCCTTGGATTCGAATAATGCTAATTGAACCAGCAACAAATACTTCCTTTTGGTAAGTGACAATGCAGCTTCTTGGGAAGAAGCAACACAAATGGAAAGGGATTCCCTGTCAGTTTCTTTCTAGGCTGTTGTGCTGACTGAGTCTCCAATTAGTTCAGCACTTCCAGTGTGGTGTATAGTCACTATCAGAAACGTACTATTGAGGGAAGCAAAACATCATGATAGGGAGAGAGGCTGAGTCCCTTGTTCAAGGTTACATAGAAAGCTGCTGCGGTGCCACTGCTCTTCAGCTGATGATCAGAGCAAAAATTAACCTTAAAACCATGTAAACCATCATGATGGAGGACGTTAATGAGAAGATAACTCTCCGGTAAAATCACATGAATGTCACTGTTTGTAGGACTTGCTAATTATGCTTGATGCTCTACATAATGAAATTAAGAAAGAATTTAGTATGTGCAGCATGCAAGAAATATTTGCTTTCCTAAAATGAATGGTATGCCCATTCGTGACACTTGAGTTCTGCAATGGTTAATCTTGATCGTCAACTACATAGGACTTAGAATCACTTGGAAACGAATCCCTGGCATGTCTGTGGGGAATCATGAAGATTAGGTTAGAGGTGCCAAGGTCCCCTGGAAATGTAGGAGTTCTGTCTCATGGACTGGAGTCCTGGCTGAATAGAAAGTAGAAAGCGAGCTGAGCATAAGCACTTGTCATTCTGCTCCCCGACTGCGCACAGAGTAAGCTGCGTCCAACTCCTGCCCTCACCCTCCTGGTCATGATAGACTGTACTGAGAATTTTCTTGAGTTGTTTTTGTCCTTTATTTTGTAATGGCATAGAGTTGAGTGACAAATAAAGGTCGCACATAGATATTTATCCAAAAACTGGCTTAGAAAATTATATAATGAGGAAAATGACCCAGCCATTCTTTAGAAGCTGCTAGAAGTTGTTTGTGCCATTAAAACTCCCTGGTGGGCTAGTGGTTAGGATTCACCCCTCTCAACCCTGCAACCCAGGTTCAATTCCTGGTTAGGGAAGCATCTCTTCTTGGGGGTTGGAAAGATGGCTCAGTGGTTAAAGCACTGGTTACTCTTGCACAGGACCTGGGATGGATACCCAGCACCTACATGTTGGCTAACAACCATCCATAACTCACGTTCCAGGGGATCTGACTTCCTGTTTTGACCTTCCCAAGGCATTGCATGCCATGGTGCACCTACTCACCTGCAGGCAATACACTCATACACATAAAATAAAAATAATAAATAAAAGTATTTAAAATCATATATGCATTTATCACTGAATAACTGTAACAAAGTTCATATAAAAATTAACTGTATTGGGGGACAAAGATATGGCACATGGTAGGAATATTTTTTTTTTTTTTTGGTTTTTTAGAGACAGGGTCTTCCTTGTAGCCCCAGCTGTCCTGGAACTCGCTATGTAGACCAGGCTAGCCTTGAACTCACAGAGATCTGCCTGCCTCTGCCTCACAGTGCTGGGATTAAAGGCTTGTGCCACTACGTCGGGCGGGAATCTTAAATGTCACAAAACAAGCAACAAACAAAATTTGACAGTTGTTTGCTATTCAGAGTAAAAAATAAATCCAGAGAAAACTTGAAGACTATTTCAATATTTTTTAATCAATTTCCTTACATTTATGCATTCATTTATGGATTCAAGAGGTGTCAAATACCATAGCAATTTATAGTTTAAAAAGAAAGAGAAATAAGTCATACATATTGAAAAATTTTGCTCATTATTTCCATCATAATAGTCTCCTACTCTTTACTATGTGAGGAAGTGATGTATAACAGGCTTTTTCTAGAGTTTTAAAAATCTATATTCAGATTTATTTGAAAAATCCTTATTTTATTATTTAAAGCTTTGAATTTGGTTGTTTTTCCTACTTTAATATTTAAAAATAATTATCCCATGTAGTTTATAGTATATTATGACTTCAATATTATATTTATATCTATTTTCTGACAATACAGAATTTTAAAGATTTTAAGTGCCTAGCACTATATACTATTTTCTCCGCTTAAAATTTTATTCTTTATTTTCTTAAATTATCCTTATGAATACTATTGAGAATTTTCTAAATTTTTTAATACACTCATTACCTAACTAGGTACCAGTTACAGTTAAGCTCTTTTATTTACTGAAAATGGAATTGGCCTTCCACCAGCACCATTCCATTCATGTGTCTCAGTGGGTCTCACAGAAATGCTGGACAACATTGCGTCTATTGTCACACTCTCTTGTTGGCCTTGTGGGTCCATCAAATGGTAAACTGTATCATCAGCACTAGAATGTCTTTGAGAAATGTTTATTGATGGACTGCAGAGACAACTCAGTTGATAAAGTACTTGCCTTGCAAACACAATGTCCTCAATTTGATCCCCAGAGCAACCTATGTAAAAAAGAGCTGGGCATGGTGGTGTGTTTGTAGTCACAGAACTGGGAAGGCAGAGAAAGGTGAATGCCTGGGGCTCATCAGCCAGCCAGCCTGGTGTAGTTATTGAGCTCCAGGTGTCAGAGAGACCCTGTCTCAAAAACCAAGGTAGATGGCTCCTGAGGAACAACACCGAAGGTTATCTTCTGACCCTCAGATGCACATACACACAAGTGCATACACACACACACACACACACACACACACACACACACATTTAATGAGAAACTCTGTTGCAGCCACTATACTAAATGTGACAGATACAGTAATGATATGACGAAAGCAGACCCTGCATGTAACCTCAAGAAAACAACATAAACTCGGGGAGAAAAACTCAGGAAGTGATGTGACATGTGGCACAGCAGTATTTTAAAGCCCAGAACAAGAAGATCCCAGGCTAAGGGCAGAACACAAGGTTCAACTCTTGGCAAAGAAATGCAGCTTCTGTGAGAAGGATCTGAGGACTTTTTCCACGGTTCCTCTCACTGTCGTTGATTCTCAGCTGTCCTTCTGTCAAGGTTCCCCGTGTGCTCCTGGCTTCTCTCTCTGCCGTCTCGGCAGCAGTTTGCTCTGATCATGTTTTCCCTCCCTCTCATTATCTCTCTTCTCTGCACTGTCATTTTCTTTTAAGTATGTAAACATGCAGGTCTCTCGCATTTTAAAATAATAATTATGATGAATCCAGAACACACTCTCTTTACCTACTAATCTCCTAGCTATATTATATGTATTTATACAGTGCTGGGAATTGAACTTAGGATATCACCAGATGATACCCCCTGACCTTCAATTGTGAGACAAAAGTAAAACTCTTCTTTGTATCCTACCTAATTTTTTATATTGTAATTTTTAATTATTTTTTTTTAATTTTTATTTATTTTTGAATGTGTATGAATGTACTGTCTGCATGTAGGTTTGTGCACCCGTGTCGTGCAATGCTGCTGAGGTCAGAAGAGGGTTTCTGATTCCCCTGGAACTGGATTTCTCCTGGAATTGGAGTTACAGATGGTTTTTAGCCTCCATGTGGGTGCTGGGGATTGAACCCGGGTCCTCTGCAAGAGCAGTCGGCACTCTTAACCGCTAGGCTATCTCTCCAGCCCCAATATTTTACTTATTATTTGTTATTTTATGTGTATGAGTGTCTTGCCTGCATATATAAAGGTGCATCCATGTCATGCAATGCCAAATGAGGTCAGAAGATAGCGTTTGGTCCCCTGGAACTGGAGTTATGAACCATTGCTAGCTTCTATGTGGGTATTGGGTATCAAACCCGGGTCCTGTATAAGAGCAGCCAGTGCTCTTAACCACTGAGCCATCTCTCCAGCCTCAATATTGCAATGTTTTAGCAGAACAAAGTAGAAATGATAAATATTTGTTCAATTAAAATTTTACATGATTGGGAGCCTTCAGAAATGAAGACTCAAAAACTGCTTTTATGCTTAGGTTGGCTGAAGAATGAGCGACCTTGCTGACATGATCTAACCGTAAAAGATAAGAAGGAAGAAATCAGCAAGGCTTGTCTCCAGCTTTTCATGACCTTTCTGCATCCATCTGGATATGGGATAGGACGTCCCTGGAGAAATGGTCTTACATTCATCAGAGTAAGTGGCTAAGTGGGTCACAGAGTGTCTTCAGTGGTCTGCTCAGTGGATAGCAGAAGGGAGGGCTGGAGAAGGTCGGAGACATTGTTTCTGAAGTAGAAGCTCCTTTCTGGACTTCCTATCTTTGTTAGTTCGAAGTACTTAGCACACTAAAGGGCGTAGTAGTCTAAGCCCCAATAACTGTAAATATGTCACTGATCCTAGAGTAATTGCCTGGAAGTAACAAAGGAAGACAATTTTTCTCTTGTTGTACTACATGATAAATCAAGGACAATACATTTATTTTATTATTTATTTATTTATTTATTTATTTATTTATTTATTTATTTACTTATTTATATCAATGTACTGTCTGCATGTAGGTTTGTGCACCCATGTCGTGCAATGCCGCGGAGGTCAGAAGAGGGCATCGGATTCCCCTGGAACTGGAGTTCTCCTGGAATTGGAGTTACAGATGGTTCTCAGCCACCATGTGGGTGCTGGGGATTGAACCTGGGTCCTCTGCAAGAGCAGACGGTGCTCTTTTAACTGCTAGGCTATCTCTCCAGCCCATGGACAATACATTTTTTTATCTTATTTATTTAGTACTTCCACTTTACAAAATTGATCACTTTTTATTGTTTGTTTCTGGCAAAGATCATTTGAGAATCTAATTTCAACTTATCACTACAGAGGGAAATACACTGTCATGCTTAAGAGGGCCAGGTCTGTAGTACAGCTGAATTAAAAGCCTAGCTCCCCAGTTAACCCTTGTGTGACCTTGTGCAGATTGTGAGCCTGGCTGGGCCTCAGTTTTCTCATCGGCAAAAAAGAAATAACAAAAGTCCCCCATAGGACTAGCAAGAGAACTAGACTTATTAGGATGTCTGGAACAGCTTGAATCTGAAATGTCCCCACAGACTTATGTTTTGTCACATTTAGTATTCAGTTAATGATGCTGTTTTGAAGGAGATGGAGCCTCCTCTAGGAGGTGCGGCCTGGAAGTTACTAGGGGTAGCCCCTGGTTCCAGCTTGTATTTTCTGTGTACCCTGGTCCTGCACAGAATGGACAGCTCTGTCTCATGTTCCTGGTGTCCCAGGCAGAGCTAACTTCCACTGTCATGCCTTCCAGATCACAATGCATCAAATCTCTCTCTTCCTGTGAACCAAAATAAAAATTTCTTCTTGTAAATGTTTTCTGTTATATACATGGTCACAGTGATACAAAAGTGGGTCACTAGGAGGTCTACTTAAAATTCGGTTTACTAGGGGCTGGAGAGATGGCCTAGTGGTTGAGAGCACCGACTGCTCTTGCAGAGGACCTGGGTTCGATCCCCAGCACCCACATGGTGGCTGAGAACCGTCCGTAACTCCAATTCCAGGGGAACTCCAGTTCTGGGGGAGTCTGACACCCTCTTCTGACCTCTGAGGCATTGCACGACACAGGTGCACAGACCTGCATGCAGACAGTACATTCATACACATAGAAAATAAATAAATAAAATTAAAAAAAATTCAGTTTACTAGATAACTTTCTAAATGTCCATGAACTTCTGATGATGCTGGTCCTTAGCCCTCACTTGAAGCCTAAGGAAAATTAGAAAACTAGCCATTTTGGTCCCCATCACCAGCACGGGCCAATAGCAGTTCAACTTTGCGCTCTCCACCTATTTTTTTTTTTTTTTACATGAACTCATACTATATATGGAACCAAACATAATGTCTAAAATCTTTCAATTTCAAATTGCATATATATATGTAATATTCAAATGCTAAGCCACTTTTGACATTTTTTTTCAAGTATCACAATGTTTATTGATAGATACAAGTGTATAAAATCGGCATGAACATGATTTGATAGATTAAGTAGACTTAATTTCAATACTATAATAAGGGAACAATTCAAATTCTCTCCATTTGTTTCATACCCACAAAAACCACTTCAAGGGCATTAACAATCTCTCAAATATTATCAGTTTTGTGCAAGTAAACCATGTTTTTTTAAAAATATATATTTTTTTTTATTTCTGTATGTGTATGAATGTACTGTCTGCATGCAAGTCTGTGCACCCGTGTCGGGCAGTGCCGCGGAGGTCAGAAGAGGGTCTCGGATTCCTCTGGAACTGGAGTTCTCCTGGAATTGGAGTTTCATATGGTTCTTGGCCACCATGTGGGTGCTGGGGATCAAACCCGGGTCCTCTGTAAGAGCGGTCGGCGCTCTTAACCACTAGGCTATCTCTCCAGCCCACCATGTTTCTTTTTTAAAGGCTTGTGCACTTGCCCAGGCTCAAGGATATTGAAATCTAGCACATAAAGCCCATTACCAGAGGTAGAAATACAGGCAATATACTATTACAGCAACAACCATCAATTACAGTTAAGGATTTTCTATAACAACCAAATCTGATATTGCAACAACTCAAGTATTACTGAGCAAAGTGCATTTCTACAGTATCCAGTGTTGATATTCAGTTTTCTAACTTTAAACAGCCTATGATAACTGGCAGCAAAGAAGATCCTTGCAATAGACTGCCTCTGCTTGAGAACTTATGATGTAATTATTGCATGCTGCTAATATACTATCTAAATATTAAAGATATTCCTAAAATATTTGATGGTAGATTGTGATTAAGACAATACACTGCAAAAAAACCTTATGCAGAAGGAAACCCTTACTGACGTGCTTCTGCTTTAAATATTGTGCCCCTAAATGAAGTCCAATAACCACGTGTCCTGTTTATATGCCCCTGCATTGGCCTCCATGATACAGCCGAGGTAGTCCAACAATGGCAGTCCATATTCTGAGGAGGCTGAATTCCCATTAGCTGCTTAGTTCACAAGCTGGGTATCTCAGCAGTCCTCAGTCCACATTGGAAGGCTAAAAAGTAAAAAAGCTTTATCTCATGTCTTTGAGGAGTGCCAAAAGCAGTTGCATCCACAGAGCATACGTGCCTGCCTGTAAGAATTGAAGACAGGACACATGCAATTTCAGCCAACTCGTATTTGACAAAGGGGCCAAGAAGTGCCAGTGGAGAAAGAAAGGATCTTCTCCAAATGGAGTTGCCAAAACTGGATCACCATTTATAGAAGAATAAAATTGAATGATGGTCTCTCACCCTGTACAAAAATCCAATAGAAATGGATCAAAGACCTCAATGTGAATCCTGAAACTATGAAAATAAAAGAAGAAAACATTGGCAGTAACCTCCAAGACACAGGATTATGAAAAGACTTTCTAAATCAGACAGCAGCTGCACAGGAAATAAGGTCAACAATTGACAAGTGCAACCATATTAAACTGAAATGGTTATGTACAGTGAAGGAATCAATCAAAGAAGTTCAAGCCCATAGAGTGGGAGGAAACTGTCAACAGTGATACATCTGAGAGAGCAATTAATATCCAGAGTATATAAACTACTCAAAAAACAAAGGAGCAAGAAACAAATGATCCACTCAGAAGATGGATTAAGGAGCTGAACAGAGAAAAATGAAGAAGTACAGATGCCTGGGAAACATCTTAAAAAGGGTTCAAAGTTGCTAATAAGGAAATGCAAATTAAAACCAAGTTCAGACTTCATCGTACTCTAGTAAACCTGGTTAGATTGAGAAAACAAAAGGTTCTGTGGAAAGTGAAACACTCTTCCTTGGCTGGTGGGTAGGAAACTCAAGCAATCCCTATGGAAAGCACTGTAGAGAACTCTTAAAGAATCAAAATGAGCCTACCACCTTACCCAGTCATATCACTCCTGGGCTTATACTCACAAGACACATCCTATAGCAGTGATACATCCACATCTATGTTTACTGTGGCTCTCTTCACAATAGCAAAGAGCTGGAAGCAACCCAAGTGTCCCTCAAACAATGAGTGGATAAAGAAAATATGGTACATCTACACAATTCAATTCTATGCAGCAGTAAGACATCATGAACTCTGCAGGTAAATGGGTGGAACTAGAAACCATTATGCTAAGTGAAATAACACAGTCCCAGAAATACAAATGATGTATGGTATCTCTCATTTGGAGATCCTAGCACTAAACCTCTATTTGTAAGGTAAACAGAATAATTTTTGTTCTTTATTTGTAGTACATATAATACTTGATATTACTCATCATATTGCTATGTAATGTAGGAATATAAAGTAATATGTTTTCTTCACCTGCATACAACTCTAATGTTAATATATTAATTCCTAAACGTGGTTTGCAATTAACCTATAGTTTATTTTCAACATAGCATTTTATTGTATGCCATATATATATATATATATATATATATATATATATTACAAATCACATGGAACAACCACAATGAAAAAGACTGGGTTCAAAGAACTGAATGTTAAAAAAATAAAAATAAATTTATGTGAAAAAAAAGAAAGAATGAAACAGTAAATTTCTGCCCCAAACAGTAAACTTCATTGAATAATTTAGAGAATACTAAGAAAAAGATGTATGACATGTATGCTAGAAAGCATGAGCTCTGGCACATTGAAGGGCAAGAAGGCAGAATGTGTCTAAATTTGATTAAGAAATATTATATGAAATGCCCAAACATCAATAAAAATAATTATATAATAGTCAGAATTTTCAATTATTGAATGAAAAATATCAAGCATCTTATCATGTTTAGAATAATTATTTTTCTGTTCTCAAAACTTTCACATTTTTTTACATTTTATACTCAACGGTTGAAATTATTGATTTGTAAAAATGTTAATGAATGCTAACTACTTTTAAAAAAAACATTTTTTAATTTTATTTATTTCTGAATGTGTATGAATGTAATATCTGCATGCAAGTTTGTGCCCCCGTGTCGTGCAATGCCGCAGAGGACAGAAGAGGGTGTTGGATTCCCCTGGAACTGGAGTTCTCCTGGAATTGGAGTTTCAGATGATTCTTGGCCTCCATGTGGATGCTGGGGATCGAACCCTGGTCCTCTGTAAGAGTTGTCAGTGCTCTTAACCACTAGGCCATCTCTCCAGCCCCATGAATGCTAACTACTTTTATATGGTTAATTTGTTGACTTTTTATGGGGGCTCTTACTATGGTTCATGTCATCCTGTAAAAGAAATTTAAATTTATTTTCATTGGTTTTGAGGTGACTTTTTAAGCTGAATGGTCTTTGAAAGACCATTCATACTTTCAAAATATTGTCCAATGCAGTACCAAAGGGAGTTATTAAAGTACAGCAGTTTATGTGAAAAAACAAAGTTGATGTCTGAATTTGTTCAGGGTTAGGATGACAATTGTTAACTTCTTAGCATAGCTACTGGTGAGAAAATTGATTTTCCCATCTGTGTTTTATATTTAATAAATTAATTGTTGGAATATCCCAAGATATTCTTTAAAAAAAAAAATTGAAGACAGGCCAAACAACAGTGCTCTCTTTTTTTTCTTTTTGTCTTTTTACTATGGTTTCAAGTTTTGTGTCTGCAGTACAGTTTCTCTGGACTTATTGATTATTTATTTCTGGTTGTACTTTCCTTCTGGATGCTTAAGGCCATACAGATAGCCCAGATAAAGCAAGGTTTTGTTTTGTTGAGGTCAGTTGAGGATCTGGTCCTCAGGGGTCTCTCAGGGTTTTTTTTGGGGGGGCAGAGAGTGGGAGCCCCTTGCTTCTTTCAGCTCCTCATCCACCAGTTCCATCCACATGAGGACAAAATCAGGTCTTGCTAGACCAGGCTTCCTTTTCTGAAGGATGAGCAGACTTTCCTGTTTATAGACTGGACACTGGCTGAAGTCCCCTCAGTGGTTCTCCAAGACCTCTCTGAACAGGAAGAATGGTGACCCACCTCTGCAGGACTTTTTAAGAGATGCCTCCACGTATAATTCCCTAAGACTTGGCTGACCTCTGTGGGCAAGAAACAAAGTTGTCTCCCAAGTCTCTCTACTGGTATGGTAGATTGGGTATGGTCATTAAGCACCTAGAAAGGTTGAGTTGCACCAGCCTGTTACATTGCACCTATATTAATATTGTATCCTTTGGAAACAAACTGTATGTTATTTCCATAGCATATTTCTTGATTCACATCTTTCCATTTTAATCCCATATTACTCTAAAAGATGCACACATTCCCTCCATCATATACTAAAAGTCCAAGGTCTGAAAACAAGTGTTAGGTCAGCTCTAGAACCTGTGTAGGGATTCCCAATAAAAGAGCACAGTTGTCTTTAGATCGTGAGGAATATAATATTAACATTGCTCATTGTCTTACACCTAGGTACTTGGTGTAAGACTAGCATCTACAGATGAGGGATACCATTCATCTTTTGTTTTTCTGGGACTGTGTTACTTCACTTAGCATAAAATCTTCTAGTTCCATCCATTTACCTGCAAATTTTATGATGTCATCTTTCTTTACTGCTGCATAGTACTCCATTGTGTAGATGTACCACATTTTCTGTACCCACTCATCAGTTGTGGGGCATCTGGGTTGGTTCCAGCTCTTTGCTATTGTGAAGAGAGCTGCAATAAACATGGCTGTACATGTATCTCTGCTTTCCATAGTGGTTGTACAAGTTTGCATTCCCACCAGCAGTGGATGAGTGTTCCCCTTTCCCCACACCCTTTCCAGCATTTGGTATCATTGTTTTCTTGATCCTAGCCAACCTTATGGGGGGGGGTGAGATGATAACTAAGTGGTTTTAGTTTGCATTTCCTTAATTATTAGCTTGTTGAACACTTTTTAAGATGTTTCTCATCCATCTCTATTTCCTTGCTTGTGAATTCTCTGCTCAGCTCTTTACTCCATCTTTTGAGTGAGTCATTTGTTTTCTTACTCCTTTGTTTATTGAGTAGTTTATATATTCTGAAAGTTAATGCTCTGTTGGATGAATCAGCAGTGAAGTTTTCCTCCCACTCTGTGGGTTTTCTCTTCACTTCCCTTACTGATTCTTTTGCTGTACAAAAACTTTTGAGTTTAATAAGGTCCCACTTGTCAATTGTTGACCTTATTTCCTGTGCAGCTGCTGTCTGATTTAGACAGTCTCTTCCTACACCTATGTCTTGTAAGTTGCTGCCAACTTTTTCATCTAACACCTTCAGGGTTTTGCATTTTGAATTGAGGTCTTTGATCCATTTGGAGTTGATTTTTGTGCAGGGTGAGAGGTAGGGGTTTAATTTTATTCTTCTCCAAGTGGTGATCCAGTTTTGCCAGCACCATTTGCTGAAGATGCTGTCTTTCCTCCATTGAGTCTTTTTGTCCACCTTGTCAAATATAAGTTGGCTGAAATTGTATGTGCTCAAGTGTAGATCTTCAGTTTTGTTTCATTGGTTTACAGATCTGTTTTTCTGCCAGTATCAGGTTGTTTTTATGACTATAGCCCTGTAGTATAGTTTGATGTCTGGTATAGAAATCCCCCTGTATTGCTGTTTTTACTCAGGGTTGCTTTGGCTATTCAGGGTTTTTTGTCGTTCCATATGAATTTAAGAATTTTTTTCCCCAAGCCTGTGAAGAAGGTCCTAGGGATTTTAATTGGAATTGCATTGAATTGATATATTAATTTGGGTAGAATGGACATTTTTACTATTTTAATTTTTCCAATCCATGAGCATGGGAGGTCTTTCCATCTTCTGGTGTCTTCTTCAATCTCCTTCTTCAGGAGTTTATAATTTTTGTTGTAGAGACCTTTGGTGTCTTTGGTTAGGTTTATTCCTAGGTATTTTATTGTTTTTGAGGCTATTGTGATTGGGAAGGTCTCCTTGTAGTCCTTCTTCAGTTGCTTGTTGTTGGTGTAAAGAAAGGCTACTGATTTTTCTAGGTTAATTTTGTATCCTGCCACTTTACTGACACTCCTAATCATTTCTAGGAGTTTTCTGGTAGAATTTTTAGCATCCCTTATGTAAGCTATCATATTGTCTGCAAAAAGGGATAGCTTTACTTCCTCTTTTCCAATTAGTATTCCTTTGATTTCCTTTTCTTGCCTTATTGCCCTAGCCAGTGTTTCAAGCACTATGTTGAAGAGGAGTGGTAACAAGGGGCAGCATTGCTGGGTTCTTACCTTTATGGGGAATCCTTCTAACTTTTCTCCATTTAGGATGATGCTAGCTGTGGGTTTCTTGTATATAGCTTTGATTATGTTGAGGAATGATCCTTCCAGTCCAATTCCCTCTAGTACTTTAATCATGAAGGGATGCTGTATTTTGTCGGAGGCTTTTTCTGCATCAATTGAGATGATGGTGTGGTTTTTGTCCTTCAGTCCATTTATGTGTTTTATGATATTTACCGATTTTCATATGTCAAACCATCCTTGCATCTCTGGTATGATCCAACTTAATCATGGTGGATGATCTTTTTGATGTGGGTCTGTATATGGTTTGCAAGTATTTTGTTGAGGATTTTTGCATCTGAGTTCATTAATGAGATGGGTCTGTAGTTCTCTTTTTTGGCTGCATCCTTGCCTGGTTTTGGTATTAGCGTGGTGCTGGCTTCATAGAAGGAATTTTGGAGATTTCCCTCTGCTTATATCTTTCTGAACAGTTTGAGTAATAATGGTTGTAAGTCCTCTTTAAATATTTTATAGAATTCTGCTGTGAAACCATCTGATCCTGGGCTTTTTTTTTAGTTGGGAGATCTCTTATCACATTTTCAATTTCTTCATATATTATGGGTCTGTTTAAGCTGTCAGTCTCTTCTTTGTTTAGCTTTGGTGATTCCCTGGATTGCAGATATTCATCCATTTCTCTTAGGTTTTCAAATTTAGTAGAGTATAAGTTTTTGAAGTACTCACGTATGATTGGATCTTTTAATTGTCTGTTGTGATATTTTCCCTTTCATCATGAATTCTATTGATTTGAAGTTGTTCTTTCTTTTGGTTAACTGGGCGAAAGCTCTGTCTGTCTTGTTTATTCTCTCAAAGAACCAACTTTTGGATTCATTGATTTTTTTGTATTGTTTTCTTTGTTTCTATTTCTGGCCTGCCTGTACCTGCGCCCCAGCTTTCTGCTGTGTTGAAATTGTTTTATTCTGGGGGAAAGTTTCTCAAACTCAGGCTTGCATCAGAATGACAAAGCTTGCAAAGCTACAGATGTTTGAGTCCTACAGCAGCTGTATCTAGTTCAGTAAGTCTGAGGTGGAGCAAAGTATTTCAACGTCTAACAACTTCCCAAGTTATTACCCTTGCAGCTTCTTAAGAACTACATTTTGAAAATGACCACCTTTTATAAGCATTTATATACAAGAAAAACCAAACCAAAATTCATAACAAGCACACACTAATACCAAGTGATAAATCTCAGAAAGTTCAAATAAATTTAAATGAATATTGTTTATTTGTGTACATCAAACTGGAAAAACAGGTCCTTTCAATCTTCCTAGAAGAAAAAGGAAATGGGATTGGAAAGGGAACTTCAAAGCCAAAGACACTCCTTGGGAAATGTCTCCAATCTAAGCTGAGACAATTAGAAAGAAGTATGTCAGAAAAACATTAGTTACCCCCTGAAGTAAGAACAACAGTGATTCATCAGATGTGTAGCACTGGATAGGCATCCATCTTGTGAACCATGAGAGGAAGAGAGAAATCTGATAGGAACTCATAGTAAAACATTTCATAACTATTTTCCTGATAGGTTTGTGGAGATTAAGTATTCCAGTTTGGGTGTAACCCTGACATCAACCAGAAGAAGAGGAATTCTGTGATCTTTTTGCCTTCCTTAAGCATTTGGAGGACAAAGGGTATTAGAAAGACAAGCAGGAGAAGAAAGTGTAGGAAGGTCACTACTAGGAATAATTCCTCTATTTGGGGTCATAGTATGAGTCTTTGAATGGAAACAATGTCTTTAGGGATAAAATAACTTTTTCCTAAGAGAAAATCTATCCAGGAAAAAATTCTATGTATATTGCTGCTACTACTAAAGAGACTTTCTGAATACTTAATATAAATATTAATAAACTTCTGCTTAGATTATTTTGATTCCTAATGTTAACTGAATTAACAATAAACCTGCCTTTATCCAAAATGATTCATCATATCATTTAGACATCAATTTGCTTCCCCATTGTTGTGGTAAAAACAATCTGACCAAAATACTTGAGGAGGAAAGCTTTTATTGCATCTTAAACTTCCAAGTGACAGTCCATCTTTGAGGACAGTCAGGTAGGAACTCAGGGCAGGAAGCTGGAGGCAGGAACTGAAGCCAAAACCATGGAGGAATACTACTTACCGGCTTGCTCCTCTGACCTGGTTTCTTATATAACCCACAAGGCTACCTGCTTGGGGCAGCACCACCTACAGAGAGCTGGGCCCTCCCACATCAGTTAACCCTCAAGAAAATGTCTCACAGGCATTGCTGTCAGCTCTCTAATCCAATAGAAGAAATTCCTCAGTTGAAGTTCCCTTTTCCCAAGTGTGTCAAGTTGATAACCAAAGCTAACCATGACAACATCCATTTATAATTTTTTTGCAAATTTGAGAATGTTAGTTTTTAAAGATGCATTAGCACACTACCTTGAAGGGGAAAAAGTCATTTGTATTTGGAAATTTGAGTACAGTAAATAATATTTTCCATGAAGTATTTAAATCATTATTATAATTTTTCTTTAAAAAGAATGTTTTACTAAATTTTGAATATTTTTGCCAAAGCAGAACTTGGACTGTTTTAAATTGTTTAATAGTTTATTTTTGTTGTTTTTGAATATTGAATTGGTAAATATATATATATATATATGTATATATATATATATAATTCATCAAATATTGATATATAAACAGCTAAAGTGAAAAATTTGCAGCATCTGTTAAGGAATTTAATGATTTTTATACTAAAATTTATATCCTGTTTATTATTTAATCCATTTATATCTGTGAGAATGGTTGTGAGAGACAAAGGTGGAGACAGAGATTTATGCCAAGGATGTATATAATATGTAGGTACTTGGGGCTGGAGAGATGGCCTAGTGGTTAAGAGCATGATCTGCTCTTGCAGAGGACCCGGGTTCGATCCCCAGCACCCACATGGTGGCTGAGAACCATCTGTAACTCCAATTCCAGGAGAACTCCAGTTCCAGGGGAATCCGGCACCCTCTTCTGACCTCCGTGGCATTGCACAACACGGGTGCACAAACCTACATGTGGACAGTACATTCATACACATAAAAGATAAATAAATAAAACTTAAAAAATATGTAGATACTTAACATATACCAGTTTATATTCTGCTTTTTCATTTAACATTATAGACATTTTTCTGAATTTATTCTGTAATTCTATGCAGTCTATCTCACTCTATAGAATTATAAATATGGATATACACAACTTTAAGTTTCCTTCTACTGATAGCTTCATGTTTTTACTATCTTTTTGCTATTCAAACAAAGCTGCAATGAATATTTGTCTAAACACAACTTTGTATATAAAAGTATAGCTTCCTACTGGTATGATTGCTAGATCAAAGGCTAACTTTCAAAATATAGATTTGTTGTGCCAAATTGTCTTCCAAAGAGCTTGTACCAGCTTATCATTTCACCAATAATTAGTGAAAGTCATAATTTCCACATTTTTTCCTCAGGGTGAGTGAACATTATTAAATTGCTTATTTTTCCTTTAAACTAGTAGGTGAAAAATGATATTACATCTTAAAAATGTATAATTACTTGATGATTAGTTGCATTGAAGGGGTAATTTAGAATTCATTCCAGTAACAGGAGGGAGAGGCAGTATTTGAAGTATTAATTGGGTAATATAAAGGCTTAGCTGGAAAAATAGACCCCAATACAGAGTGGTTAAAGTAGTGTTGAAACAACCTCTTTGCATTTCTCATGAAAGCTCTTGATACAAGCTTACAATGTTCTACTGTGTTATCCTTACCTGGTGAGAGTTGGACTGTCACATTTCTACACAAATTTGGGGTAGTGAACAGCTAGCTAAAGGGGATGAGATCTGAGGCCTCTACTTAGACATCTTTGACTAGATTTTAGTGATGGGTTCAGAATGTACCTTGGCATTTGGGAAGACAGCAGGAATAAGAAAACATGTTTAACTTCCCCCACCCTTTTCCCCTGAAGCAACCCATAAAGAATCTTCTGGAGAAGGGGTGAAAAAATGGAGAATGGGAGATAAGGATGAAGTATGTCTGTGGTGGTTTGAATGAGTGTCCCCCATAGGCTTTAAGTATTCAGACATTTGTCTCCAGTTGGTGGCACTGTTTTTGGAGGTCTTAGAAGGTGTGGCCATGCTAGAGGAAGTACGTTATTGTGGGCAGGCTTAGTGAGTTTAACAAGCCTCGTGGTCTACAGTTGCTCTCTCTTGGCTTCCTGTGCTCATTGTGAGATGTGACCCTCTGCATGCTGCTCCAGCTCCAGCCACCATGCCCCCCACCCCCGACAATGGACTCTAATTCCCTGGAACCGTCAATTGTAAGCTCAAATAAACTCTTCCTTTTATAAAAAAAAAAAAATCCAAATGATGTTATAAAGCAAGAAGAATTAGAAAAACAGCAGAGTCTTTTACAAGAAAAATTGTATCCACTGCGTACAGATGGTCCCATGATGAGCAAAAATAAAGAAAGAAAGCTGAAGAAGAAGCTGCAACAGAGGAGGAAGAAAGCAGCTGGCTTCCTTACAAAGATCTTTGATGCTAGTTTCCTGTACCAGGCTGAGGAGAGCAGCAGCAAGCAGGAAGATATGGAGGGTGTTGCAGGAGAAGAGGCAGAAGAACCTCAGGAAGAATGCACACTAACAGACCCACCCAGGAAGATACTGAGGTTGCCCACAGCAAGACAGATAGCATCCTAAATTTTCTGAAGTCAACACAAGAAATTTACTTTTATGATGGTATTTCCAAAGACTCAGATTCAGCTGTATGTGTGGAAGCTGCTGAGGAGCTGCTTCATCTCCTTGAGTTTCACAGCATGCCTCCCTCAGATGTGCTCATTCTGGATCACACGAAAACGCTGCTGTTTCTGCAGGACATCAAGAGATTGAAGAGTGCAATAAAGATATTCCCAGAACATTGTATGATGCTTTCTGAGCATGCCAAAGTAATCTCAGGTTTCTTTAACTATTGGATCACACATATCCTTCCTGGGAAAAACAGTGCATAAAATCATTGTCTCATGAAGAAGAGCTAATATGGAACAAGAAGACCTAAGACAGAGATGTGGAATGGCCCGAGAGTTCATGCTCTTACGTATTTACTTTTTTTGTGATTCAAATCCTTGGAACTTTGAAAATATTTCTAATGTATTATTTATTCCTCTGTTTTTGTCATCTGAGTCTTTAAATGAGAAATTGAGGTAAAATAGAAAAATTTCACTTGCTATAAACTGCTGTAAACTAACTGTAAGTTACACTTGTCTTAAATTACTTGCTACATAAAGCAGTTGTTTTTCTGATGCTTGTAATAATAAAAAATTGACATTTTATTAAATAGGATATATAGTTGAAATTATGTATTTTTATAAAATGACAAATCACCCTGTATCCAAAGATCTCCAAGAATGCTTTATTGGGCCCAGAGAGATGGTACAATAAGTACAAGTGCTAGCTACACGAGTCTGATGACCAGAGTTTGAATCCTAGAACCCAACTAAAAGCTGATGTGGTAGTTTACATCCATTATCCCAGTACTCCTACAGCAAGATAGGAGCCAGAGACAGAATTGCCTAGATGCTCAAAGGCCAGATTGCCTGAAGTTTGCAGTACAGCAACAGAAACAAGAAAGGGTCTGTGCAACANGAGATTGGCCTGAGTCTCAGAAGAGACTTTGGACTGTAGACTTTTGAATGGCATTGAAACTGGTAAAGACTATGGGGACTTTTAAGGTTGGACTAAATGCATTTTGCATTTTATATGGTCAGGAGCCTATGGGGGCCAGGGAGTGGAATGTGGTGGTTTGAATGAGTGTCCCCCATAGGCTGTAAGTATTCAGACATTTGTCTCCAGTTGGTGGCACTGTTTTTGGAGGTCTTAGAAGGTGTGGCCATGCTAGAGGAAGTACGTTATTGGGGCAGGCTTAGTGAGTTTAACAAGCCTCGTGGTCTACAGTTGCTCTCTCTTGGCTTCCTGTGCTCATTGTGAGATGTGACCCTCTGCATGCTGCTCCAGCTCCAGCAGCCATGCCCCCCCCCCCGACAATGGACTCTAATTCCCTGGAACCATCAATCTTAAGCTCAAATAAACTCTTCCTTTTATAAGTTCCTTTGGTCATGGTGTTTTATTACAGCAACAGAAAAGTGACTAATACAATGTCTAAAGGACATTGTACACATATATGAAGATATCTTTATGAGAAACCCAGTACCATGTCCAGTGAATTTACATCAATTAAAATATATATTAATACAAGGAAAAAGAATCTTGTGGTGTTCTTCTCAAGTAGGTTACAAGATTCTCATTCCAGAAAAGCCTGCTGTATACTTGGAGGGAAGGAATATCTTGCAATGACACCAAGAAGAATCTTAGCAAACAGCACTGCAAAGGACCCCCATTATTACCAGTCAATCATACCATTTTGTCATCCAGTTAGACATCTACATTGTAGGAACCTGCTCCGGGCCAGCTGGCCAGGTTCCAAGATCCTGACTAAGGAAGAGGTGAGTAGGTGTAGAGTCAAACACCACAGACTTGGGAGTTGGGTGAAAGGCAGGGAAAATGGGAGCACCTGCCAACTCCTTTAATATGGGAAAGATAAGGATTTGTGTATGATCATCCTTTGCTTCTTCTGGAAATGCCTCAGTTGCTGATCAAACCACTGACTCGGCTATTGCTTCACAGCACAGATTGTCTGTTCAGTAGACGAGGAGGTTAAGCATGCTGCTGCAGGTGTGTAACACTATATAACATATTTCCATAAAAATCAACCTTCCCCATTTCTTTAGGTCTTCATTTCTGATATATGAAACTTACATTACATAAATTCTACTTCTTTTGTTTTGTAATCTGTCTTTTGTTATAAGATCTCAACTGGAAATCCATCAATGAGCAAAATAAAAAATCTCTTCCTGCATTAATGGTTTTCCACTGTGACATTCCACTGTGACACTGAGATCTGCTTCCCACATAGCATGCACTTGCTTTGCCCTAAACTCCTTGATATTTGACTTGTATGTGCCAGTCTATATAAAGTCACCCAAAGACTGACTTTTTAAAAAAATCAAGGGGGAACTAGTAAATAACTTGCTCTTACAAGAAGCTGAGGCTATGTTAATTCTCACAATGTAAGATGAAGATTTTGGTAATAATTCACAGTCATTGTCTTAACATCTATTTCACCTTCCTCTGGGGGGGGGTGACTGGAAACTGAATGGCAGGTATTGACATAAACCCTGTTCTTGGTGATTCTACTCCAATTACTGTTGACCTGACAGACATTTCAAATTACGTAAATCAAGCCTTACCTATTGCCTGCTCTACCCTAGGAACATTCTTACTAATTAGCCACAGCTGCAGATTTCTGCTGGCCTGAATGCTGATTTCTCCACTCCGTCACCATGGCTGATTATAGTAATTGCAAACCCCTTTCCTCTTAGGGTTAAGGATTACCACATGGTCTTTTCTTTTCAAAAATTGCTTTATTCCCCTTGAAATGAGGCATTCTAATATAAAAGTAGCATCACCCAGCACTCTTCAGTTTTGCAAAGAAAGCCACCATCGACAGAGCTTCACAAAGACACAAGGGTCTCCTTGGTGAATTGTTTTGGTAGAAAGAATGTTTGTTTTCTGGCAATTCCTAAAGGGCATGGAAGGAAGGGCATGGAAGATTGTCTATAATAAGCCTACTTCACAAATCTCAATTCTCTAAATCTTTTTATTCCTTTCTTCTCATTTAGGGTAAGGAAATTCAAATATTTTAACAACACAAAATGTTAGTGGTGTTAAAATTTCCTTTTTTGGTTACTGAAGCCATTTGGTCAAGGCTTCAGTGACCAAAAAAGGAAATTTCCAGACAAATTGAAAGATGCTTTGACCTGTACACTAAATTAAAAAAAAAATTGGGCAAGTACATCCTTTTGGAAAAGTTGGCCTGGTTACCCTGATATTTTAGCTGCTTTAGTATAACACTCTCAGACAGCATCCCCCTGCAGCTCATCAAGTTCTGGATCATGTGCTTTTAAAAGTTCCTCTGGGGGCTGGAGGGATGGCCTAGCGGTTAAGAGCGCCGATTGCTCTTGCAGAGGACCTGGGTTCGATCCCCAGCACCCACATGGCGGCTGAGAACCATCTGTAACTCCAATTCCAGGAGAACTCCAGTTCCAGGGGAATCCGACGCCCTCTTCTGACCTCCGAGGCATTGCACGACACGGGTGCACAGACCGACATGCAGACAGTACATTCATACACATAAAATAAATAAATAAATAAATAAATAAATAAATAAATAAATAAATAAAGTTCCTCTGAGTCTTCTGACGTCCCCTTTGTATTTCTGGAAGTAGACTTAATGGTTTTCTACCCTATGAATGCTGGGATATGAAGGAATGACAAAGAGCAGGAGGGCTTCTAGAAAATTTAAGAACTTTGTAAGTCAAAAGTCTAAATGAAGCCATTGAAGGGCTTTTTCTCAAAAAAGGAAGAGAGCCTATTTCTTCATAGAAGGTAATCTTGGGATGATTTGGGGATTCAAGTCCACACCTGTAAATCTATCTGAGTATCCTTGTCCAAACTGGTACAGTTCATGCTTTTCAACTAACACCTTAATGTTATTGTAGGCCTTGCTCATATTGTCCATTTAAAACTGTAGCAAGCCGGGTGTGGTGGCGCACACCTTTAATCCTAGCACTTGGCAGGCAGAGGCAGGTGGATCTTTGTGAGTTCAAGGCCAGCCTGGTCTACAGAGCGAGTTCCAGGCCAGCTGGGGCTACAGGGAGACCCTGTCTTGAAAAGACCAAAAAAAAAAAAAAAAACTGTAGCAATTCTGCCACTTTCACTATCTGAACTCCAATTGATATCCAATTTTTGAGCATTTCTGACCTGTAGCTACTAGATATAAAGGATTTGTTCAAGGCTATAACAAGAGCTTTCAAGTTTTCCATTGGAGCTTTGAGTTTTAAACATATGTCCCGGTTCTTATTCTTTATTATTTTGTAAACTCCTCAGCCTAGTCAAAAACAACTAGTCAGCCCTATAGTCAAATTACCACATTGACATTAAAACCAAATGCAAACATCATTTGATATTTGACCCTCCATCCCATTCTGACACTGGCAATTAACTGAGTAATTATGATACATAGTATGCCATTTTCCTCCAAGAAGACCAGGCAGATACACATTTAATAACTTTACAAAGCAGTTCCAGAAAACCATATTGAGCATATTCCACGTGGTTATCCTGGTTATTGAGTACTATGTCATTCAGAATCCCTATGGGAAACAGAGATTTCTTTATGGCTTATCAAGGCCCTTTCATAAAGGATATGTGTGGAGTATAAAGGATAATGAATCGTCCACAGCAGAACAACCAGCCGTCACTAGGAAAGTATACCATTTTTAGGACCAAAAACTCAAAGAATAACCTTTTGAGACAGAGAGATCCCAAAGAAAGCTAGAGTTATGAAAAAGAGGACAGTTGGCAGAAGCTTTGCCTTTTGAAAGGATGCAGATAGTGGTAAATATACCCGCCAAGTATGGAATGCACAAGGCAAGAAATATTCTGACTTCTCTTTTGTGGTATCTTTCAATCTCCTTCCAGTTCTTCATGTGGCTGAGCAGAAGTAGAGGCCAATCAGCCAGTGAAAGCAGAATCTGTAATCTTTGCTGTCAGCCTCCTGCCACAGAAAGAGGCAGGAGAGAGAAACGGATGGATCTGTGAAGGGGTGTGGGGAAGGGGAAAGCTACAAATGCAGAATTGTTAATAAAGGTAAGGGTCACACATACTGTCGCGTTTTTATCTTTGTATGGCTGCAATTATCACATTCTATTAATAAGGAAAGTATATTAGTCAGCTGCCTGATACTCCAACAAAATACCTATGGTCAAAGGCCAAGATTGTGCAATGCCTGTTTGGCTATGAAGGCAGTATGTCATACTGAGAATTCATGTTGGAGTACATGGTCAGGTCTCAAGCCAAAAGGGAGGGATCAGGCTGGGATCACACAATATCCTTTGAGAACATTCACCCAATGAGTTCCATGAAGCCGTACCTACTAAAGGTGCATAGCATGTCCCAATCTTGCATTTTGGAGGTGCTAAGCCTTTAAGACATAGTCCTCTCAGAGACATTTAACACTTGAAGTAGAGGAGACAGTGAGATTGAAAATGGTTAAGGTGTTTAAGATCTCCTGTCTGGAAACTGGACATGTCAAGGATGAAACTAATATATTTTTCTATGTATTCTTTGTTCTGTTATACTGTACCATGGCTTAAATCTATCAATCTGAACATGAAAATAAAAGGAAATAGAAAGCAATGGAGTTCAGGTGGGGGCAAGAGTACAAAAATATTTTTTCTTTGAGATAAACAATATTAAATACTCATATTTTCTGATAGACTTTAACAAACTCCGAAAATGTTTACAGGTTGGTGATTCATTTTCTCTATTAGAATGTAAGGTTCATAAGTAAAAGGACCTTATTCTTCCTGTTTATGATTGTATCTCTGCACTGAACTTCTAAATAGCTTGTTACATAGCATTATATCTGTTCTAGCTGACTATATGGTCACTTTGAACTTGGAGAGCAATAATATCAAAAGAAGAGACAAGAAAAAAGTTGATGGTGATGTCAGGAGAGGAACAACAGAGAATTCTTCCCTCTCTAGAAATTGAGAGAGGACGATGAAAGTCACTAAAAATAACAACAGCTTTGGGGCTGGAAAGATGGCTCAGCAGTTCAGAGCACTTGCTGCTCATTCAGAGGACCAGAGTTCAGACCCAGCATCCACCTCAGAAATGCCTGTACCTCCAGTTCAAAGGGTTGCTGTGTCCCCTTCTGACCTCTATGGGCACCGATGCATGCACAAGTAAAATAAAATAATTTTTTTTAGAATTAAATATCCTGTGTTCTCTTTGCCTTTGGCTCCTGGCCTCTTTTCAAGTGAATTATCTAGGTTAAAATGGCAGCTTTTAGATTGTCCATTAATGTGAACAGAGAATAAAAGAGCTGCAGTGGTGAGGGGAAAGCCCAGTTTTCCTAAGGATGAATTGCGAATTTCGAGATAAAAAGGAAGCACTGATGGGCTAAGTCACGCTGCATTCATCAGAGTTTGGAGGGAAATCCTGTGTGCCATCCAGCCAGGTTGAAACGTTAGCAAGTCATTCATTCACTGCAGCACATCTGCCTTCAGTATCCTGATCACGTGCCACAGAAAAGATAATATGAACTTGGAAAAAAATCAATATATAAAAGGAAAAGACAATGGTCTCTTGGAAAAACAAATTGGGAATGGTACAGTAAGCAGAGGCTTCACCGTCAGCATCATGTTCTCACCCTGCTAAAAGATGCTGAAAGAAAAAAAACGATCCGCCATTTCTAAAACTGGGAAATAAGAAAGTTACTTTTCAATGCTTTTATGGATATATCACTAATGAGAAATAAATCCAGTTACATTCGTTAACTCCTGCCTCCCCCCAAGAGTTATGGCTTTAATTCAGCATGACCTGTCAGCTCAGGAAATTTCCACCCTGAGAGTTTCCTAGCAGAGTCAAAATCAGTCACAGTCAGAAACAGATAAAGATTGTTTTTATGAGAGTGCTTGAGACTGCATTTAAATTCTATCTTTAAAAGTTGCAAAGTGCTTGACTAATGATTTTCCATAGTGTCATTTTCAAACTATTTTGGCATGCCCTATGAATAGTACATACATTGACTATTCAAAAATTAATAAAAAGGCATTATATTTCTTGGAACAGAGTATCTTTGAGAAAGCAAACATCTATCCCAGTACACAGACATTATCCAGCTTATTAGGACTATGGATGTAAGTCGGGGTAGACCTTGGCCTGGCAGTAGAAGGAAAGAGGAATTTGGAATGGGCTGGTCTCACAGGCAAAATAATGGTGCAAGTTCCAGGTTGAAGGAAGACTGTGTGGGCTTTGGAAATGCTTCCAGTTCTTTCCCCTACTTGAGTTAGCAGCACATTTTCACCAAAAGATGTTCTTTCTATGCAACTCTGGGGTCAACAGAAAGAGTCTTAGACTCTGCCTAGTCTCTTTTTACTTTTTACCCTCGAAATTCCTAGGATTATATAAGAAAACCCAGTTGTGGGATAAATTAGACTTTCCTCCCAACAGACTGGCCCTGGCTAGCAGACATCAGAATCCTTCTGAGGAGAGGTGGAGCTATGGATCCAGTGATTCCTCCTAGCCAGGCAGCTCACCTGTGTGTGTGTGTGGGGGGGGTGGGCTTATAAAGCAGAGAGTGAGTGGGTGGCCCTCTCTCTCATCCTGCCAGTACCAAGTTGTATGGAACCTCCTGGGGATATGGGCTTGGGATAAACTTGAAGGGAGCACAAGAGGAGCCCTGTGAGTGAAGGTTTCCCCCACTGACTCTGTGGAAGAACCCATTAAACTCACTAGACTCCCATAACTGAAGTTTTTAGAGACTCCGTTCTTCAGTCCTTCTCTTGGGTTCTCAGGGCAGGGGAGTGGAAGGGGTATGAAAGCTGCTCTCCTGGGAAGAAAAATTTAATGCAACACCAGTAAAGAGGCAGAAGCAGCATGCTTGGGGGATGGAGTTCTGAGGAGGTACGGTACCTGGGCTGAGAAGCAGTGCAGAACTGTCCCTCACTATTACTAGAAGAATGGTGGCAAGAAGGAGGAGAAGCAGTGCAGAACTGTCCCTCACTGTTACTAGAAGAATGGTGACAAGATGGAGGAGAAGCAGTGCAGAACTGTCCCTCACTGTTACTAGAAGAATGGTGGCAAGATGGAAGAGAAGCAGCTCATGGACAATCCAAATTACCCGATGAGCCAGAGGGGTCAAATGGATCCAAGGGAAATGTTTATTTAGGCCAGGTTTTGGAAACAAACTCAGTATTTTACATACATCATTCAGAGTAAAAAACAATATACATTTTTGTTCAAAGACATTAAGCTTCAAATAGACTCCTTTCTCAATAACGGCCCCCAAAAGTTATTTGTTGCAACTATGTCATTGTACTGGTCCTATCCTTTTCAGTTAATCGACTAGGAGCTGATCTGACCAAATTTAGAGGTTTGTCTTCATTCCCTCCCGCACCAAACTTTCCCAGGTTCACAAACAGCATGTTAGTTTTGCCCAAGTTGGGACTGATGTCTAATTAGGTGGAAGCTGAGATTGCGCTACAGCTGAGACTGAGCCTACCCCCTGACTGCCACCAGCGGTCATACAGCAGCCAGCGTGCACCAGAGGCCTCATCAATGTTTACTGTATGAAAACCATAAACGAGGCTGTTGGCCAGAAGGAAGGGTAAACATTTAAGTGGTTCAGCCTACAATACCTCTCTACTTTGCTTGGCTTATTTATTATGAACTTGTTTATCTTGGTACAGGGCTTGACAAGTGCTAGGCAAGCAATTCTGCTTAGCTTATAAATGACATGAGAAGTAGGACAAAAGAATAGGATAGATTGAAAACAAAATAAATCCTAACAGCTATTCTGGGTGAACTGTCTAAACCTGTGTGGACACGTGATACTTCCTGAGCAGAACTCAGAACTTGATGAACTCACCCAAGTACACCCAGCAGAGGGCCACCATCTCCCTCCTGGAGAAAGAGATTGACCAGGGAACCAGGCTAGTTTCATTTCTTCCAGAATTACTCATAGCACCAAATCATTGGGCTTTTTGAAGAGGGATATGGAGTGAGACTAAGAGCACCACCTCAGTGGGGTTCCTTCATAACACCAAGAATACAGAGGAGCCTTCTGGGAAAATTGTCCCAGGGCTGACGACCCGCATGACATGCCTGTCACTTTACACAGTGTCCAGTGTTTACTTTTAGTTTCATAAGTCAATGTCTTCCAAAATGTTGACTTTTTTATTATTTGTACCAGCTTCTAAAGTTCACAGATGTTTTGTTTCACTCTGCCCCCACAAGTCAGCAGTAATCAATCCCAGATAATCAGGAGGAGACTCTAATTTCCCAAACTATTCCTCAATCTCAGGGATAAATCCTGAACAGGGTATGGTCCATTAATGGGGGTGTTCGTGAAGGAGGGAACTAATGGAATTACCCATGCATCATGGGAAAAATCCAAATGCCAACTTGAAATATTTTAAAGCTCTCTAGGCATTTGTGAAATATATAATAGGCTATAGGATATCTTGGCTAGTTCTGCATGTACAAACATTCTAATGCCACAAAACACACCCAGACAAATCTTCAAATACAAATATAGATTTGTATTTCAGAGCCCAGAAAAACAGAACTTCACAAAAATCCAACTTTAACTGATTTTAAGGTCAAAAGTCTTTGAAACTACCCAGTAGCACATGGTTTCCATCAGTAATAATGAGTCTGGTCAGCCAATCAACCCAGAATTGTCAAAAGGCCCAAACGCCACGAGAACATGATCAAAACTTTAAAATTCTATTCAAGGAATGGTTTCACAATATTGTACTTTTATAATGGAATCTTTCTGGTTCTATTTACATAAAATCACCTAAAACATTTCAGAACATAACAAATTGAAATTTTTCAAATGAAATCATTCAAATAAAATGAAAAGACTGGACAGGTATAACTATTTGTGAGATCAACAATAGAACATAAATTTGGATGAGTTAAAAGAGAAAGAGAAAATGTTAAATAATCAAGCCTATGTATTATATGTGGAAGATTAAACTTGTCATGGAATTGTTTTCTTCTTGAATTGAAGTCAGTGGAAACTTTTGATAAAAATCATGCATTTGATAAAAATTCATGAGTAATTCTGCTGTTATTTTTAGCTAGAGTTCTTATGAAAACAATTTCAACAAATCACTTTGGTGCTTTCCAAGCCTTTAAATTAGCGCTGATTTCATATATGTCAACAACAAATAGATATTTCTAAACAGTTTAGTTGAAGTTACCTTTTATCTATATTTTTCTATGGTGTCCATACATGACCTCTTAAATTTTATATGCCTTTATCATATTTGCATATGGCTTATAATAATACACATCTTTCTTTTACCAAAGAAGTTTGAGGAAAAGTTTATATGGGGTCACATCAACCCAAAACTACAGAATATTATAAAAGTAATGTTTCTCCATGACTACATCTCCTCACTGTTTTCATTCCTCTCACTTCTTCATTTTGTTTATTCAATGACCTGCTCATGACTCTGTGCCCAATCTCCAAATGTCAGATACACAAAATGTCCAGGTTAGAAATATATATGGTGAGAAAGAGCCTCCTGTAATCTTATGCTCGCCCTAACCCTTTTCTGGCCAGTGTTTTTGTGTCTGCCTGTATTTCAATCCTAATTTTGTACCTCTTAAGAGAATTTTTCGGGGAAAGTCATGTTATCACCTAAAATTGAACAGTATAAACAAAACTCACTGCTTCTCCCTCACACTGACTTTCCACTCCAACTTTGGGCAGCAGTCAGGCACACTGAATCTAGCCTTGTCTCTCAGGCCAGGAACTTTGGAGTCATCTCATTTCTCTATCTTTCCTTCTTCATACTCACTCTATTCATCCTTCTCACTACATCTATCATCAAACAAATGATTTTTAAAAACCATGTTGCTTTTCTTTCTCACATTGTTCTTTGGTACACTATCTCCTACAGTAGGAAACACAAAATCATTCCTACTAAACACAAATATCATTCCTACTAAAGACCAAGTTCACCCTGAATAGGAACTGAGGCATTACAAATTTAATATCAATCATTCCTTTGCTTGATCGATTTTGAAGATAGATTTATTTATTTGGTGCCAAGTATCCAACCTATCTATGGAGTTTCAGTGAACTGATTAAAAAAAAGATGTGTATGTATGTATAGATGTGTTTTTATAAGGTATATTATTATTAATTGATTTACCCATGTATTTGAACTAATTCTGCAACAAAAGATATTTTCTTTAAAAACTCTTAAGTCGCTGTTTTCTGTTCTCGCTTTGGGGACTATTTTTGAACCCTGGGGGCAGTATAGCTTGATTCTGAAAGTTTGAGTAGCACATTATTGGTTTGTGGATGCTTTGACACGAATGGTGGTATTTATTAGCCATTCACAACTCATACTGTATATACACCTCTCATTTTTCTTTCAGATGTAGCTGGTCAAGGAGCCATCTACCTTCTTAGAGACCTTTAGAGTCAGCCTTCTACAGAAGATTAAGGGAAGCATAATGGATTACATAGGTTTCAGGACCATTCTGTTTCAAGAAGATTTTCTCATTTTCTCATAAGTAAGTGCAGCGATTCATGTGATTCGAACACATGAAAGATGAGCCCAAGGAATGATGTCATCTCACTGAAAGTTTAGCCATCACACAGAAAGTCATATGCAACTTACACAGTTGAGTTTATGCATCTGTAGACTTTGCTTTTCTTTGAATAACATTTTTTGTCACAGAGTCTAAAAACTTCAGTTAAATTAGAACAGGTTGTTGAATGTAATGCAATTTAGCTGATTAAAAGATATACAGATGAGTTTGATCAAAATGCATGACTATCAGACTAGCTGAAGTCATTAATCAGAAAGCACTGGAATAATCAGTAGTAATTAGCCACCAGCCTATTTTCTCATGGTCATCTTACTAATTAAATTAGTCTTGATTTGAAGTATAGGGAATATAGATTGAAAACTACTTATTCTAGCTAACGATAGGCTGCAGTGAATTCCAGTGAGCAATTGTTGGTTTGTGAAAATTTCTATGCAATGACATTTCCAGGCATTATGAGATTTTTTTTTCTACCTTAAATTGAATGAATATTTTATAGGACCTGCTTATAAAATTACTGTTAGAGTAAGGGAAATACTTTTTTAAATACATTAAAATCTTGTTATCCTATTCAAGAAAATAAAAGGAAAGCTTTAAGCCTAAAAATAATAGACTGTCCTCTGCCATTTCATTAGCTATCTTAAAAGTGTCAAAAGAGAGTTTCATGCCATATGGGAGAACCAAGATACCAAGACCTCAGGAAATCAACCTTGCCTGCTTCCAGTGTGAAGACAGCAAAGCCATGACTGAAGCTTTGTCCTCTTTGGCCTGTTACTGTGAACAATCTGTTTATAAACATGTAGGAGAACTGAAAAAAGAAAGGAAAGAAAAAATAAGATGCTAACAAACAGTACTGATCATTCAGATCTTCCAGGCGTTACGGGATTTGTATCCAAGGCCTCCACGGAGCCCTTTCCTATCTACCTGAAAACTGCAAATCACAGAGGCACTCGGGAAGTAATCCTGACACTGCTTCCTGAGCCCAGTGTGTTTTAGGCGAAGCTCTACATAAATCATCCTAGAAGACAAAGGTCATTTTTTATGGAGAATTCCACAGCCCCGTGTGCACGCCACTTCAGTGTTCAACTGTTACAAGGTTCTGCCTTGCTCTGTAAGGTCATTCTTTCTCTCCGCTGTGTGCTCTGATGAGATTGAAAACATCTGGTCCTCATTCCTGTTATTATAATGACATTTCCTGTTCTAGAGTTCCTTTTTAAATCACCCTCAACCTTCTCTTCTTTAGGCTAAATTCCAAGTCCACTAACTCCTCTTGAGTCTTCCGTGCCAGGCTTTTAAATATTCCTGCCCTGCTCTGCATCCATAAAGAGCTCAGAACTGGTCTCTAGGCTGAGAGGAACGTGAAATCCCCGGGGTTCTGCTCTGTGTTCACCCAGTAACCACCGTTCACCGCTCTGCTGCAGCCCAACATTTGCCCCAGTCAAATGCACTGAAGCAGAAGGAACGCTTTTACTTCAGGGAGAGACTTTTCTATCAGCTTGCTTTCCCTCTGTGTCCCAGGGGAAGATGGCGGGGCAGATGGGGCTTTGGGAGTCAAGTGGCAGACAGCTGTGGCTTCAGCTTCTGACCGGTCGCACAGCTCCAGAGGGACTGGAAGGTCAAGGGAAGCCTGGACAACCACAGACCTTTCACGTGGCTGGGAGGAGGAGATGACCGATCCCTATTAAAACACCGGCTGCCGGACGTGCCATTGGGGCTGGCACGCTAATTGAAACCAGCAGAGTTTGCAGCTCTTTGCTGTTGATGCTCAGCATGGAATAACTTTTCCTTCCACAGGAAAGGCAGAGCTTGGGCAGTAAAGCAAGGGTACTATTAAAAAAAAAAACCAGTTCAACACAGCGCCCTGCAATAGTTATAGATAAGACGTTTCTCTTTAGTTCTTAAGAAGTTCAGTTATTAGCCGGGCGTGGTGGTGCACGCCTTTAATCCTAGCACTCAGGAGGCAGAGGCAGGTGGATCTTTGTGAGTTCAAGGCCAGCCTGGTCTATAGAGTGAGTTCCAGGACAGCTGGGGCTACAGGGAGACCCTGTCTTGCAAACACCAAAAAAAAAAAAAAAAAAAAAAAAAAAAAAAAAAAAAAGTTCAATTATTAAATAAATTTTCAGCAATCTAAGTAGCTTAGTTTTACTACAATTTAATTTCTTCTAAATAAGAGTAACACATCCACACAGTTCAACAGTTCTAAATGATTTTATGGAACAGCAGTAAACTGCTCGTCTCACCAAGACACACCTTTCTTTCCCACAGCCCATCCCTTTGAAGCCCCTTAGGTACTGAGTTTGCCACCTCTGTCTCTGTGTGACATACTTCCTGGTTAGCTTTGATTTTCAGTTTTTGACACTCAGAGATTGGTATATAAAATGATATAAAATGATAACGTGTGTCACACCACCTGTTCCTCATTCATCTTGTATTTATAGTCTGCCAATATAGTTAAGCCATAAGCATGGTTCAAGAAATAAGAAGAAGGGTGGGGTGTGGCTTCAATGGTAGAGTGCTAGCTTAGGCCTGCCGCCATCACCAGTAATGTAAAACAAAAGTAGCATTGTTGTAGTGTATGTACACTATTTGCAGATAAGCTCTGTAGGATAATGTAATCATTCTTAACTATTTATACAATTTTCTGTTTTCTCTACAAATGTTCCTTATTTTTCCATTTGTTTGATTTTCTAAAAAGTTTTCAGTAATTTCTTTTCATACACTCCCAAGTCATCTGTCTCTCTTTTACATATTCAAATACATCAGGTATTCTGTCAATTTATTTGTGTAGATGTATTTCTCCTACAACCTTTTGCTCCGCTGATCTGAAGTAGTGCCTCTATACCACGTGCATTAACTGACATGTCTCTTCCTTTGGTCCCACATGAGAAGATCTGATGTTTGATGGATTTCATCTCTTCATGGGGTTACAATCATGTTTTGTTGGAGAACATCCTCTCAATAGCTTCTTGAGAAGTTATACATGAGTGACAAATATTTCGAGATCTGTCAAATTTGAAAACATCTTCACTTTGTCACATTCAATACATTAATAATTAAGTTATGGAATTATTGTCACTCAGAATTTTGAAGATTTTGCTTTGTTTTTATCTGGTTTACAGTAAGTGCATTGTCTAAAGTCAGGTGATTCTGAATCTTTTCTATGTAATGTGATTTGTTTCCGTTCCGGATGTTTATAGGATCTTCTCTTTGCCCTGGATGCGCACAATGGTGGGTGTGTCCCGGTGTCATCCACCCTAATACCATGCTGAGCACTTACAGGGACTGTCAAGAGCTTCTTGAATTATTGACTTTATGATTGTTTCCTTTTGCTTTCTCTGTTCTTTCCTGAAATACTTTCAAATGTTGAAATTCCTGGGTCAATATACTAATTATCTTTTAACCTTTTTGATTCATTTTAATCCTGTTTCTACTTCTATCTTTGAGTTTTACATTCTTTCTATTGGTTCATAAATGTCTACAAGCACTCTTTCATATAAGAAATAGTTTTATTATTATTTAATGTAAAATATCTAAAGTTCATGTTATATTTGATAGTATCCTATTTTGGTTTCATAAGTGCTACATTTTTCTCATCTAACAAGAGTAATGGTTCTCTCTTTTGCTAAGTGTTTTCTTTCCTATAGACTGGAGTTCTGCATTGCTTTTATATCTGCTCTTTTTTTTTTTTAAAGAATATTTTTTAAAGTTTTTTTATTTAATTTTATTTATTTTCGTATGTGTATGCATGTGTATATCATACTGTCTGCATGTAGGTTGGTACACCCATGTCGTGCAATGTCGCAGAGGTCAGAAGAGGGCATCGGATTCCCATGGAACTGGAGTTAAAGACGGTTTTCAGCCGCCATGTGGGTGCTGGGGATCAAACCCGGGTCTCTGCAAGAGCACTCGGTGCTGTTAACTGCTAGGCCATCTCTCCAGCCCCTATTCCTGCTCTTTTGGATGCTTACAAGGTTTAAGATGGCAGATTTCTTCAAATGTTCACAACTGACCACCAACTATTTTTAAAATTTATTTATTTGTATAATTTTGATCAAATATAGACCTGTGTCCCCCCACCCCCCCACCCCACTAGAGCTCATGCATTCTGCCAAACATGCTTTTCATCTCTTTCTCAGTCTTTCTCGATATTCTCCATGTGGAAGTTGACTGTTTTGAGCAGAAGTTCACAGTTTCAGTCAGTTCTTCTATGCACTCCTTTCTGTTGTTGTTGTTGTTGTTGTTGTTATAGACACAGAAGCTTGGATGGTATGTAATCGCCAAAACCGTGGTTTCTCTATACAGGGTGTACAAGTTCTTCTTGTTGCTTATTGTGCACAAGCTTATCATCCTCTAGTGGTTAGGAGATCTCCTAACCACGGTAGGGATGTCTGATGCATTTTAACTATGATGGCATGGAGAATTTCTTTAATTGTTCTTGTCTGTTTGGAGTTCTATTGGTGCTTCTGTGTATTGTGTGGGTTTGGGCTTTTTTTAGTTGGGGAAGTCTTCGCTATTATTTTCTGTTTGAAGATCTGATCCATACCACTCTCTTGCGGATTACTTCTCCTTCCTCTCTCCAATGATGCAGAGGTTTGAATCTTTTCATAGTGTTCCAAGTTCCTGGTTGTTTCACTTTTGCTGTAATTTTTAAATTTTTCATAATCTTTGCGTGAGGTTTTTAGTTGTTCTGTGTAATCTTCCAGGTCTGATATTCTTTGTTCTGCTCCTCCATTCTGCTCCTGAGGCTTTTTTTCCATTCCTTTCCTCTTGCATTGGATGAGGTTTGAATTTCCTTTTCATTTCCTCTTCTGGTTTCTTTTAGTATTTCTTACTTCTTTTTTGGAGGGTTCTCAATCTCTTCCTGTAGCTCTTTGCTTCGCGGTTGGTTTCCTTATCTTTTAAAACATGAGATCTTTTCAGTGATTTTATTCTACTTCCTTCCGGGTAGTTGTCATTTTCCCTCTCTATTGTCCCTTCTTTGAGTTCCTTCATTCTCTTTCTTAGG
>VZQC01006537.1:304060-390855 GCA_009823505.1 Rhizomys pruinosus
TCTTTCATTTGCTCTTTATAATCTTGTAGTTCTTTAAATATGTTCCCAATTATGTTTCTGATATCTGTGTCCTGGGCCATCCAGGGGGATCCCACTGTAGGAATCTTCCATAGGGTTTATAGAGCTTGGTGCAGGATTATCCTGCCCCTTTCCCGTGTTGTCTCTTCTTCGTGTTCCTGGCATATGGGCTTCTCCTTGCCTGTATTCCAATGTGAGTCCTAAATGCCTCTTCATTGTGTTAAAGGCTTGCTTTGCTTGCCTCCTTTAGATGCCTTCATAATCCCAGTTGGCGTGGGTGTGTGTGTGTGTGGAGGTGTGGTGCTCTTTAGCCTGTGCCCCGTACCTGCGCTTCAGCTGGTCTCAGGAGATCTCAGATCTCAAGACTCACACAACCCTACCTTTTATACCAGCTGGGAGTATAACTCTGCCCCCAGAGCCACAAAATCCAATTAAGCCAAAGACAACTGGATTAATGGATTAACTAGATTAAGTCAACCCTCAATCAGCCTTGCTGAAGCACCCAGCTCCTACCTACCTACCTGTGCTTGCTTCAGCTGGTCTCGGGAGATCTCCCACCAACTATTTTTAAGTTCAAGGTTATGGAACAAATAAACTGATTTTAAACTTAGCCCTTCCTCTCTGTGTGCTCCTTTCTGGGTGTGATCTGATTGGGGTGCTTCATTGGTGTCACCTGGTTATCATTATTGGAGCTTTTATCTTGGGTTGATCAGTTCCAAAGAGTGATTTCTACCTAGGAGGTAGCAGTTGGGTCACCAGTATTTTAGAAGCCATGAAACAGAAGAAAACTGAGGTCTTAATATTCAGAACTATAACTTGCATTGAATTCTGCTCTTCTTCATAAAGATGCCTAAATAATAGCTTTTGTTTGCTTGTTTTTGTCTTTGAAAAGAGGATCTTTTTATGCTACTCAAGTTGGTCCCCAACTCCTGGACATGTACATTGTACCAACAAGATCCCTAAATCTTGGTCCTTCCTAGCTTCCCCCACCTCAGAGCATGTCTGTTTCATCCCCTGTGGTGGGGGTGGGGTATCCTGTATTATGCTGGACAAAACAAGACAGTTGCATGGAAGGAGAGAAAACCTTGGATTTCACTCACTGGTGTGGAGCTCAAGTAGTCCAGGCTGGCTGGCCAGTGAGCTCCAAGGATCTGTCCCTCTCTGCCTCCCCAGGACTGGGATTATATACTCATGCCACCATGCATAACCCTTTTAAAAACATGGGTTCTGAAATCAAACTCAGGTCCTGTGGCAAGCATTTTAGTAACTGAGCCATCTCCCTTCTAGCTAGCCCAGTCTTCCTTGAACTATTAATTAAGTCTCTGGTAATCCTGCCTCTAACTCATTTTATCAGGTACCTAATACTCATTTACTGAGCTGTTTGGTGGCATTTTGGTACAAGCTACTAGCTTCTTAGTTTCCTAAACTATTGTATTGAGATTTTGTGTTTTCATTGCTATAGTCTTAATCAGCATTTCAGCATTTGATCTTTCCAGATTTCACCACTCTCATATTTCTATTCCCCTTCCACATTCATCTCATGAACTTTTGTTTTAGAGAGTTTCTATAATAAAGGAAGGACATATATTTAAATGTATCCATATGTTTCATATGCCATTTTTAACCAGAAGACACCTCAGATAGAATTAATTCATGTAACAAGTCAAAGCTAGGGTCTAGCTAACTCAGGTGATCATGCTGCAGATAGTAGTCTGTAGACCAACTCATTAACACTGTAGTACATTCACCAGCTTCATTAGCTGGTCTCCTTGAGAAATACAGATATGTTTTAGATTGGGGTCAGTATTCTCTACAGGAAAACATAGCTACATAGCCCTGTGGTTTGTTAGACAGGCTTTGGAGAATTAGCATAACTTCCTTAAGGTTTAATTTCTTTGTGAAATGGAGATAAAATTTCTTTGGGCTGGAAGTATAGTTCCATAGTAGAGCATGGGCTTACCATACCCAAGCCCTGCATTCATGCCACAACATGAAACAAAAAAACGACAAAGCCCAACATCTTTATTTGGCTGGGAGGCAAGAGTGGATACTGAAAGAGCTGGGGCCATATTATTATTTCATAACTCTCTAAAAGTATTCCCTTGTGTTTTTGATATCTCAAAAATCATTGAAATGATCATCTAACTCTTATTATGTTTTAAACTACAACTACATATTTTGATTAAAGTGAAATTTTAAGTGGACATTGATTGCAAGTATTGTGATAAAAGTACACATTGTGGTAGTTATTTAGTTATTTATCGGGACACTATTTCTTATTGATACACTAGCTTAGCTGCTAAGTTTTTGTACAGTGTGTGTTATCACTAAACTATATTTTCTACTATGAAATGAGAATCATGATATTTCCATAAGGTAGCTTTGAATGATATGGATGTTATACAATAAATGCCTCATATGTGTTTAGTCTTAAGGATGAATGTCTTTAAAAATGCAAAAAAAAAATAGCTGGGCGTGGTGGTGCACGACTTTAATCCTAACACTTGGGAGGCAGAGGCAGGTGGATCTTTGTGAGTTCAAGGCCAGCCTGGTCTACAGAGTGAGTTCCAGGACAGCTGGGGCTACAGGGAGACCCTGTCTCAAAAAGACAAAAATAATAATAATAATAGTTTTCATATTTTAATAAAAGGAAATTTTCGTTCAAATGTGGCAGTTATTTGTTTTTTTGGTCTTTTCTTTTTTTTTAATTTTTTAAATTTCTTTATGTGTATGAATGTACTGTCTGCATGCAGGTTTGTGCACCCATGTCGTGCAATGCCACGGAGGTCAGAAGAGGGTGTCGGATTCCCCTGGAACTGGAGTTCTCCTGGAATTGGAGTTTCAGACAGTTCTCAGCAGCCATGTGGGTGCTGGGGATCGAACCTGGGTCCTCTGTAAGAGCGGTCGGCGCTCTTAACGGCTAGGCCATCTCTCCAGCCCCCGTCTTTTTGGTCTTTTCGAGACAGGGTCTCCCTGTAGCCCCAGCTGTCCTGGAACTCACTCTGTAGACCAGGCTGGTCTTGAACTCACAAAGATCCACCTGCCTCTGCCTCTCGAGTGCTAGGATTAAAGGCCTGTGCCACAACACCTGGCCCAAATGTGGTAGTTATTAAGGATTTATCTATTAAATTCAATTTCAGGACAATCTAGAAAGCCTCTCCCTGATAAAATTTACTTAGCTCTTTGGAAAGCATGTGTGTTGGCGTGTGTGTGCATGTGCACATATGAGAGAAAGAAAGAGACCTGAGAAAGCATATATCAAATGTTTACTTCTTGAAACATGAGAATAACTTCTGCTTTTATTTAATATTATTTTTAATATCTTTACTGCTTATTTTTTATGGATGCAACTGTTTTTTTAAGGTTTCCCATAACCAGAAAAACAAAAGTTTTAAGGATTTATATCCTTAAAGAACTATGAAGATTCTAATTGATCCCTTAAATGTTTTAAGGATTTAAGGGATCAGTTAGAATCTTCATAGTCACACATAATTCCCAAGAGCCAAATGAAGGTGTGAAGATTCCACAATCTATCCTAGCTGAACAGTAGTCTCTCCAGAATTCTTAAATGCATTTCATTGAAATTTATTATTATATGTCAAAGATGCTTTTCTAAAATGGAGCCATCTCTTCCACCACAGATAGCTAAAAATTCAGAAAAACATGTAATCAGATTTTTTAAATATAGAGATTGATTTTTTTAAGTGAAAAGGAAGTTCTGAATTGGGAAAATATAAAAATGGAATTCAAAATGAGATCAAGAAGTGGGAGCTGAAACTATGTGCTGAAAACCATAGAAGTTGTGCATGTACACGTCGGACTCAAGGGCTGGGAGATGGTTTAGAACCAGCCATCGCCAAGAAAGAGGTCTTTAAACTGATGCTTTTTTTTTTAATTTAATTTTATTTATTTTTGAATGTGTATGAATGTACTGTCTGCATGTAGGTTTGTGCACCCGTGTCGTGCAATGCCGCGGAGGTCAGAAGAGGGTCTCGGATTCCCCTGGAACTGGAGTTCTCCTGGATGCTTTTAAAGGTATTATTTTTTTCAGTATCAACTTGTTTATTTGAGGGGAAACTTTTCAAAGTGTTTTTTTAAACAGATATTTGAATAAAGTACTGTATTAGTCACTCTTCTGTTGCTGTGATAAAACCACCATGACCAAGAGAACTTATAAAAGGAAGAGTTTATTTGAGCTTACGATTGCAGGTTCCAGGGAGTCCATTTTGGTGGGAGGCATGGTAGCTGGATCTTGAGCTGGAGCAGCAAGCCGAGGTTCACATCTGGCAATGAGCACTGTCAAGAGAGAGAGAGACTGGAGACCACAAGGCTTGTTAAACTCACTAAGCCCACCACCAATGATGTACTTCCTCCAGCATGGCCACACCTTCTAAGACCTCCAAGAACAGTGCCACCAACTGGAGACAAAATGTCTGAATACTTAAAGCCTATGGGGGACACTATCATTCAAACCACCATAAGTACATATTAAGAAAATTAGATAAAATAATTTTGATAAAAAACACTTATAATCATATGAGATATAGTCATTATTAATATTTAGCATATATTCTACATGATTTGCAATCATATATATGCATATATAATACAACTTGTTGCAGAAACAAGATCTTTTAAAAATGTATTAAATTGCCAGGCGTGGTGGCACATGCCTTTAATCTTAGCACTTAGGAGGCAGAGGCAGGCGGATCTATGTGAGTTCAAGGCCAGCCTGGTCTACAGAGTGAGTTCCAGGACAGCTGGGGCTACAGGGGACCCTGTCTCAAAAAGACCAAAAAAAGTATTAAATTATTTTTTAAATTATGTATATATTACACCTCCTTTTCTTGCCCTGTCCTCCTCTCATTACTCCTTTGTCCCCTAGACAGTTTTACTGCTACTTTCCTGTCTCCTACACACACACACACACACACACACACACACACACACATATATATATATATATATATATATGAGATATGTGTAATTTTCTGTATTTATATAAAATCTAGGATCCACAGTTAGAAAAAAATATGATTTTTTCTTTCTAAAACTTAGCTTAATTCACTTAGTATGATTATCTCCAGTTGCACCAATTTTCCTGCAACCTGCATGATGTCATTCTTCTTTATGGCTGACAAAAATTCCATTGTGTACATATACCACATTTTCTTATCCATTCTTCTGTTGTTGGACACTTGGGTTGGTTCCACCTCTTAGCTATTGTGTATAAGGCTGCAATAAACAGGCCTCGATGGTTTATATTCCCACTAGCACCATATAAGAAAATTTTTCTCCACATCCTTTCCAGCTTTTGTAAGATTATTTTTTAGTTACATCCATTTTAAATAGAATGAGATAACATTCATTGTAGTATTGATTTGTTATTTCTCTCATGGCTAATCTTTGCATATTGTTTATACATTTCTTTACCATTTATTCCTTTGTGAAGTATGTACTCAGAATCCCTGTCCATATTTTAAATGAGTTACTAGGATTTTTGTTGTGACATCTTTTAGTTCTTTATACACTGTGGATATTAATCCTCTGTCAGATGAAAAGTTGGCAAAGTTTTTTTTTTTCCACTTCATACAGTGTATCTTCACTCTTGATTGTTTCTTCCGTTGTGCAGAAGCTTTTAGTTTGATGTAATGCCATATGTCAATATTTGATTTTGCTACCTGTTTTGGGGAGGATGAGATAAAAAGTCATTGCCTATAACCATATATTTCACTACTTCTTCATGCTTCCCTAATGGTTTCAGAGTTCTGAGTCTTGCATTTATGTCTTTATCTTCAATCCATTTCTCTGCATGGTGAAAGATAGTGATCTAATTTCAGTCTTCTGTACATGGATGTCCAGAGTTCCCAGCAGCTTTGTATGTTTTGGGAACCTTTGTAAAGAAACAATTGACTGTGCAATTGGGGTTTTTCTGGGCTCTCTATTCCATCTCATTGGTCTGTGTGACTGATTTTATACCAATACTTCATTGCCTTGGTTTTTATGTTTATGTTTTTAGGGTGTGTATTGAAGATAACTTCAACTTTGTTCTTTTCAAATTAAAAAAAATTATGCTTATTACTTTATGTGTTTGAATGTATTACCTGCATGTTTGTAAGTGCACTTGTGTTGTGGAATGTTTATGAAGGTGAGAGGAGGTTATTTCATCCCCTGGAACTAGAGTTACAACTGTTGTTGGCCACTATGTGGGAGCTGGAAACTAAGCCTGTGTCCTCTGCAAGAGCAACCAGTGTTCTTAAACCATGGATCCATCTCTCTAGCCTCCAAATGTGATCTTGCTCAAGACTGCTTTGGGCATTTGCAGAGCATTCTTTTCAACAGTTTCAGTATACACAGGTTTTCTTGAATATATATTTTAATCAAACAATAACATTAAAACTATATACACATAGTTGTCATTTATGCAAATTATGAGTTCTAAAGTTTCCTTGAGCATTATTTTATCAAATATTGAACTATTGCTCCTTAAAGAATTACAGAGGTAAGTTCTGAAGTCTCTGGTCACAAAAATCATCATGATCAATCAACCAATCACTACATAACTTTGTTACCATTTTCTTTCTTTTTCGTGAAAACGTTTAAAGTCAACCCTCTTAGAATGACGCATAAACTACAAAATTGTTCACTATGGCTACCATGTTGTACATTAGATTCTCAGTGTTTATTCATTTTTGTAACTAAAATTTTATAGCTTTTATCAATAATTTCTCATTTCCTTCTACTATTTAAAGCCATCCCCATATAGCTTTGCTTTATGCATGTTTTGTTACAAAACACCATTCAGTATGTGGTTACTTCATTAGCATCAAATTCACAGCTAAGAGCTTGTACTTTATGCTTTGAACAAAGCTTATAAAGCAATATGTTTTGGGGGGCTGGAGAGATGGCCTAGCGGTTAAGAGCTCCGACTGCTCTTACAGAGGACCTGGGTTCTATCCCCAGCACCCACATGGCGGCCGAGAACCTCTGAAACTCCAATTCCAGGAGAACTCCAGTTCCAGTGGAATCCGACACCTTCTTCTGACCTCCTCCGCATTGCATGACATGGGTGCACAAACCTGCATGCAGACAGTACATTCATACACATACAGAAATAAATTTAAAAAATTAAAAAAATAAAAAATAAAAAATAAAGCAATATATTTTCTACTCAAAACATGTCACAGCCTTCTTGCACTCTAGTACTCTAAGCAACACATCAACTGTGTGCTTTAGGAGCATCTATCCCAGCCTTTGATGTTCATGATTCTACTCTTAGCTTTTTCTTTTTTTAACACTCCTTACATATAGCAAATTTATAAAGTCTGAAATTAAACTATAAGTTACTTGCAAAACATATTTAGGGATTCACAGTTTAACTGTAAGCTTGTGTATAGGTAAAAAATATAACTTTACATTACAAAATTACATAGCGAACTGATGTATATTTCAATGTACTTTAAAAAAAAAAGATTTATTCTTTCTCAAAAACCTTAGAACTGAGGAAAATAGAGACATGTACTTCAAGCTATATCTATAATGATAATGGTCAATATGATATTATCTTACTGATCAATCTTACTGATCAAAAAACCCACTTTGACTTACATATAAGGATTTGGAGAAAGTTCATGGTGTGCTGAACAGGAAGTACATTCTTTGATGTTTGGGTGGAATACTCAGTAGATGTCTGTTAGGTCCATTTGGTGTATTGTATTGTTCAGTTCAGATGTCTCTCTTTTTATTTTGGTTCAGTTGACTTGTCTAATGGACAGAGTAGGGTATTGAAGTCCCCTATTACTAGTGTGTTGGAGTTAATCTGTGCCTTAAAGTCCTGTAGAATTGTGTTTACAAAGTTCAGTGCATATAAATTCATGATTGTGATATCTTGGTTAACTGTTCCTTTGATAAAAATGAAGTAAATCTCTTCATCTCTTCTGATTAGTTTTCATTTGAAATCTATTTTATTTGATATTAGAATAGTAACTCCTGCTTGTTTCTTAGTCCCATTTGCTTGGAATACTTTTTCCATCCTTTCATAGTGCCTGTCCTTGAAGGTGAGATGACTTTCTTGCAGACAACAAAAAGATGGATTTTGCTTCTTAATCTATTCTACTAATCTATGCCTCTTGGTTGGAGAGTTCAGTCCACTGATACTTAAAGTTATTATTGAGAGACATATATTGTTTCCCATCATTTTGGTCTCTGGTGCATTCTTGTTCTAGGTTTGTATTTCCACAGGAATACCTTCATTAATTATTTTCTGTTGCTGCTTGGGTATAGTCATTCCTTCCTTCTGTTCCTTGTATTGCTTCAAGTATTCTCTGAAGGGCTGGCTTTGTGGACATGAATTCTTTCAGCCTACTTATATCATGAAAAATTTTCCTTTCTCTTTCAACTATAATAGACAGTTTTGCTGGGTAAAGTATTCTGGGTTGACATCTATAGTCGTTTAGAACTGGGATTACTTTGACTCAAGCTCTCTGGCTTTCATCATTTGCACTGAAAAATCAGCTGTAATTCTGATGGGTTTTCCTTTATATGTGACTCGTTTTTTTCTTTTGAAGCTTTCAGTATTCTCCCTTTGATTTGAACATCTAATGTTTTTACTATGATATGGTATGGGGGATTTCTTTTCAGGTTCTGTCTATTTGGTATTCTACATGCTTCTTGTATTTGTATGAGTGTCTTTCCTTAATTTGGGGAAATTTTAATCTACAATCCTGTCTATAATACCATCATCCTGGGATTCTTCTCCTTCCTCTATGCCTATGATGCATAGGTTTGGTCTTTTCATGGAGTCCCATGGTTCCTGGTTATTTTATTCTTGTGTTAAAAAAAAGTCATACCCACCTGGCAATGGGCAAAGAGCCACCTCTTTGGTGGTGCTGTTCTTATATCAGTCAGGGGCAGAGAAGATTGTTCATTTTAGCTTGATGCCTGACTTGGTGGCCAAAGCTGTTTCATGCCTAGGGCACAATAAAGAAAAAAAAAAAAGAAAAAATTCATAATCTTTGCTTAAGGGATCCAGTTCTTCCATATTATTTTCTAGTCTTGATATTCTATTTTCTACTTCATTCATTCTGTTACTCAGCTTTCTCCCATCCTTTCCAAATGGCTTATTGACTGTTCCACTTCCCTTTTCATTTCAGCCTGAGTTTTCTTCAGAGTTTCTATATCTTTTGAGAATACATTCCATAGTTTAGCATTATCTTCTTTTATTTCATTTTTATCTTTCTTAATTCTTTGATTTGTTTGTATGTATGTTCATTAAATTCTTTGAATTCTTTTTTTTTACTTTTTAAATTTATTTTATTTTATTTATTTTTGTCTTTCTTTTTCTTCTTTTTTTAATCTCTTTTATTTGTTTATTGTTAAGGGATTCTACAATATAATAACACAGTTGTTTTCAGATAACATTGATGTTACTCAGTTTGCCGTACAATTAGGTAATTGGTGCATTTTAAAAGTATCTTTGTCCAAATTTTGAACAACCCAAGGTTCCCAGAGTCCAGTTGGTGATGCTTGTATGCACAGGCATGTTGATCAATTAGGAATCCAGTCTGTATTGCTGTAGTCTCATGATTCACCCCATCTCTTCTCAGCCCTTACATTCTACCACGCCTCCTCTTCCGCAATTTGTTCCCTGGGCTTTGGGAAAGGGGCAAAAGTGGGTGAGAAGAAAACAGTCTAATTTCTTTGGAGTTGTCATTTTGGACTCTAGTCTGTTCAGGTTGTTTCCCTTCATGGGTTGACAGCTTATCCAGTGATACCTTTTTAGTCATACTAACAAAGCACAAGCAATTGTATGTACAAGCATTTAAGCAGTACTAATTATTATGGCAAGCTAAGCTGTGAGCATAGACACAGATGCTTGGATGGTAAGATAATCCACAAACTGTGGTTTCTCTATAAAGGGTGACAAGTTCTTACTGTGGCTTATAACATCTCCTAACCACTAGAGGACATAAGCTTGTGGCATCCACTGTGAGTTATTCCTCCAAGGAGAGAGCAAATAGCCAATTGGATTTGGGATATATATAGATGCTTGGCTGCCACTGTTGCACTGACGGAGGAGTCTTGTTTGTCTCAAGGAGAGCAATATTTTGCCGTATTGCTTTAGTGGCCTTTGGTAATGCTTTCTGCTATTTCAGAGGCCAGTTGTCCACTAGCAAGTGAGGTCTCATAACATTTTTCATGCTCACACCAGGTCTTCGACAACAGGGACTTACTACCTTTCTCCTTGCATATATCCCACTTATAGGCAAAAGGACTTTATAATTTTGGGGGGAGTGGTTTGAATCCCCTAGCCAACATCTCCTAGGCAGAATAATTCATTGCTGATGTCAGAGCTTTCCTGTACTAATATATTTTGCTTAATTACACAGCTTATAAAGACTTTACTATTGAATTTGGCTCTAGATAGAGAATTATCCTTTCACACTTCCTATGCCTATCAGTCAATTAAAAAGGGTAGTTATACCTGTTTTATAAGAAATTACCACTATAACAGTTGGCTCGAATTTACAGTTAGGGAATGACTTCATTACCATCATGTTTTTCTTTTTCCTATAAAGGGGAGAGGTAGGAAGGTTTCTCAGCATCTGGAAGGTAAACTTCATTAGGGCCCATTATGAATAGTTAGCCCAAATAGATTTCAGAGAGATGCTCAGTGTCTGTGACTGAGGCAGTCTAAGGTTCTGCTTTCTTTAATGTTCAGATGGGTCAGCCTCTCTGCTGGCATTTCCCAGTCCATCCTGCACACAGCCAAAAGTTGTACATTTTCAGGCATTTAGATTGGTGATTTTTACCTGTGGGAACATACAATTCTCCTCCCATTGTTAGTTTCAAGATCTCAAAATTGAAAATTTATCAGTAGGAATTCTTTGATCATGTTTACGATAGTTCTTTTAAGATCTGTGTCCTGAGTTACATCTAGGGGGTCCTCATTATAGGAGTCTTCTATAGGAGTAGTAGTATTTGGCAGGACCTTATTATTTGGGTTTTTCATGTTTTTTTTATTCATTGTGATTTTGACATTTGGATTTCTTTTGTTGTTTGTGATTCTAGTATAAAGCTCAAGTGTTTGTTGAATTGAAGACTGGCTTTGCTTGTATTCTTCAGTTGTCTTCCTTGTCTTCTTATTGGGTATGGAAAGGTGGTTGGTTTAGGCTTCAAGTTCTCACTTCTGTCTTTGTACTAGTGAAACCAGCCACCCCTTGCTGAGCCAGTCAGGAACTTCTCCAGAGGCCCAAGACAGGCAATACTCAGGTGGGCTTGAACACCACACCACGTGGGGTCCACCCACCAGCTCCCACAGCTGGCTGCTAATGTCTAGATCTGGATCCAGGGAAGTCTAGCCTAGAGCTGAGGGAGGGACCCATCTGTTTCCCAGCTTCTGGGTAAGGACTCCGTAATACTATGCTGCCACGCTGTTGGGGCTTTCACCATGGAGTGGAGGCCAACCTCATATACTCACTGGGAGAAATGTAGTCACAGAACCACAGTGCCATGTGGGGTCCACCTACCACCTCTCCAGGGCTGGTTGCCAATGTCTATATCTGGGTCCAGGGGCAGGGAACCCCAGCCTGGAGCCAAAGGAAGGGCCCCAGGTGTTCACTATGTATTGAGCAGGGAGTCTGGACAGTCACTGCTGCTGCACCTCCTGTTGCCTGAGGGCCACCTCTGCTCCCTCCGGGCTCCATGGGGCACCCCCAATGTTCCTCTCTCTCTCTCCTGAGTCTGTCTCTGCTGTTCCTGCTTAAGCTCATAGTCCATCAAGGGAAGCCAAGGCAGGAACTCAGGGCAGGAACTTTGAAGTAGTAACAACTGAACCACCTCCGAGAGGCTGATATCCTGGTAGGTCCTTAGTGGTGGAGTCCCACAGTAGCTGTCTTGCACTGCAGGGATCAACAGCCCAGAGCTGCCCAGCACTTGAGGTTGGGTAAGTCAGTCCCAGTCTGGCTGTCCAAACTTGGAGTGTTCCTGGAGAGCCATGGGTCCTATCTCAAGGACAGAAGCCTGGAAACACTGGTTCTGATGTCGGTAAAGGAGTCTGATCTAGATGATACTTCTTCCCAAGGGATTCTAGGTTATATAATGTGAACAGTTAAAACCAACCCAGAACATTTTTTTTAAATGAAATCATATTCTGTATTATTTTTATTATAACTGGCCAAAATTCAATTACAAAAGAAATCACAGGAATTATATAAATACAGAGACTGAACAAGACATTCTTGAATGAATAGTTGGTTACTGAGTTAGTGAGGAGTCATTTTTTTTTAATAAATAGAAATGGAAATACAATCTACCAACTCTTATGGAATGCAGTGGGAGCAGTACTAAAAGGGAAGTTTACAGCAACAAGTGCCTACATTACACAATAGGAAGATTTCAAATGAACAGCTTAACAATGCATCTCAAGAACTTGAAAAAACAGAAAATAAGAAAATCCAAAATAAGCAGAAAGAAATAACAATGAGCAGAGCAGAAACCAATGAAATAAGGACTAAATAATACAAAAGATTAATGAAACAAGGAGTTGGTTTGTTGAAAAGATAAAGAAATGTGGCAAACCAAAATAAATTAGAAATATAAAAGAAAATGGTAAAATCAATACCATAAGAATTCAAAAGCTCATTGGGAGTATGATAAAAAATTATCTACTAGCAAACTGAAAAACCTAAAAGAAAAGGAAAAAATATCTACATACATATAACCTATCAAAACCGAATCATATCTAGGTGTGGTAGTTCACACCTATAATCCCAGCACTCCAGAAGCAGAGGTGGAGGCAAGTAGAGTTCCGTAAATTAGATACCATCTGGTCTATATAACAAATTCTAGCTTAGCCAGGGCTATGTAGTGAAATTCTGTCTCAAAAATAAACAAGCAAGCAAAAATCAAAACAACAGGAAAAGAAAAACTGAACCATGAGAACATAAAAACAAGTAAGTAATGAGGGTTAGAAAGATGATTTGGTGGTTAAGCTCATTTGCTGCTCTTGAAGAGGACCTGTGTTTGATTCCCATCACCCACACTGGGTGGCTCTTAACTATCTGTAACTCCAGTTCTAGAAGCTGCAATTGTCTCTTCTGGTTTCCACAAGCACTGCATGCATGTGGTGCACATACATAGATACAGGCAAACAAACGCTCATGTCCGTAAAATAAAAATAAATAAAGCCTAAAACAGCCCACAATTAATGACACTGAAGTAAAATATGATCAAGATGTAAAAACTGCACAAAAATTCAACAAAAAACACACACTGAAAACAAAAGTTTTACAGGAAAGGAAAACCCAGGGCTAGACAACTACACTGCTGAACTGATCAAACTTTCAAAGAACTCATGCCAATTCCTCTCAAACTAGTAAATAAAACTGAAGGAACCCATTCAATTTTACAAGGCCAGTATTTCTCTATTATATAAATCAGACAAAGAGAAAACACAAAGCAAAAGCTAGACAAATATTCCCGAAGAATATCTATGCAATAATTTTCAACAAAATTCAGAAAATCAAATTCAATAGCAGAACAAACATATCATTTATCAAAATTAAGTTTCCTCTCTGGGATGCCAGAATTCTTTAACATACACATATCAACTAAACCCATTCTATCACAGGACCAGACTGAAGGGTAAAAAGTATGTTGTAAACAGATACAAAAAAGGTATTTGATGAAATTCAATATCCCTTCATGACAAAATTCCTGAAAAAGAAATAGGTACAGAAGGATCACACCTAACATAATGATGGTTTTCTGTGACAAACAGCTAACCTAATACTGAAGGGAGAAAATCTCAAAGCATCTGCTCCAAAATCAGGGACAAAACGGTGTTCATTCTCTCTCTTACTCAATATAGTTCTACAAATGTTAGGTAGAGCAATTAAGCAAGAGAAAAAATGAGAGACAAATAAGGGAAAAGTGGAGAATGACTAGCCCTGTTTCCTGATGATATAATTGGCTATATAGAGAGTGAGGATTTTCCTGTTAATGAAGTATTTAGAGAGTCATAAAAGGCTTTACATGGTCCATTTTTACATCAGCATATCTTTCCAGAACTAGATTTCATGCTTATTATCTGTCTTATTTTGTTTTGTTTTGTTTTCGTTTGTTTCTTTAAACCTAAACAACTTCAGATTTCACAGATGACTTATCTCAGAATTTCCAGGTCATCTTTCACTAATTGACATACCTCAAGCCTGGATAGATAATGTGCACTTAGTAAGGATTTACTGAAGTTTTGTTAAATAAATAAGCTGATGACTTCAAATGTTTTAAAGTCATGTTTATATAACATTAATGGATTTGCATTTACTAATCTCTATGATCTTTCTCTTCTGTTGGGGCATGTGAAGAGGAAGGTTTATTTTCTTTATTAACTTACTCTTTCCAAGTCTTGGCAGCATACAAAGCACAGCGTAGGCTTCTGAGGCATCCTTCAAACAAGAACAGTAATAAGTAGGAAATTGCATCAAGCAAATTAGAGGTTACATAAAAGAATGATATCTGAGTATACAGAACTATGAATATATGTATATATAGAATCCTAACCTTTATTGGCTTCATCCAATCTTTTTCAACTAGTAGCAAAACTGATCTTAAATCGTCTAGCATTTTTATATTTCTTGTATGAAAAATTCAGGTAATAAGCTACATTTTTGCCATTCCTACAATTATATTAACCTCAGGCTAGAGAGAAAGCTTGGTTGTTAAGAGCACTGTTTGCTGTTGCAGAGGACCTGGGCTCGAATCCCAGCACCCACATGGTGGCTAACAATCATCTGTAACTCCAGTTCCAGGAGATCCAACACCCTCTTGTGATCTCCTTGGGCATTGTGTGACACAGTTCACCTGCCTACATGTAGGCAGTACATTCATGCACATGAAATAAAACCAATAAAATATTTTAAAGAAATATTAAGCTCAAATAAAGTATGTAAAAATCTCTAACTGAAAAAAATCTCTAACTGATGACTTATTTGATGACTTCCAAATATCATATATTTATTAATATTTTGTTCAAGAAAAAGTTATTATTTTAGCTTTTAAGAGAACAATACAAAAATTTTTAATTCAAGTATATTTCAGTGTTTATATTTCAGCAGCACAACACAAACCACTTGCAGAGCATCGAGCTGTTGATCTCACCCCAGTCTCCCCTTACTTGTTTAGTTAGCTATCATAATCCATTGAGCATAACTCTGAAGGTCAGAGACAAATGTGAGAATTGTGGTACTAGAGGGAAGAAGGGAATGATTTCTTTTATGTTCTATAGTTTAGTGTCTTGGTTTCATTTGGCACTGTATTCATTCACCTTAAAACAATTATTAATTAACGAGGTAGTTTTTCATTTAGTACTAGTGATTTGCAATTTAAGAAAATCATCCTCACTAGTCAGTCTGCTGCTGTCAATACAAGTCTGTCTCCCAGCATAAGGTCTTGAAGGTTTTAAAGATTAAATTCTTCACTTCCTAATGGTTGAAAGTTCAGAAGAGGCTACATTATATTTGAGAAAAAACTTTCCTGGTTTTTATTTATGATACAAACAGAAAAGAATAGTGATGGAAAGTGTATCAGTCTCATCTGGTAAATCCTTATTGACTGGTTAATTAATGCAAATAGGTGAGATGCATTATTATTATAGTACCAACTACGTGTTTAAAGACTGCATACATGCTCAAAACTAGGATTATTTTCTAAGAAATAAACTTCCCCAAGGAAAACAGTAGTAGCCATAATGTAGTAACCTGTGCAAAGTATGATTCTAGTGTGAGGGTTACCAAATCACCACCTTTGGGATAAATTCAACACATATCTATCTTTGTTTAAAAAATTTTAATAAGCAATAAGCATATGGAATAGCTTATGGATGAAATTTAATATGTATGGTATTATCAATTACATGTGAACTACACAGAAAGCCTCTAGCTCTTTTTACCTCTCCTGATTAAAAGGCTGTAGCCACTGCACAGCAGCTCCCTGTTTCTTCCGGTTTCCAGACCCTGAAGCCCCATTTTGCATTCTGTTGTGATGAATTTGACCATTTGAGAACATCTCATCTAAGAGAATCCTGTATACTTTTCCTTCTGAAACTGGCTTATTTCATTTAGTGCAATGCCCTTAAGGAGTGTCCATACTGTAGCAGATAACAGGGTTTCTGTCTCTTTTATATTAAATAATACTCTTATTTTCTTTATCCCTTCAGTTATTGATGGACATTCAGGCTGTTTCCACCTCTTGTTATTGTAAATAATGCTTTAAAGAATATGTAAGTGAAAATAATGCTTTAAGATCCTCTTTTCAATGCTTTCGCTTAAATATCCAAGTAGTTCTACTTTTAATTTTTTTTTTTTTTTAGAGAACTTCATGTTTGTTTGTTGTGTCTGTACTTGTTTTACATTCCCACCAACAAGTCACAATGGATTTGATTTCTCTACTTCACTGACAAAACGTATTTTCAGGTTTTGTGTCTAGTTGCATGTGTGTACATTTATCTACACATACCCATTAAATCATGTACAGCCATGCTACTGGATGTGAAAAAATATCTCATTGTAGTTTTGACTTGCATTTCCCTGATAATTAGGGAGCATCTTGATCATTCTCCTAACCAACTGTCTATTTGTATGTCTTCTCTGGAAAAATACACATTAAAATATTTTATTTATGTTTTCCCAAATTTGATTATTTGATGTCATTGAGTTTTAAGAATCCTTTGGGATACTTAACCCTTAAGTAGGAGTTCAGTTTGAAAGTATATTTGAATAAAACGGAAAACAGAATATCAAGATTGGATGATAAAGCTGGCAAATGGCTGAAGCTGGGGCATGTTTCCCAGAGTACTCCCCCTAGCCATTACCCCCATGGGGTCACCTCGAAATCTCAGTGGAACCTCCAGGTGTCACGGGGTTGCAATGGAATGATCACTCACTTGACTGTGTGGAGTTTAAAGTAGGGTTAATTTATAGCCGGGAACAACACTCAGTTTGGGAAGAGTATGGCCCCAAGGAGTGGGTTACATGGGTTTTTATAAGTACAACAGCCAATCAGAATTTAATACGATAGTTAAAGTCACCAATCAAGGGGTAATATGCAAAGCACACAAGCTAGTCACAGAAGCGAGAGTTAGCAGTTAGAGCGAGCTTTCAGGACCACTTAGGCACTTTCTAGCGTGACTCGGGGAAAATGAGTTAGCTCTGGGATTTATAAAAATGGCATCTGAAAGCACTGTTCCTGAGTTCTTATAATCCTTTATCTCATTTAGCATTTTTTCTAATTCACTCCTGTGTCTGTCTGTGGTATTTCATGTTCTTTAGAGCAGTTCTCTACCAAGTAGATGTTCCTGATTTGTGAATAGCTTGGGAACTTATATTATGCAATACTCTGTTAATGCTCTGAGACTGGCAAGACTTAATAAGTCCCTCCCTCAGACATGCCCTTTAGAAGCTCGAATCTTGTCACCGTGTTTCCCATGTCTCTCTGCCCTGTCTCCCAGGGAAAAACCATCAAGCTGATTTTCTTCTGTTGGACCACAGATTATCCATGGAATCTTAAAACTTCTCAGTTCTTTTTTTTCTCAGCTTTTCTGGCCATCTAGACTATGCTAGGTCCCATCAGTGATCTGAGACAGGTGAGATAGAGATTAGCCTCTTACAGTTCCCTTCCCCCAAAGATTAGCCTCTTTCAGTTCCCTTCCCCCAAAGGCGAAACACTAAGCACATGGTTTATCCTTCCGTCCCACCTCAAGAGGAAAGCAGCTAGCCTGGATTGTCTTTTGTCTGCCGTACTGCAATCCCTTTGGTTTCAGTAGTTCCCACACGTCTATGCTTCCAAGTCTCATCAGTGCTACAAGTCAGGCGAAATAGAAAACAATACCTAGGAAGTACCCTAAGAGGAGAGAATATTGGATGTACTCTCTGTTCTTCCCTTTTGCTTTTAGAGAACCCACATTTAAGTGTCCTTTCACTGCTAGTCCATTAATCTGCAGGAGGAACAGTAAAGTATCCAGCTCTCTTTTGTTCTTAGCTGCCTCCAGGCATCTAGAGTTTGCCAGGTCCCATTAGTGCTCCAAGACAGGCAGGGCAGACACCTGTCCCTTGGGCAGTTCCTTGAAAATCTGGAACATTGGGTATCTGCTCTGACACATTCTGTTCCCTAGGAGAAACTGAGAGTTCGACATATTTTTCTTATTATCTCCATGCTTGGCTAAAGGGAGACACTAGAATTAGAGAAAACTTGCTTATTTTTATTACTTATTATTTTCATTTTTATTTGTAGGAATGCATTGCCTGCATGCATGTAAGGACACCTATATCATGCAATGCTTCCAGATGTCAGAAGATGGTGTTGGATCCCATAGACTAGAGTTATAGATGATTGTTAGCCTTCCTGTGCGTGCTGAGAACTGAATCTAAGTCCTCTGCAAGAACAGCCAGTGTTCTTAATCACTGAGCCATCTCTCTAGCCCCAGAGAGCTTGCTTGTTTAAACTGTTGCCTTTGTTCTCAGTGGTCTTCAAACGGGTCCCTTTCCTGTTAGCTTATGTTCAAGCAAGACAGGAACTACTAGTATAGGACCAATAGTGTCTGCTTAAATAAATAGATTTAAGAACATGTGCTTTAGTGTTTTCTTTCCCTCTACAGAGAAGGTGAGATTCTCCCCCAAGGTCTTGAGGTACAACAAGTGTCAGAAGTGGAACTCTGGCAGGTGAGCATAACAAATTTTCCTACTGGCTTTGATGCAGCTGATTTTGGTTCATCTGGAATGTAGGAACCTCTTTATTTTGGAATTATCACAAAGGAAATTCAGCCATGCATTGCTGTTGACTTACTGTCCCTATTGAAGAAAAGGGGATTAGTGTTTCCTATTCTGCAGTGTTCATGATGCTTTTCATTTAAAGAATGATTATGATTATAAATAAGTGCTGATTTCTTTATGATTTCAAGTAGATATTAGGATATTCAAACAGAGTATTAAGGGCTGTTTTCAATTATCTTTTTTTTTGGACTTTTTGAGACAAGGTCTCTTTGCAGCCCCAGCTGGCCTGGAACTCACCATGTAGATCAGGATGTCGAACTCACAGAGATCCACCTGCCTCTGCCTCCTGAGTGCTGGCATTAAAGGTGTGCTCCACCATTCCTGGCATCAGTTATTTATTTTTATTGGCATATAAAATAATGGGATGGTGACATTTTCCTACACTCATGTCAGTACACCTTAGTCACCTCCAGAGCCCTCCCCAATCCCTTCCCTACTCCTCTCTCTCTTTCTGTTTTGCTACAGGCAAATCCCTAACCTTTTCTTCTACCTTTCTTCTCCAGCCAACACTGTAACTAAGCTTGAGCTTTAGGATGCAAGATGTTCTAAAGAAAGGGACCTTACAAGGAATTTTTATATGAGGTCCTTCTGATATTTTTAGAGTATCCAAAAATAGGTATCCAGTGAAGTAAGTTTCTAAAATTTTATGTCTTTTTCTTTCCTTTATTACTCAGACTTGAAATTAGTAAACTATACATCATATTAGTAAGTCTCATACAATGAGTGTCAGAACTTTGTGTTGTAACTAGTTCAAATCACTTCAGTTTTCCTTCCTTTTTGTTTTTTAGATATCTTTTGCATGGCAGGATGAGTCCCAAATGCAAATTTATATTGGCAGTCAATTTTCCATTGACCAAGAGTATACTTTCCCATTTAGTAAGTTCAGTTCTAGCCTGTAACACAGTAGAAAACTTCTGGTGAACTGCCACCATAACTGAAAATAGTATGATGTTCTCGACTTCTCCCTCAATATCTGAAAGAAAATACTCGAAGTCCATCTATGTTGAACACTAGATCATCACTCGATTTGTCAATTTGCCAGAGAATCACATGGAAGCAGACTCCCCTTAAAGGAAAACTATTCTGCTGCTCAGAGAAAAAAAATGAACCCACCTGATGGCCTTTCCTTGTTCTCTGAAACTGGGTTCAGCTGTGTACACATACAAATACACCATCGAATGTCAATAGAAAGCTATTTGTGAATTTTGTACAATTTTACTCTCTGAAGTACATTTCATTTCTGCACTACATTTCTATTGTCTTGGAGTTCTTGTACTCTCAGGTATGGTGAAAAAAATGGCAGGAAATACACGGCATGTAAATTATATAGCAAATAAAGAAAATATGAGTAATAAACAAGCCATTAATTTAAAACACTACTACCCAGATAACTTTACGGAAGCAAACCAACCTCTTCTAGGGGCCATATCACTCTCAGTGGCTATTTTGTGTTCTTTGGCAAAATTTTATCTTTGTACACATTTTTAAGAAATAATATCAACAAATAAATATCATTTAAGTAAATTCTATTTTAAGTAAGTTCTATTGAGAACTTAACATATTGCAGGGACTTTTCTCAGTTCTTAGTACATACAGACATGTCGCCTAGTAGGTGCTAAGTGGCTCACTGGAGTCACAGCCAGTAGCAGAGCTTGAACTGGGAGTGAGCATGGTAGCGCCCAGCTCATGAATGTGCTGTGCTCCATGAGAAACAGTCTGGTTGATTTATACTATTAATAAAGTTACATAACATATGGTGCGAATTATAACAGAATGCTAATTTGCTTTAATGGTAAACCAAATCTGTCATTATATCACAATATATACATACTTATATTTAAAAGTCTGTTTTTGTCAATGTTCCCTTCCCTTCAAAGACTGAATTGAGTGCATTACACCTTCTCAGAGCTCTGTCCAGGAAAGGATAAGAGAGTTCATGTGCTTTTTTTTTTTCTTAAATGGCAAAAAGCCCAGACTTTTCTGTTACTGTTCCACAGTAAACATTTGTCTCTCCAGTCACCCAGGCCATGATTCATTTGTTAGGGGTTTAGTGGGCACATTTTGGCTAGCAGCCTTCCATGTGCCCATGCAGGGCCTTGAGTGAGTTCTGTACTGAAGAGGTGTCTCTGTTTTTGACCATACAAGAGCATGTGCGTGGGCTTTCTAACCAGACACAGTTTAGCAATGAGATAGGTATGCGGCCTAGGAAGGGCGCAAGGAGGCACCTTGCCCGGGAATTACCGCAGGATACACGTTCAGCAGTAAGTCTGTGGGCTGTGACCTGTGTGGCTAGAGCACAGACGTTGTTTTAGCCAGCAGAATGGAAAGGTGACCGCTGCTCACCTCATCTCTCTTTGGAATGCATTTCTTTTTGGAAACAAGTCTGAGACTGCCGCACACCACAGGACAACGGTTGCTTCCCTTATTTCGTAATGAAATGGTAACTGTCTTTTGAACTATGCACCCTCATTATTTCTATATTTATAACCATCCCTGTTACGGCTCTTGAGCATGTTGCTCATGCTCCACGTTAGCAGACTTGCTAGAACCCAAGCCCTTGCCTCCAAGGGCGCCTCTCTGTAGGACATGTTATCATATAAAACAAATATAGCCTATCAAATAACTGACCAAGAGCATCATGCAAGTGAGAGATGAGTAAGGTTAAAGAAGAAATTCCCACATAGAATATTGTCCACAGATAGTCCTGTAGCCAGGAAAAGAGACTATATATAGTGAACCCACATGTAATTACCACGTTTCAGCTTCACAGGCAATGGGTTTCAGGTGGGAAGTAGCTAACATAAAATACTTAATTTGGGAAATTATGTTTTAAGAACAGACCATTTATGAGCACAGTTAAGGGGTGCATGTGCCTACATGAAATCATGTTCTTTGCCCTTCATAGGACATAATTCATCAGAGAATTATATTCATAAACAGATACATATGTAGAATCCAATGGGATCTGTAACAGTGGTCTGGGTATGTGGTAAAATTTTCCTTTGCAGGAAAAAATTCAAGATCGATTTTAGTCCAAGAACTTGTTTCCCACTATAGACTCAAAATAGTTTTCTTATAATTTCCAGGATGGGTTTTTTTTTTATCTATTCTTTGAGAATATCATAGGTGTATACAATGAATTTCAGTTGTTTACACTCCCACAGACAGCCTCTTTCGTTTTCCCTCTCTTCTGTTGAAACCTTATTTCCCAAGAAGTTCCCCTCCTACTTTCATGTCTTCTAAAAAGATAAATTTTTGTTTTAAATGATGTGGCTTCACATCACTGAAGTACCTGTGGAGGCCAGAGGTTGATCCTCTGGAGCTGGAGCTACAGGAAGTTGTGTGTTGCCCAACTCCCGGAACGGATCTTGGGTTCTCTTCAAGAGAAGTACACGCTCTTAATGGATGAGCCATTTCTCCAGCCCCTTGCATCTTTTTACCATTATCCAATGGTTGCTTGAGTGAGGAAGAGTGCAGCCTGGGCAACTTTTCAGTGATTACACCACTGAAGAAAATGACCGTCTTACAGCAGCAACCATTAACTGTCAACAGTCGAAGAGAGGAGGCCTCCAAGCCCCTCCTTGGATGTGATTTTTAAATCCTAAATATGTAGTAGTAACATCTGAATTCCATACTTAAACTTCTTTTTCCTCTTTGATATTAAATGTATGGTGGAAGTCTTTTAACTTTAAAAAAACTCTTAAGACTCGTTGGGCGTGGTGCACCCAGGCCTTTAATCCCAGAACTCAGGAGACACACGAAGGCAGATCTCTGTGAGTTCAAGGCCAGCCTGGTCTACATAGAGAGTTTAAGGCCTGTTGGGGTTACAGGGAAATCCTGTTTCAAAAAGACAAAAACAAAAACAAAACTCTAAAGCTCACCCAATCTTTTCTTGGATGAAATTTTTGGAGGACTGAAAGGAAATTGCTATTTTACCTCTATATCAAGATCACACAAAATAACCCTACATACATTCTTGAGAGTAATTTTAAAAGATTTGCCTCAAAACCAATTTAACTACTTGGAGAAAAAAAAAGTCAGTACATTTGAGGTTGTTCTGCTGAAGATGCAGTTTCCTGTTACGTTATTTTCTTCTCCAAAAATTATCAGATCCAAACACTTTATAAGACTTAGTTACTTTTTAGGAATTCTGTTTAGAGACATTTCAGCCAAAGTCATGAGATTTCTTCTTTTGTTTTCATGTAATCTGAGGCTCAAGAGATGAATCAGAGTGGTTGTTAAATCTGAATTAGTATTGTTGAGATTCTACTGGCAACACAACTGCTGATTTGGGATATCTCTTGTGACTTTAGTACATGTTAGCCATGAAGACTGAGTACAAATATTATAACATTTCATAAAAGGCTACACAGTTCATTTTGGGTCGCTATTGAGGGTTCCATTTCTATTTTTTTTTTTTTTTTTGGATACAAATCTAGGAGTAGAGTGAAAATTCAATATAACTGACATTCTGAGGAGAATCAAAGGTGCTTTCCATTTTTTTATCAATAGAAACTTCACAATATGATTTAGAAACCCCAGAAAGACAACTAACATTTTATGGCAAGGATTTCTATTCCTGAGACAGTGCTGAACCCAAAATATCTTCAGTCATTCAGAGATGGGGAAACCTGGTTCTGCTACCTCGCAAGTCAGAACTTGTAACTATGCAAAATACTTAAAACCTTCTGAGTCTTGAACTGCATGTGGGTAAAGTAAGAGGAATAGAGTTTAGAGAAGAGTTATGAGAAGCAAGTGAGATATCAAACAAAAAGCACCAAAAAAAGTGGCCAGGACAAAGCATCTCAGCAATAAGTGGAAGGTATATGGCTCCCTACACCAGGAGAACTGTCTCACATCAATTCGCAAGTAAGTCGGCACAACCTTGTGAGTTTTAGACCTGCATCCTAAGAAGCTTTGGAAAAGTGTGGCCTCTTCAGCATCTGGTGTGTGTTGCATGTAAGGAACGTGTCATTGATGAGTGAGTGATGTAAGCTGGTTCCTCTATCCTCTGTCACACACTGGTCTCATCTCAGCCTTCTCTTTCTTAATGGTCATTTGAAGGGCTATGTCTTTTCTATCCAAGAATTTCTGATTGGTAGTGAGAATTCATCATAAGAAGTAGGTCCTGTTATATGTATGTGTTAGCTTGTGAATGTTGTAACCTTGCTTGAGTCTAGAAATGCTTTATTAGATTAACTCCTTTAAAAAGCTCTAATAAATTGGAAGTGTTTTGAGAAATTTCAGGGAAGACTACTGGAAGTCTTTGAAGGGTTGTCTTATAAATAATCCTTGTATGTGTCTGAACACACCCAAGACCAGTCCTACCTGTGGCTTCTCTGCTATTTTCATGGTTGCCTCAAGTAAAACTGGGGCTGTGCTGTTTGATCACAGCACCCATATGATTTTGTTTGTTAATTATATGATATAACCTCACTAGAATACAGTTTAGCAAAAATGCATTAACTCTTTTGATTTCTAAATATTAACATCCACTTTAAATTGAGCAACATATTTATTCACAGAAAAAATAATCTGAAGAAAAGCAACATAAGAAACCAATGTATGTAAAAACCTTCACAAGTGTTATTTATAATAATATTAGAAATGACCTAATTCCTCATCAAGAAGGAAGTCCTTGGATATATATCAAAGTAGGCCAATGAAATGTTAACGACTTGCTAAAGTTATAGTTATGAACATTAAGCAATAACATAACAATGTCTTGGTATAGTGCTAATTAAAAATAGAATAAATGACTTCATCATTACAACTTTGGGAAATATGTGAACGAGTATAAATCACAGAAGTTAAAACTAAAAATTATGATGATAGAAGTTGTGGGGAGCCTTTCTTTACTTTCTTTCTATTATCCTCATCACACTTGTACAAAAGTAACAAATACTGAGTAAGAAATAAAGAATTGAACATGGCCTAAAAGATACACAATAGTCTATAAATTATGTTTAGGTGCTGTTCTGTACACCATGGTTTAGTTTAAAAAGATTTAAATCAGCAATTGTAGGTAGGGAGAGTTAGTAATAGTCACTTCTGTCTTTCAGTTAGTAGATCTAGAAACAGTAAATAGAGTGAATTAAAAGTAGAGGGGCTGGGGAGATCACTCATTGGTTAAAAGCACTGGCTGCTCTTGCAGAGAACGTGGGTTTAGTTCCCAGCACCCACATGGTGCAAACAACTGTCTGTAAATCCACTTCCAGGGAAATCTGACACCCTCTTCTGACCTTTTCAGCGTGGCACAATGTAGGTGCACTTATGCACATGCAGGCAATACACTCCTATGCGTAAAATAAAAATATAATTTTTTAAAAGTAGAAATCACGGACTATTGCCTCAACTAAGCTACTAATTGACTATTTCAGGACAGTTTCTTCCTCTGAAATAGAATGCTCACAATTTCAAAATTTAGAATCTGGGCTAGAAAGATTTTTAGAAATTTTTCCAGTCTAAAGTTCTGTGATGCTGAGCTCGTGGTTCTTCATTCAAACTCTTTTTAATGTGTGCCTCTTCTATTTCAGTTATTACTTTCTTTAATATGACTACTATGTTAATAGATCTACTAAAGATGTAAACATTAGAACTGAAATGATCACAATTCTTAGTCACTATTGAATATTTCTTCCAACTCCTTATCACTCCTAGCAGTTTTGTATTTGGAGCTGCTTAAGGAAACAATTAAATGTAGACAGTCACGATCTTTTCCTTTTTAAACTTTTCAAAATTTGTGTCCAATTTTAATGTCGCAACACAATTAGTAGATCCTAGAATTATAAAATCTCCATAAAAACCTGATGTAATTTCCTCGTTAAGAGTAACCGCCAACTAAAAACTAATTAAGAATTGGTGAAGATTAGGAGTCATCCAATCAATTTGTTTATATAATATATATAAAACAAACTTATCAGGGTGATTAAAAATAAACTCCCAGACGAATCTTCAAAGAATCCACAAAACAAAACATGATTCCGACCACTGTGAACCTAAGTAGATGAGCTACAAATGAGCTATAAAGTTCAGACCATGGAGAGGCAGCTTGTTTGGAGCATTTTCAGTGTCAGGAAGGAAATAAATTGCCTCCAAAGACTGGTAATTGTGACAGTTCAGAAGCTCACAACCCACAGGAAATGAAAGCACAGAGCAGAGTCTGGTGGAGCCCCTCGTGTCTCTGATCTCCAGCACAAGTCCTTGCTGAGTACCGTGGTCATCCCCACTTGACTGATCAGGAGCCTTCCTAGTGGACACAGCATGCTGCCAGCTAATTTTAGTGAGGAAACCCCACCTTTTTCTCTTTGATTCTTATTTTCATGTGAACAAGAAACTCTTCCTTTTAGAGATAAACTAGAAATTTTATCTGTTAGGGCCTGAGTTAAAACTGTCAATTGGAGCCGGGCATGGTAACGCACATCTTTAATACCAGCACTAGGGAGCCAGAGGCAGGAGGATCTCTGTGAGTTCAAAGCCAGCCTGGTCTACATAATGAGTTCCAGGACAGCTGGAGCTACAAGGAGACACTGTCTCAAAAACAGACCAAAAAAAAATTGCCAATTTGTGTCGAGTGGGGTGGCACATGCCTTTAATCTGGGAGAGCTAGGTGGTGTTCTAGGAGTTCAAGTCCACGCAAGTCTACATATCCAGATCCAAGTAGCAGGGCTGCCCAGTGAAAGCTTGTCTCAAAATCCCCATCCCAACGCCCCCCCAAACAAACCAAAACAAAATTTTGTCAATTTAAAGACTACAGATACATTTGAATGAAGCTTTGGGGTTTGTGAAAATCAAATTAATGTTTAAAATAATAAAATCTTTCCTCAAATAGTTTTCAGGACATACCTAAAATCATTTATTCATTTAATATCTATTAAATATTAATTTGTGTCAGTACATAAAATAGTTTTTGAACTACAGAAAACAAAAACCACAAAATGTTCAGCTTTAACAATCCTAAAGATTTAAAAATTTGATGGACTTCGGGATTTGATTATTTAACGAAAGATGGGGTTAGATGAAATATTCTGATCAAATGATTTAGCAGTTTATATACTTTGCCTCCTGCATGATATTTGTGACACAGAAGAAAAAAAATGGGAATATGCGACAATATTTTCTTGAGCTGGGGAGAGACAGAGAGAGAGAGAGAGAGAGAGAGAGAGAGAGAGAGAGAGGAGCGATTGAAAGAGAGATTGAGAGAGAGACTGAGAGAAAGAGAGAGAAGAGCAAGAGAGAGGAGAGATTGAGGGAGGAGAGAGATTGAGAGAGAGATTGAGAAAGGAGAGACAGAGAGAGAGAGGAGAGATTGAAAGAGGAGAGAGAGAGAGTGAGCAAGAGAGGAGAGATTGAGAGAGAGATTGAGAAAGGAGAGACAGAGAGGAGAGATTGAAAGAGGAGAGAGAGAGCGAGAGAGAGAGCGAGAGAGGAGAGATTGAGAGAGTGCCTTAGAATAAACTCTGTCCATAGCCTTTGTTTACCATTTACTTAATAAGCAATTCTTTCCCCAGAAAACAAGGACAGATCAGAACCAAATAAAACCTATGCATAGGTTTTATTCATTCATTTTATTCATTCATCTACGTCTCCTAAATCCCTCTCACACAGCATACTGTACCGGCACAGGCTCTAGGAATGACCAACACAGTGCTTAGCAGGAGAAATGCTCATGTCAGAGCCACTGTGCCAAAGATGATTACAGCAGCTTCTGTCCACTGAACATGCCACCTCATCCACAGAGTTCTGTCACTGAGATTTGTGGCTCAAATTTTAAACCAAGACAATTGAAGTAAGGTCAAAGAAACGTTGAACACCTGCAGGGAGCATGTTAGTAAGGACCTTTAGGCTTGTCTCCTGAACTTTTCTTGTGAAATGTCACACTGACATTTACCTAAATTGAAAGAGCCGCAAACTAGTTGCTTCTAATTGGAAAAAAAAAAAAAATGCAGCTTGACTGGGAGGAGAAGAGCAAGAGAAAGTGAGAATTATCATATTTGTCTAATTTTAAAATTTTATTTTCCCGTTTTTCCTTTTAATTGAATGGCAGCTTCTCGGTTATATGTCCATTTTACTTACAATCTTCCTAACAAATAAAAGCTCAGATGTGGAGAAGGCCAATGTCATTCACCTTAACAAGCTTAGCTGGGAGATATTTTTGCAAGGTTCTCTTTCTTTGCTTCTCTTCATTTTATTTTACTTAAGGTATTTTATTTATATTTTAATTTTATGTGTACGAGTGTATTGCTTGCATGTATGTATGTAAGTGCAGCCATGTAGTTCAGTGCCCTCAGAGGAGTGAAGAAGGTGTTGGCTTCCCAGGAATTGGGGTTACTTAAGGTTGTTAGGACAGTTGTTAGGACAGCTGTTAGGTGCTGGGAATCGAACCCAGGTCCTCTGCAAGGACAACCACTGCTCTTAACCACTGAGCTGTCTCTCCAGCCCCACTTCTCTTTATTTTAATGCCCTACGATGCCATGAACAGACCTGGTACTTGAGATCTGGCTACTAAATCTTGGAAGGGACTTTTCAGTTTGTGTACTGATGGATAATTGTGAACTTTAGAGTTCTAAATAGGGTTCATTGGGTTTATGCATTCAGCTCTGTTGTTTTATGATGTGAAAACACTGAGTTTGTTACTGGAAATATTTCCTGACTTCTATCAGAATTCTTTCTGCCACATCTTATACTGGTTTTCAAAATGGAATATTATATATGAATGATAGCTGAGTTTTTACATAATGATTTTTATAACAACCAGTAATGTAAAAGCCCCCAACAGATGAATTCCAGAGGAGAGTCAGAGTCACAGACCAATGAGGGAATGAGAGAAGAGGCTGTTTCCAGGTACTCTTAAGAAAAATATATTCTTCTACATAGGTTTGTCTCTTCTGAAGTCCAGAGCTGCTTTGTAGGATGGTTTCAAATGTTAGAGGGAAAAAAATCTCTGAGAAACAGGTCAAATGTAAAAATCATAATTTTGTCAGGCTTTATTTTAATAGTATCCTTGAAATTGGTTGCAGAACATGCATTTTATCTGATTCTAATTACATGGAACTCCAAAGTCATTTTGGTAACAGAAGCCACTCTAACCTATAATTAAGTTCTGGCTTTTTTTTTTTAAGGACATAAAAGTTGCTTTGGTAAGAACTTTGAAATTAAAAAAAAGAAACTATTAATGAATCAGACCAACAAAGCCTAGTCAAATGAGGGATCTGCATCTTTTTTCCTGGTGTGAGCATTATGCCAACTTAATTAGAAATGAATATGAATATATCTTTAATCTTTTATGGTTACAGATAGAATGGAACAAATCGTTTCTACCTCAAAACCCTACTTGACAAAGACTGAGTGAGATTTACATATTGATAAATGTCTCTAAAATTACATTTCCTATTTCACTCCTAATTCTTTTTTCCAACATAGTCAATACATTGGAAAGAAATCTAAGCTTTTTGAATTATGTGACCACCAGTGCTAAGAGAAAATTCTTTGATTATGAAAATGGAGTAGGAAAAACTGGAATGAAGAAATAATAAAGGGAAGGAAATTTGCTAAAACAACTAAGCTTTTCTCACTATTTACAGCGCACTTTTAGAAGAAGCAAGCACTGATTTTGACATTCCTTTACTTCAGAGTGAAATCACATGGCCATGCCCCGTTTGGAGCCCTAACTCTGTCTGCATTGTTTTGCCAAGCTTTAACAGATGTTTCTGTAGCCCAGAAATATCATCTCCTTAGATAAACTTTTCATCTTAAAGCAACCCACAGACATTACACCTCCATTTATTGGAGACCTCAAGGCACAAAGTAAAATCAGAATGTCATCATGGGAATAATCAGAGAGACATTAACATTTCAGTTAAATATGCCGTCATCAGACTTCCAGTGCTACCGCCCACCATTTCACACAATTCAGCCACGCTGACTCATTCATAACTTAAATCACATCAGAATAAATTTAATGAGTCATTATTAAGAAAGGGGCAGAGGGTAAAATAACTCCGAGTGCTTCCAAAACAAATAATCTCAACTGCATAGTCTTTAAAGTGACTAAGACTATCTATGTTTGTACACCTAAGGAAGACAGAATTTTCAGATTCCTGGCTTAACACATAGAAACCAAGAAAAACTATAAAAAGGGAAAGATTTGCCAACTCTTTAAGAGGAAAAAAAATTAATTGACAAATGAGCTGCATTATGATTCTTAGTAATGAATCACAGTTTCATGCTTATTGTGGCATGAAGCTGTCAGAGAGCTGATGCTGCATGTTTGTCCACATGGTCATAGTTCATGCAGTAGAGGGATTCAAAGAAAGGCTTTTGTTTTGCCCTTGCTTTGAATTCTGAAGGCTTGGTCTGTCCATGATAATAATATTGTTCATTTCAGCCAAGTGGTATAATTACAAAACTTATTTACGATCAGCAAATGAGACAGTATCTGTAACTACAATGTGCGATTGAGGAAAGCTGAAATACACATTCAGTTGCTCGGGAAAAAACAAATACATCATAAGTTAAAATCTCAAATAAGAGCTTCCTATTAATCAGTGATCATTTTAATCAAACATATTACTTCAATTATGTTAGTATGCTTTATTCTATTCATTCAAAATATTTTGAGGAGCATTTTCTGTTTCATCCAATGAGTGTGCAACTTAAAGAGACTTAATAAAATGCAGAACTGTGCAAGTGTGAGCCTATTATTCCAGTTTTAGATAACATAGATCTCCTTTGTCTTGGGTCCATTCTCAATGAAAAGGATGGCATCATCACTCCAGATAACCACTGACAAAATTTTCATTTGTTTAGTTTTGTTTGTTTTTTTTTTTTTTCTAGAAATTTCATCTGAAAGGTATGGTAGGGAGAATAAAAAGCCCCTCAAAGGTGCCCACACGGTAATCCTTACACTTATAAATATCTTCCCTCAAATGACTAATAGAAGTTTTCTGATATGGGTAAGACTTTCAGATGGAAAGGTTATCTAGGATCAGTGTGGGTCTATTCTAAACATGTCAGCCCTTAAAAGCAGAGACAGCTATGTCAGAAAGTTAGGATAATGAAAGAAGGGCAAGAGAGAAGCAAGTGAGGGGAAGTAAATCTTCCACTGCTGGCCTTGCATGTGGATGAAGGAGGCTGTATGTGGGAAGATCCAGTTTAAATCAGTTTAAATTGCAGGGTCTGACCCCCACCCCAAGGAGGAGCAAACAATGTGGCCAAGGTGTGTGATGCTGGGTGGGGCAATGGTGTGCTGTGGCACAGAGCTGGGGGACTTATGATTGGTCCTGGGAACTGACTTCATTTAGTTTATAAAAGCAGGCTGTAGCAAGGAATAAATTTGACTTTCATAGTAACATCATCACGAAATTCCTGGCCGTTATTTTATTATTAATTATTGCACACATACAGGCCAAGGCAGGCCTGCATTTTGTTCAGGTGGCCAGTGGGTTGGGAAAAGTTTCCCCCTTGGACCACCAATCTGGATAGTTGGTGTTGTGAGTGGACATAGGCTAAAGATAGGCCATCAGCCATCAACCTGAAATTCCTGTTCCGGGTTCAGCAGTCTCTTGGGCAGGTGGGAAGTCATGGCCAAGAGTGGAACACGTATCTCGTGGGTCCAGGCTAAGGGCCTGAGTTGGAAGTACACTCAGGCTGGGCTACAGGAAGTAGGTGGCTGGCCTCTGTGCCAAGGTGCCAGCTCCTCACAGTGTCCACAAAGTGGGTACTGTGTTCCCATTCCCCTTAGCAGGGCTGCATGGTCCCTGTTCAGCATGAAAAGAAAGCTTTCTACATATGGCACCACAAATGTGGGGCATGGAGACCAGTTTGGTAAGCTAGAATCTCTGCAAGATGGGAAATGATACCTTTAAGGAAGATATGTTTCAGGAGGAATTGTTTTGTGCTGTATGGCATGTGTTTGTTGACTGTGTGCTGTGGTTTGCTATAGCTGGTGTGTTTCAAGTTGTGACATGGAGAAAGTTTAGCATCTCCAAATCAGTGAAGGCATGAACTAAGGATGGAGGCAGAGGGAATTCTCATGTTGACTCTGCTGGCGGCCTGTGGATGGCGCTGATGGGGACTTGGTCTGTGCGCCAGAGACCCTTTCTCTGATAGGCTTTAGGAAGCCTGCAGTCTCTTGTAGTTTTCACCCACTCAGCAGGGCACCATTTTGGAGTCCATAGGTGCTGTTTTGGCTTCCTTGGAAGGGGTGTCTGTTCTTCCCCAGCCTTCCCAGGTTGTGTGTATTCAGAGAAAATGTGAGAGAGGGAACCTTTCCTCTCCCGTCCACTTGCTTCTAGAGGCTTTTGAAATGGGCTCGAAACCTACTCTGCAGCCTCAATTTCAGCCCCTAAGAGAAGCCCGGCTTCCACCTTCCGGCCACAGTTCAGGTGGTGAAGGTCATGGGGGCAGGAACAGAGGCAGGGAGGATGGGCATGCCCTTGGAGCAAGCTCAAGGCTTTTGCTGAAACCTCCAATAGAGGTGCACATTTGCACTGGCTTGGGTTGTGGAGGGAACTCCCTACCCGGAAATTAGTCTACCAATATTGGCTTGCATGGAAGTTTGTGAAAATCCAGCTACAGTTTAAATGTGCTTTAAAGGTTCCCTTTGAAACTTTTTTTTCTGTAAATAGTGTCTTTGCAGTGCTTAATTCAGCTGAGATTTTCTTTTTGTCTTCTAAACTTCCTCCAAGATCTTCTAGAGGCCAGTCTTCTGTGATGCAAATTGAGCTTGTAAATTCCGGGCTTGTAGAGCCAGGGTGTGGTGGTGCAGGCCTTTAATCCTAGCACTCAAGAGGCAGAGGCAGACAGATCTTTGTGAGTTCAAGGACAGCCTGGTCTACAGAGTGAGCTCCAGTCCAACCGTGACTGTGGGGAGGCCCTGCCTTGAGAAGACCAAAAGCAAAATATGAAGCTGTTACACTTTTTAGTTTGTAGCTGTTTGTAAATGCTCTAGTTAATCTAGCCCAATGTTTGTTATTCTGTGCCCCTCTCCTGCTCCGGAAACAGTGGAAACAGTGGATGGCTGGTGGGGGAAGGGCTAGGTTTACAGTATTCTGTGTGTTACTGGGAAGCCCTGGAGAAGTGGTTCATCTTTCATTGTGTTTTGAAGGTGCAGCTTTGATTCTAATACTCAGGAGACAGACGTGGATTTCCGTGAAGACTTATACCCAACCTTAATTGTGGAAATGATCTTTTCTCATTGAGCATAAGACAATAATGTAAATTCCTTCCCACAGATTGGTCTCACAAGCTTTTTTCCTTTGTACATATGTTTGTGTATATTTCTATGTATGTGTGCGTGCACACGTGTGTATGGACGTATGAGTACTTGTTTTAATCCCCATAAAAAGAAAGCTGAACAAGGTACATTCTCCTCTAGCACCTCACTTGCATACCTGATGAGATCATGTTAGATTTTTTTTGTTGTTGCCTTAAGCAATAGGAAATAGACTTTTTTCATTTAGCTGCCTTTAAAAAGTTTTGGGGGGTTGGTGGTCTTTTTTTGAGACAGTGTCTCCCTGCAGTCCCAGCTGGCCTAAACTCACTTTGTAGACTAGGCTGGCCTTGAACTCACAGAGATCCATCAGCCCCTGCTTCTGCCTCTGGAGCACTGAGATTAAAGGAGTGCACCTCCACACCTGCCATTTAGCTGCCTTTTCACTTTGTTGCACAGATTAGTCATTCTTTTTATTGTTGATTATTATTCCTTATGTAATACTTGTTAAATTTATTCGAACCCGAGTCCGAAAATCCCCACACAGACAAAGGAACAGCAAAGAATGCAATATGCAAACAGGCGTTTATTGCCAGGCTGGCTAGCCAGGGTCAAGCCTCTTTCCCTACGCACAGGCCAGGACAAGCTAGGCAAGACCCTGAACAAATTACATTTATAGGTCCTTCAGGCCTTTGTCCTGAAGCCCGCGTTTTTTTTGGCCAATCATTTTGTATTAGCACATACAATCGTAACCTATCAATTTAGACATGCCTTACCTATTATCCAATGGGCTTAACAATTAACATTGCATAGTTTCCGCTCAAGCAGTGAAACCTTCCGACTGTCACGTAGATAACAGCTTTGAACATTTGCTTGTGGGCAGGGTTTAGCAAGCCATGAGTAAGCTACTTTGGGCTGTAATTAGAAACTTTCCTCCTGACAGCCTGGTTTCTCTCGGCACGTCCATTGGGGTCTGTCCTTACAATACTAAATTATATTTTTCCAATCACTGATGGACGAACATCTGCATATGCTTCATTTTTAATTAAACGAAGCTTATACACATATTTTTATCATAATAAACATTCATGTTCACATTGTTGCATGGCTTTATGCTTTCATTTCTCTGGATAAATAGCTAAGAATAGAATTTCTTTTTTAATTTTTTTTTAAATTTTATTTATTTTTGTATGTGTATGAATGTACTGTCTGCATGTAGGTTTGTGCACCCGTGTTGTACAATGCCACAGAGGTTAGAAGAGGGTCTCAGATTCCCCTGGAACTGGAGTTCTCCTGGAATTGGAGTTACAGACGGTTCTTAGCCACCATGTGTGTGCTGAGGATCAAACCCGGGTCCTCTGCAAGAGCAGTTGGTGCTCTTAACCACCAGGCTATCTCTCCAGCCCAAGATTAGAATTTCTAAGTCATACAAGAGGATATTTATCTTTTAAAACTTGCCAAACTGTTCTCTAAAAGGGTGGCACCATTTTATATCCCATCATCAGGTCCCAGTTTCTATAAGTATTCACCAAGTTTTGATTGACCAGTTTTTATAAAACTGTATATATATATATATACAGTCTATATAAATAGTTTATATATATAGTCTATATAAATTTATATATATAGTCTATATAAAAATGATATCTCATTGTTACTTCTTTATCATTATAACTTTATATCATTATACTTCTTTATCATATAACTTTCATTATCATAATAAGTAATAATGTTCAGTGTGTTTTCATGTACCTTCTATCTATTCACATATCTTTTTTATTATTGATCTATTTTGCCCTTGTTTTGTTTAGCAATTGTCTTCTTATTGAGTTACAGTAGTCCTGTCTATGGTGTATATGATAATCGACCCCATCTTCTGGTACTCACTCTCTTCTGTAGTGACTTTTACACTGTCCACAGATTGGTCTGAAAAATAAGCCCAAGAGCATAGAGCAGAACTGATATATGTCCCTTGCAAGTTTAGGATCTATTAGAGAGTGCTTTTTATTTTATTTTTTCTCTCTCTCCTCCCCCTACCACTTTTCATCATTCTCTAAGGAGAATCCATGTCTTAAGGATATTTAAATAGGCTGTGAAGAAGATCAAGGACCTGCCAACAACTGAATGAGTGATCTAGTTACAGAGGACTATGGGCTTGACATCTTTACTGTAGTCCCTGGCCCAGAAGCACTTACTCTGTGAGAAACTACTTCCAGATTCCTGACCCTCAGAAACTCAATAGTTTGAAGATGCTAAGCATTAGAGCAATATAACATGCAGAATAAATGTCTAATATAATCTTGATGCATCTTTTATAATACAAGATTTGTAAATATTTCCCACTCTTTAAACTTTCTTAATGCTATTTTTTGAAAATCAAGTGTTCAATTTGGGTGGCCTCAACTTTATAATTTTTAAAATTTTGTGGATTAGGCTTTTGGATTCATGTATAAGAACTCTTAAAGAAAACAGTTTAACCTGTGTTTTCTTCTATAATGTGTTTAGTTTTAAGTTTTTCATTTAAGTCTAAGATCTATGATTATTTACAATTAATTTGTGTATGCCTTAAAGTAAGCATCTAAGTTTGTCCCCCGAGTCAGCCATTCTTTAAAAACAAATAGCCATTCATTTTTATTTGTTCCAGCATTATTTGTGGTAAAGATTGTTCTCCCCTACTGAATCATCTCATCCTTTTTACCATAAGTGAATGAGGTTATAGATAGTTTCCCTTTTTATATGGTCCCTATTCTTTAGTTGCTGTCATATGGTGATGTTAGGAGCATAATTAGCATATGAAAGTTGTGTGAATTAGAGGTAGTTAGGATTAAACTAACAGTAGATAATGTGTGAAGTGCTGTAACCTTAAGGAAAATAGAAAATGTTAAACTTAGTTTAGCAAGAGGCCTGCTCCTATGCCTGCTTGAAGATGTGAGATATTTGCCAGTGAGAGCTGCATTCAGGAAGTGATACCAGTCCAAGAGAGACTTGTATGTTTTATGCAGCAAAGCTGGAGGGGATGAGCCATCTAAAGCCATTTGTAAGTGAAGTCCCAGGACGCAGACATGGAGCTACTAGATTTGGTGTTTGGCCCTGCTGCTTTTCAGTCTTGTTTTGGTCAGATATTTTCTCAGTATGCCCCCATTCCTCTCTTTTGGAATGGAGATGTGTGTTCAGTGCCATTGTATGTTGGGAGCGTGCAATTTGTCTTTTGATTTTATAGGGGCTTACAGTCAAAAGATTGCATTGAGTCTCAGAAGAGATTTTGAATAGTATTGAGGCTGTTAAAAACTATGGGGACTTTTAAGCATGGACTAAATGCATATTGCAGTTTATATGGTCGTGAGTCTATGGGAGCCAGAGAATGCGGTAGTTTGAATGAGAATGACCCCATAGGCTACAAGTGTCTGGACATTATGTCTTCATTTGGTGGCCTTGCTTTGGGAGGCTTTAGGAGGTGTGTCTATGCTGGCAGAAGCAGGTCACTAGGGGTGGGCTTAGAGAGTTCTTAAACCTTGTCAGATGGCTAGTTGATTTTTGCTTCCTGTGATGGGTTGAAGACGTGAGGGCTTAGCTTTCTGCTCCTGCTCCAGCCTGCCCTGCCCACCAGGATGGACTCTGATCCCTCTGGAACCTGTAACTGTAACTGCAAATAAACTCTTCTTTCTTTAAAAAAAAAGAAATTAAAATACTAAATTGGTTCAAATATCTATCTTTGCCTGTTGTTTTTCCAGTGGCTGTGTTTCATAATGGTAGAATTAACTGCCCACCAAAAGCAGTACATAATATAAAACCAGGGTCTCTTTTGAAAAGATTATTTTGTATACACTTTTTTTCATTTTTCTTTTTTTTAATATTTTTTTATGTGTATGAGTGTACTGTCTGCATGTAGGTTGGTGCACCTGTGTCATGCAATGCCACGGAGGTCAGAAGAGACCATCGGATTCCCCTGGAACTGGAGTTAAAGATGGTTCTTAACCACCATGTGGGTGCTAGGAATCAAATCCAGGTCCTCTGCAAGAGCAGTTGGCGCTGAGCCATCTCTCCAGCCCCTGGTATACACTTTTAAAGCTCAGGCTGTCCTCATTAGCAATCAATACAACAGAATTCAGTGTGGCTCGACAACATTTAAACTTTCTACCATCTTTTTCTTCCCATAGGGCCACTCACAGAGTAAAGATTTTCTTCCTTTGATTTTTATTTTGCTGTTTTGTCATTGCTACTCGTCCAAGAAGGGCCATTTACAATTTGTTCTGAGAGAAACAGGTGAGATTTATTAGCTGCACATACACTTTGCAAATATATATGAATTGAACTATTATCTCTAGTGGTAATACTCTCCATCATTTAATCATTTAATCCAAAATGAAAATGTCAACATCTGAAATAGTCCATGAACCTCTTTCTCTGAAGAGAGTCAATATGGTACACTTGACATTTACCCCAACACTACTATGCAATAAATCATTTAGGAAAATGTCAGTGAACACAAAATAATATCCTTTGTTCTAACTAACTGATGAAGTAGTTCCCCCCAAATACTTATGAGAAGTCGGGAAGAAGATTCCCATTACTGGGTTAGACGAAATACGTAGAGTAAGAAGATCTGGACTCCTCTCAAGATACCTGGATATCTTGGGTTAATGCTAACCCCAACCATCTGTTTGTCCTGTGGAGTTGTATCTTGTTAGAATTATGTAAACCAATAGAAAGTTCATGTATAAGGTTCTACTTGTATAAATTCTTGGAAAAAGTACTAGAAATAATTATATGATGTGTTAAAGGATCTGTGAACTAGGTAATAACCCTTCCTGAAAATCATTTACTATAAGAACTCTTTGTGAAACTTGAGTTTTGTGAGACATATGCCATACTTGAGGAGTTTGTGATTATACTACCAGAGTGCAAGCAGAAATTTCTATGTCTGGAAATGTGAAAAATTGTTTTTTTTTTTTGGTTTATTTCATAGAATAAAATATTTTAGATTCTACTTAAATAAGTAAAAGAGATATAGAATAAAGCACAGTAATTTAAGTATTGAGATTACCTCAGATTTGCATTCTTTACAATTTCCATTCTGACTGGGACATGGTGTGCCACTAGAGTCATGACACTAAATTCATTAAAATCAAGTAACTCATACTCTTTCCTGGCTGATCTGTCACTCAAGCCTCTAACCTTTTTATTATATTGTGCTGAAAACAGAATTACTAATAATTATAACTCTATTTTTCTTCCTGTCTAGGGTGACATTCTTAGGCTACAATGAAAATGAGAAATATTAATATTCAACAAGTATTAATTTTATCAACCTATAGTTCTGATTGACCAATGCTAGAAAAATAACTTCCTTCCCTGCTTACTTACATGCTAAAGAGCCTGACTGCATACTCCAGTGTCAGATGCTGTATTCAACGTGGGGGCAGGGGCCAGTGTAAGGGGATGTTTTTCCTTGTGTCTCAGTTGACCTGGTCTTAGACTTGCCTGGCATCCTGACAAATAATAGAACACAACTGTTACTCTGTCTTTTAGGCGATCATTTTCTCTGATTTATGGCATGGACAGTTCCTACTATTGTTGGTATTATATATATATATATATATATATATATATATATATATATATTTAAAATGCATGTGTGTAGTATGTGTGCCAATGTACAACATGCTGAACCAGAGCACAACTTTAGGAGCCTCTCTATCAGTCTCTGTCGTATTGCCTTGAGAAAAGGTCTTTCACTGAATCAGTCTTCCTTTTTGGGCAGGCTGGTTGTCTAGCCAGATATGTCACCTGCCCCACTCCGTCCGCCCCCCACCAACCCTTCCCACCCCCCCACCATCTCTCCACCCCCAATACTGGGGGTGGTGGTGGGGGGGTGGAAAGCAAAAGCAGCCATGCTTGGCTTTTTACATAGATGTTGGGATTCAAACCTAAGCTCTCTGCACCTCAAATTTTCTTACACACTGACTTGCTTAGAGCATTAAGTATACTATAGAAAGTACTAATGTGATTTTATTGCTATTTTTGGCTTTAGATTCAAATCTTTGTGACCATTGCAAACTATTCAGTATAAAAGTATTTTTTGTTTGCTACAAAATATAATAACAAACAATGTATTCACTATATATGATGTCAAAATAAGCAATGGATAAAAAACGTTATGCTTTTGTCAATTTATCATGAAAAATTTCAAACTCATTATTCCAAAATAATGCTTTTTAACATACTGAATAATAGAATATGCTCTTTGCTGGCATAACAAATCTGATGTTAAAAAGTTGCTTTCAACTTGGGAGGCAGAGGCAGGCGGATCTTTGTGAGTTCAAGGCCAGCCAGGTCTACAGAGTAAGTTCCAGGACAGCTGGGGCTACAGGGAGACCCTGTCTAGAAAAGACCAAAAAAAAAAAAGTTGATTTCATCATTTCTCTATAATTTTCAATAAACTACCTAGATAAAATTACAGTACAACATTCAAAGTGAATAAGAAAATTATGTGACATTTTATTCTTTATTTTTTCTAGACAAATTTTATATTGATAACTATTTTGACTCTTTTTTTAGTCATTTAGTGGTGATGTAATAATTTTAATTCTCTGAAAGATTTTAGATAACAGTGGTGAATTAATGCTGCTATGACTAACCACTTTTATTTTATTTATTTATTTTTTTGAGATAGGGTCTCCCTATAGCCCCAGCTGGCCTGGAACTCACTCTGTAGATCAGGCTGGCCTTGAACTCACAGAGATCTGCCTGCCTCTGCCTCTCGGGTGCCGGGATTAAAGGTACCACCACACCTGGCTAGACTAACCATTTTTAATAAATGGACATTAAAATTTGGCATAGCAATTTTTATCTGAAAATATGAATTCATTTTCTTTTATGGTTATATGTGACTCTATAGTGATTGTATGTGCATTTAAACCTACCTGTACACCAAGAGAATATTTATTAGATACAAAATTATTACTAATTTTTCAACTAAGACCACTTAATTATACTTAATTTGAAGTTTATAGATTTAGGCAATAAAGAAATATAAGAATTGCCATCTACATTAACAGGGGTCAGGATCAATTACCAAGTCTAACGAGCATTGCTCTTCACAACTCCCAGCATTATTTCTAACTTTGTTGTCATCATGATATGCTACGTGGCATACTTGTTCACTTCACTTGCCAAGCCAAGTCAGCCTGGTCTACAGAGCGAGCTCCAGGACACCTGGTACTAAAAGAGAGACCCTGTCTCAAAAATACCAAAAAAAGGATAAAACTAAAAAGAAAAAAAAAATAAAACCACACACAAAAAAGAAAACAGCTGAGGCCAAATAAGCCAGTGGTTCAAAATCACTCGCCTTATATAAATGTAGTCTTATGGGGGGTAGAGAGAGAGAGAGAGAGAAAGAGAGAGAGAGAGGAAGAAAAAGAGAGAAGAGAATATAAATGAAGTCTTATGGGGGTAGAGAGAGAGAGAGAGAAAGAGAGAGAGAGAGGAAGAAAAAGAGAGAAGAGAGAAAATTATCATTTGCATCCTCAGCAATAACACCACATGGTCTTGAAAACTAGTATCACTGCTTCAACTTCTTCATATGTATAATAGTAAAGGCTTGATCTGTTATGTAAGTTGGTACATCATTTAAATTAAATCGAAACCTTGAGAATTAAAAATTCGCAAAATGTAGCCAGGCATGGTGGTGCATGCTTTTAATTCCAGTACTTGGGAAGCAGAGGTAGGTAGATCTCTCTGAGTTCAAGGCCAGCCTGGTCTACATAGCAAGTTCTACACCAGCTGGGACTAAAGGGAGACCCTGTTTCAAAAAGACAAAAATAAAATGAAATAAAATAAAATAAAAATTAGCAAAATGAGTTTGGGGTTCAATATAACATTTTCTCTTATAATTTAATTTAATTTAAATTATTTTAATGAGTATTTGTACAGCACATACAATGGTTCCCAATCAAACCCAGTCCCCCATGTCCCAACACTCCCCCATCAGATTTGTGCATTACAACATCAAAGCTAAGCTCTATCCATTCAAGCTCCTAAACCCAGATGTCCTTCTGTGCAAATAGATCTGCTGGAGTCTAGCCAGCATATCTAGTAATCCTAGGAAAAGCATACTGCTTCTCTCCCAACAGTATTCAGTCTCTTATAGTTCTCAGTGTAGGATCAGTACCCCTACCCATTTCTCTTGCTGGGCTTTGAGACCTTACCCCAGTTGGCAAAAGTCCAGTATCTGATGCCTATATCACCACAAGTTTACATACAAAATCTTTCAGTCTATTTTAAGTCACTGCCTCTCTATGTTCATGCAGCAGCTCTGGGTCTTACAATCTTCCACCCCATCTTCTGCAATGATCCCTGAGCCATGGGTAGGTGACGTTTAACATAGGGGCCGCATCCAGGGATACACACTCTGGGGACTCCCATTCTTTGAAGTTTAGCTCGTTGTGGCCTTCTGTTTGCATCACATTCCATTGTGTAAGGAAGCTTTACTGGAGAGAATTGAGGGGTGCGCTCATTTTCTCTCTGACTACCCACTAGATAGCAGTCCCTCTATTGCACCATGTTATATGCGTGGTTTCCTGAGCAGCTCGTCATGGTTGTTAGGATTTGGTGCTAGGTTGTACCAATGATTGATTTTCTCTCATAGCAGTGTGCACATTGTCTAGCATTATGAGTGCTTAACTTCAGATAGAAAGGTTCCAGGTCAGTTCCTGTTCCTTTAAGCTAAGTCCTATCCCTGAAGCATGTCCTGTTGTGAAGAGCAGGGTCTTATTTCCTGTTTCCGGTATGTAATCAAGAGCTTTGGAGATAGCCTGCTTTGTTTTGAAAGTCACTTGGGTCGCTCTCACCAACCATTCCAAGGGAGGTATCCTCTGTCTTGCACTGTTCCCTGCCACACAGTGCATGTGAATTCTCACGGGTCTGGATTTCTTAGCCTCCCAAGTTCTAATCATCTCAAATTTTTCTTCTTCTCTTACCACCCCTGTCCTACTTCCCCAGCCCCAGCATCCCCATCATCCCCCACCCTTCCCTCTATCGTTACCTACCCCACCTTCCACTATGCCCCCCCCCCCATTTAACTCCCCCTTCCCTTTCCACGCAACACCTGCACCCACCATGTGGGGTTTGATATTCCATTTGGCTGAGCAATAAGAGAGCAGGCTTTTCCCCCAATAACCTGCAAAGGCTAGCAGTCGGGCCTGCCTCTGCTCACCAATGGACAGTCAACTCCCATCCCCTTGGGGGTTTCAGTAGAAGGTGTCACATTCCTGAACCCATTGTTTCTAAAAAGCACACTTTTGTTTCGGGTACCAACTGGAGCCTCTGTCGGATAGCATGAACACGAATTTTGTAGAAAGTGTACTGTAAAATTTCCCCTGCACCTTCCACCCCCATCCTCACCAGGGGCCCACCAAACTTTAACCTCCTACAAATAAATGAGTTGTTCAGCCCCTTGAGGCTAGATCCCAGGTCTCTTCCCAGTCCTTTTTCCTCTCTCTCCAATCCCCCACCCCGGCCCTCTGCCTGAAGCTCAGTGAAATGGCTTTATGCTTGCCAAGAGGCCAGTGACCCATGTGCATGGACATCAGGACCCCCCTGCCCCACACCACCTGACCTCCCCCCAGTAACACCTGATCCTTACTGTCCCTGTGTTCCAGGATTTTTCTTTTCCTTTACCTTCATGTATCCTTTCCAATTTCTTGGCTCCTGGTGTTACATCATGATATGTACTCACATAAGGGGATGGGTGCTAAAATCCACAAATGAGGGAGAACATACGTTGCCCGATTTTCTACCTTTGTGTTACCCCACTCAGAATAACATTCTCTAGTTACACCCATTTACCTATGAATTTCATAATTTCTTTAAAATTACTATGACAGAAATTGTTTAGAAGATACCCTAAATCAATGAGTGCCATCTTAAAGGTTTGTGACTCATTGACAAAATGATTTCCATTGCTATTACAATGTGATAGCTCAATCTTTATCTAGGTCTCATGCCTGGTTTATGATAGGTTTTGAAGTAGCCATTGTAATGACAGTCTTCTAGCATAGGGCAGGCTTAAAAGGGAAGTTTTTCACACTGCTTGATTTAACAATAGTTATTGCAGATGCATTGTGTAAGGTAAGCTACTGAAAACAGTCAGGGACTCTTGCTCTGGAGAGTTCTGTGTATCCTCCCCAGATGGTAACCGAGTAAACAACTTTTGTTAAGCTACATCTAATACTTAAACTTGGAATTCTTGGAAAATAATTCACACTAATTCTTAGAGACTTCATTCTTCCTAGAATTCTATTTTTTTTTTATTGCTATCAGTTGTGTATAATTCTCTAAAAAGATGGCAATAGCATTTTTCACATTCTTAGCATTACTGGCACCACCTTCCCCTTTCTGTTAGTCACCACATATTATGAAAGGCTCCCTTTCACAGGATGAAAAATCGACAGGATGAAAAATAATATTTCTTCTGACAGGATCCCAGAGAACAATTCTATTTTGCAATATGTTGCTATGAGGATGAGTCTTTTAAGCCTTTTTAGCTAGTTTCTTCATGTATAACATAGGACCAAAAATAGAGGCTAAGTTCTAGTTACTTTGTCTTACCTCTGTTTACAAAAACAAGGCTAACTTGTAGTGGCTAGAGCACGGTGGAAGTTTTATGATTACCAGGTATGCATGGTCTGTCATGAGAGACGTCATTGGAGCACTGTTTAGAAAGAGTAGTCCTCACATATGTAGGATACTTTGTGATGTCTATGAAGTAGGAAACAAGGCAGGTTTCCTTGCCTGCAGGGCTATTATTCCTCATCCCATTTTTAACAGCCTATGTAGAACTTCATTTCAACATCTTTCTGATACTATTGTTTCACTAGAAATTAGCTACCTGCTTTGCCTCCCCTGGTGTTTTTATCATAAGCTCAGACATGGCGTGACTTTATTTCTCATATGTAGTATTTCCTTATAATTCCTTTGTTTTTATACAGAATATTGCTTCTGTTTATGCATTTAAATTTTTTCCTTGAAAATTTTAATTTCTTATTTTATTGTCTTTTACTTATGCCATTTGCCTGCATTCTTTTAGATTTTGTTTCCATTCAGCAGTTGCTTCTTGAAGCTTTTCAATTTATTTTTATTTTATATGTATGAGTGTTATGCCTAAATTGAGATTCAACCTAGGACATGTCAGATAAATTTGAATTATGGGAAGACTGACCTGCTATTGCTCTTTAAAGATGGAGGAAAGGAGGCAGAAGCAAGGACATGAGCTGCCCCCGAAGGTGCTCATTGGCCTGGCCAATCGCCAACGAAGATACCGGACTTCATTCCAAAACCTGCATGAAATTCTGTCACTAAACTGAATGAGATTGGAGGCAGACCCATCCTATAGCCTCTGGAGAGGAAGTCAGCCCTGTTGACACCTGAATTTGGGATTTGGAACAGAGAAACCTTCTGAGCCCATAGGAATTTTGACCTAAAGGTTTGTGAGATAATCTCTTTGTATTTTTGAGCACATTACACACATGATATGTTACAGTTGTAGAAAATTTACACAGAAGGCAGGTGAGACTGTTCAGTGAGTGAAGCTACTTACCACCCGACAGATTCCTAGGACCCACCTGGTGGGAGGAGAGTGGACTGGTGAATGTTACCCTCTGACCTCCACACATACTCTGTGACACATACACACCCACACACAAAGTAAATAACTAAGTGTAATAATTTTTTTAAAGAAAACATAGCTGGGCATAGTAGCAAATGCCTTTAATTCCATTATTTGAGAGGCAGAGGTAGGAGGATCTGTGAGATGTGGCCAGCCTGAAGTATAATAGCAAGGTTCCAGGCCAGCTGAGACTACAGGGAGGTCCTGTCTGAAAAAAGAAGCAAAGACACAAAAAGGAAACATACAGTGCTCTTATTTTAAGCTACTAAGAAGACACTATTCCCAAAATGGCCTGCTCTTCAGGATTACTACTGTTGGCTATTTGAAGAGTCTCTTTTCCATCAAGTGGATAGGCTCCCTTTGGCTCTTTTCATGTTGGCTCAATCTTGAGTTTAGGGATCTTATCCTCAAAAGAGGAGTTTAGGATCAGGATCTTAAAGTCTCTGGCACTGGTAAAAAAAAAAAAGAATAAGAAGAATTTGGGGCTTGTGGCAGAGTTTGGTTCCCAGTATCCACATGAATCCAGTTCCACGGGATCCGACGCCCTCTTCTGGCCACCATGGGCATTACCTGACATAGGTGCACTAACATACATGAAGGCAAAACAGACACATAAAATAAAAATAAACAGATTAAAAAAATTAAAAGGAACTTGGGCTGGGAAAGACTGCTCAGTAGGAAAAGTATTTGCTGCACAAGTGTGAGGACCGGAAGTTCCCCAGAACCCTAGTGTAGCTGACCTGACATGCTCAGCAACAAACGGCAAAGGAGATCCTGATCTCTAACAAGGTGAAAGGTAGGGACCAACACCTTGGGGCTTCTACAGTCATGGCCACCACTGAGGCCCCTGGTGATTATTTCTCTGATGGGATTCGGTTAAAGAAATATCGTGGTATGGGTTCTCTTGATGCCATGGACGATCGTCTCAGCATCCAGAACCAGTATTTCAGTGAAGCTGACAAAATCAAAGTGGCCCACGGCGTGTCCGGGTCTGTGCAGGACAAAGGGTCGATCCATAAGTTTGTCCCTTACTTGATTGCTGGCATTCAGCGTTCCTGTCAGGACACTGGCGCCAAGAGTTTAACCCAAGTCTGAGCCATGATGTATTCTGGCGTAAATTAAGTTTGAGAAGAGAGCATTCTCAGGTCAGGTGGAAGGCGGTGTTCACAGCCTCCATTCATAAGAGAAGTAGCTTTTCTGAAGAGATCCAGGAGATCCCCTCAGTATTTCAATAAATGTTTGAAAAGAAAAAAAATGTATCCTTTGAATTCTAGGGACACCAGAACGTGCCAGGATTCACATACACACACACATTCATGCACACATACTACAGACAATAAAACAATATTGAATTCATAATCGCTGTTCTACAATACACTATAATGGTTAGAATACAATCCACAGGTTCACATATTGAATGATTGTTTGGTCTCCAGTTGCCGGTGCTTCATTCTGAGACTGTCTAAAAACTTTAAGGAGAAATAATTCACATGGGGCATGCTGTGGGAGTTATACTTGGTACTTGTTCTTTCTTTTGCCATGAAGAGAACAGCCTTTTTCTCTGCATGCTTCCACTGCCACAACGTTTTGTCTCTTTATGGATTCAGAATCAGTGGTGTCTAGGACTGTGTACTAAAACTTCTTAAACTGTGAGCCAAAATCCATATTTTCTTCTTTAAAATGTACTTTCAGACTTATAAAGCACAGCTGTGCAAAAGTCACTAACAGATTGACATCAATATTGTATAATGTGAATGTCAAGACTATCTACTACATGTGTGGGCTATTTAGTCATCTTTCCATTGCTATAACAAAATGCCTGAAGTAATCAGCTTGTAAAGAGATAAGATCTATTGGGGCTCATAATTTTGAAGTTTTTGTGGCATAATTCATATTGCTTTAGGCCTGTGGAGAGGCAATACATCATGGCAGTGATGTGTGGCAGAGCAAGGCCACTTCCCTCATGGGGAAGACACAAAGAAGAGGAGACTGAGTTCACACCTTATTGCCACACAGGGGGGTAGTAAGCCAGGGTTCTCCCTCAAGATCCTATGGCTCCACCATTTACCACAGCATCTTTCAGAGGACTAAGGTTTTAACACATGAACTTTGGGGGAACAGTCAAAATCCAAACTGTCCCATATACTATGTGAGTGAATATTATTTATTAGAAATATTAGCATATAATCACTGAAAAAATTTAGGTGAATTTGCACATTGCACTAAGAAAGACCACCATAAATATAGGATTAAAGGCAGAGAGTATAAAGGCAAAGATAGAAAGGTTTGATTCTTTCCATCTCCCACATACAAAACTCAAGGCTTATCAATGTTTACAAATAAAATAAGCTGAGAAAAATATGTATGAAATTTAATCTTCTTTGCTGGTTACAGTATACACTTGTCTTGTCTAGCTTAAATATGTTATATAATCAATCTCCCCTCCCTTGTGTTATAAACAGGTAAGGGAGCATGGAGTGATGATCTCAGGGGATTGATTACCCAGACCAGGACCAAAACACAGAAATGGGGATGTGTGTGCCCAACTGCAGTATGAAAACTACTTCAAAGGATAAGGCAACAAGGACTTAGAAAGGCAACAATGCAAGAGAGGGAGGGAGGAAGGAGATTTCAAGTTTTAATCAAATAACATATTGTTCTCTAAATATATATATATATATATATATATTTAGAGAATATATATATATATGTATATATATATATATTCTCTGTCTTTAGAAAATACAAAAATAAGGATTCTGTGTTCCTGAGTACAAGGGACACAGAAAGCTTGAATCCCAGATAAGACAACGTGTATGAGTGCAAAGCTTTCCAAATTCATTGCAAATCCTGTATGCCTAGGGTTCTTTAACACTTCTAAATACAACAGGGACTCTATGTGGTCAGGACTGTGTAGTAATCACCATTTTCAGGAATATATCTGAGGAAGATTAATACCAGAAATGCATACATAGGACGTTAGGTAAGAGCACACGCTGACTCTAAATTGGTAACAGCATTTTTAATCTTTCCCTTGCAAATTTTAATTGGTCTAGTGAATGGATCAAGAGGTATAGCTCAGGTAAACTCAACTCAGTCTTTGGAATCTCACCATCAAAATCCTAGCATTAATAAATGAGTCCCTTTGAAACAAGAGACACGTAATTGACACAGTCAAGATTCCAAACATTCAAAACAGAAACCTCTAAAAACAGACGTGGGGGCTGGAGAGATGGACTCACAGTTAAGAGTGCATGCGACTCTTCCAAAGGACTCAAGTTCAGACGGTGGCGGGTTTGGGTTGGTGCCTCTGCACCTTTGTGTGGGCTGGCTGGAAGTAACTCAGGCGGGTACAGGCATATACCCCCCCACCGCCGGAAATCGATGAGAATCCAAGTGGACTTTTTTTTTTTCAATATCCCATAAACAAGGAGGAGGAAAGGGGGGGGGAGATATGAAGGAGGAAAGCAAAACCATCCACGAACATAGTTGATGAAAAGGTATTTGTGATCTGAACAACAAAAGGGAAGCCCACATGCCAGGACATGATGAAGGGACATTCATGGGAAAGGCACGATAATCCCACCAGGCTCTACCAAACCTGTAGGAGATAGCTACAATGGGAACCCCTTGGAGGAGACCAAGGAGCAGATCGTAGAGGAATAATTGCAGACCTATGCAGAGAAATTAAAAAAACATAAGAAGAATCAGAGAACTAAAGAGAGGAGAATGAAAAACCAAAAAAGGACCTAGAGGGATACAATGACAAACTGGGAAGAACTACAAGGAACAGATTGACAAACTGAAGAAAGAACTAGAGGGAGAAAAAAATAACAAGAATTAAGGAACTGAAGAGAGAGAATGAAAAACTCAAAAAGGACCTAGAGGGATACAAGGAAAACTTCGGAAAGAACTAAAGGAACAGATTGACAAACTCCGAGACAGAACTAGAGGAGAGAAAACAAACTCCGAAAAGGAAGTAGAAACACTGAAAAAGCCAACAACAACGAAGTAAGGAGCACTAAGAAGAAAAACTGAGAAGCACCAAGAAGAGATTGAGAAGCTCAAAAAGGAAATGGAAATACTAAAGAAAACACAGGATGAAATGAAAAAGGAATGAATACTAACATCCAATCAAGAAGAAGGAAAGGAAAAAAGCCCTCAGAAGTAGAATGGGGAGCAGAAAAAGAATATCAGATCTGGAAGATAACACAGAGCAATTAAAAAACTCAAATAAAGATTATGAAAAATTTAAAAATACACAAAAGTGGAACAACCAGGAAATATGGGACACATGAAAAGATCAACCTCTGCGTCATAGGGATTGAGGAGGAGAAGAATCTCAAGAGAATAGTATTGATCAGATCTTCAAGAGATAATAGATGAAAATTTCCCCAAACTAAAATAGACAAACCCATACAAACAAGAAGCAATAATGACCCAAATAGACAAGATCAAAAAGAAACACCCCACACCATATCATAGTTAAAATGCTACATGCCCAAAACAAAGACAAAATTTTGAGGTTACAAAAGAAAAGCAAGTCACATACAAAGGGAAACCTATTAGAATTACAACTGACTTCTCGGGCTTAAACCATGAAAGCAAGAAGAAACATGGAGCAAAGCATTCCAGTGTTAAGGATTATAGATGCCAACCAGTAGTACTTTATCCAGCAAAAATGTCGACTCGAGTTGAAGGGAGAGAAAAAATCTTCCATGACATTAACAAGATGATGGAATAATGTCTGGAAAACCAACTCTTCATACAAATACTTGAAGCAATGTCAAGGGCAGAAGAGAAGAGCAACACATCCTCAACACCTAGGAAAAGAACTAATAAAAAACAACCATAGGAGCAAAATCAGAGCTAGAAGTCCAAACGGATAATAAAATGAAAGGAAGCTAAAAATCCATCCTCAATTATAACCTTAAATATTAATGGCTAAACTCCCCCAATCAAAAGGCATCGGGATGGGGAATGGATTAAGAACGAAAAACCATCTATATGCTGTCTACAAGGAAACCCATCTCAATTTCAAGGATAGGCACCAGATTAGGTGAAGGGATGGAAGAAAGTATCCAAGCAAATGGTACCAAAAAGAAAGTGGGTGTGGCTATTCTAATATCAGACCAAAATAGACTTCAAAGCAAAAGGAAATCAAAAGAGACAACGAGGGCCATTAACCTTTATTAAAGGAACAATTGACATGAAGATATTCACTATCATTGAATTATATGCACCATAGAACCGGGACCAACTTTATAAAGACAATTCTTAGGATCTCAAGGCACAGATAACCCCAGCACACTAAAGTGAGAGACTTCAAACCCCATTTAAGTCCCCTAGACAGATACAACAGGAACAAAGGATAAAAAGAGAGACATCTGACTAAATCGATACAATACACCAAATGACCCACAGACATCTATCGAAATATTTCAACCCAAACACCAGGAATACACTTTCTACTCAGCACCCAGAAGAACATTCTTCAAAATAGACACATATACTGAGACACAGAGAAAAAAACTCAACAAATATAAAAAAGTTGAAATAATCTCATTCATTCTATCCGACCACGTGCAATAAAAAAATCATATCAACATCAGGATAAAAAACCCAATCAAACTAAAAACACATGGAGATAAAAACACCTTCCTGAATAATGAATGGGTCAAGGAAAATAAAAGAAAGAAATATAAAAACATTCCTGGGAACTGAAGGACATGATAAAACAACACAGAAAAATCTTGGGACACTTAAAAGCAATCCTAAGAGGGAAGTTTTAGCTCTAAGTGCCTACCTTAAAAAAAACAGACAAGAGAGCACAAGTGAATGATCTAACACTTGCAGCTAAAAAATCTTGAGGACGACAACACAAATGAACCCTAAAAGGAGCCGACAAGAAGAAAATAACAAAAATCAGAGCAGAGATCAATGAAATAGAACAAAGAAAACATAGAAAAAAAAATCAATGAATCCAAAGTGGTTCTTCAAGAGAATAAACAAGGTAGACAGACCTCTAGCCCCAGTTACCAAAAGAAAGAGGGAACAACTCCAAATCCAAGAGAATCTGTGATGAAAGGGGAAATATCAAAACAACAATGAAAGATCCCCGACCAACATACGGGATTACTTAAAAAACTATACTCTACAAAAGTTTGAAAAACCTAGAAGAAATGGTGATATCTGAAATCCTGGGATCACCAAGCTCAACCAAGAAGAGATACAACATCGTCCCTAAACAGACCAATATACAGGAAGAAATTGAAGAGTTAATAACTAGCTTCCCAACCAAAAAATGCCCACGGCCCAGATGGTTTCACAGCAGAGAATCTAAATATTTCGAAAAGACTTACAACCATTATTTCTCAAATGTGAGAAGGATACAAACGGAGGGAGTTCTCCCAGATTCCTTCTTTGAAGCAAGCATCACTCTATTACCCAAACCAGGGTAAAGATACAACCAAAAAGGAGAACTATAGACCCATATCTCCCTAATGAACACAGATGCCAAAATTCTAAAACAGGATACTTGCAAAACGCCATACAGACCCACATCAAGAAAATCATCCACCATGACCAAGTTGGTTCATACCAGAGATGCAGGATGCAGGCTGGTTCAACATACGAAAACAATAAACATCATCAACACTATAAATGGAGCTGAAGGACAAAAACAACACAATCATCTAAATTGACATGGAGAAAGCCTTGACAAATCCAGCATCCCGCATGTATTTAAGTCCTAGATGGAACTGGACTGAGGGATAATTCCTCATGTAATCAAAAGCCATATACAGGAAAACCCACAGCCAATATCATCCTAAATGGGGAAATGACAGAAACATTCCCCTTAAAGGTAGGAACTCGGCAAGGCTTGCCCCCTGTCACCACTCCTTTCAATATAGTGCTGGAAACCCTTGCTAGGGCAATAAGGCAAGAAAAGGAAATTAAAGGAGTTCTAATTGGAAAAGAGGAAGTCAAACTATCCTTTTTGCTGATGTATGATTGTCTACCTAAGAGATGCTAGAAAAATCCTAGAAATGATTAAGAGCTTCAGTAAAGTGGCAGGATCCGGATAAAATAAATCTAGAAAAACAGTAGCCTTTCTTTACACCAACAAAAGCAACTGAAGAGGACACAAGGAGATCTCCACTCACGATAGCATCAAAAACAATAAAAATACCTAGGAAACAAACCTAACCAAAGACACCAAGATATCTCACAGACAAAAATTTTAAACCCATGAAAACAGGAAAATGAGGAAGACTAGAAGATGAGACAAACCTCCCCATGCTCATGGATTGGGAAAATAATATAGTAAAAATGTCCATTCCTACCCAAACTAGTGTAAAGATTTAATGCAATACCCAATCAAATCCCCAAGAGTTTCTTCTTCACAGGCTTGGAAAATAAATTCCTCAATTTCATTTGGAAAACAAAAGACCCCTGAATAGGCCAAGCAACCCTGAGAGAAAAGAGCAATACAGGGGGGATTGCTCTACCAGACATCAGACTATACTCTACAGGGCTATAGTCATAAAAAACAAGGCCTGGGACTGGCACAAACACAGACCAGTGACCAATGGAACTAAACCGAAGATCCAACCCTGAGCTCATACAATTTCAGCCACCTCATATTTGACAAGGGAGCAGCCAAGAAGACACAGTGGAGGAAAGGACAGCATCTTCAGCAAATGGTGCTGGATGGCAAAACTGGATCACCACTTGTAGAAGGATGAAATTAAAACCCCTACCTTCACCCCCTGTAAAAGTCAACTCCAGATGGATCAAGACCTTAACGTGACCCCAAACTCTGGAGGTGATAGAAGAGAAACTTGGCAGCAGACTACAAGACAGGCATCGGAAAAGACTTCCTAATCAGCAAGCACGCTGCAACAAGAAAATAAGACGACAGATTGACAAATGGGACCTCATTAAACTCACAAGTTTCTGTACTCAAGAAAAAAAAAAAAAAAAAAACAATAAAGGAAGTGAGAGGAAAACCCACAGAGTGGGGGGAACCTTCACGCAGATACATCTGACAGCATTAATTTCCAGAGTATACAAGCTACACAAAAAACAAAGAGAAAGAAAACAAATGAATCACTCGAAAGATGGAGCAAAGATCTGAATGAGACTTCACACCAGGAGGAATTAGAGATGGTGAGATACATCTTAAGAAGTGTTCAACATCACTAATAAGGAAATGCAAATTAAAAAAAAACCACATTGTAAAGATATCATTTACTCCAATAAGACTGGTACGGATGCAGGCAAAATACGAATGATACCAAGTGCTGAGAGGTTTGAGGGAAAGGGGAACACTCATCCATTGCTGGTTGGGAATGTAAACTTGTACAGCCCTATGTGGAACGTAGCATGAGAGAACCGTTAGAATGCACTCAAAATGAGGCTTGCCATCTACCCAGTCATACCTCCCTGGATACTATACCCACCAAGACCACATCTGCCTGCAGAGATTTACTATTGCCAGCCTATGTCTTATTGTCAGGCTCTGTTCAAATAGCCAAAACAGGCTGGAAACCCAGCGCCCAGGTGCTCCTCAACTGACAGTGATAGAAAATGTGCGTACATGTATCCAAGAGCAGATGGTAACAAGGACAGCATCATGGAACATTGCCAGGGATACTGATGGAGCTTAGAGTCGAGACATTTATGTTAATTGACGGTAACTACGAGACCAGAAAAACCACAAATGCAAATTGTGTCCCTCATTGTGTGATGCTATGCACATAAACCCAATATAAATATTTCTAGTGGAGGAGGGAAGCATGACAAAGAACAAAACAGAAAAGTGTAAAAAAAAAAAAAAACTGCTGAAATGGTGAGATGAATTGGGACGGGTGGGAGGGGCGGGAGAGGGACACTGGTGTATATCTCGTTAATGCATGATTTAATTGAGTCTGAGTTCAACAGTATCAGTTTTGCCAGACAACTGTCTACAGCTGTCTATCGTGGTTTTAGGACCTAGTAAAATAAATATGTGTATATTAAACAACATTGGTTTACATGCTCGGATTTTAAAAACGGTAATGCATTGAGTTAAATGGAGATATAATTTGCTTGTCGACCACTCTGTATTTACAAAAAACTGTAGAACAAACTTTTGGAGATTGGCACATACCAAATGCTTCTTATAATTTCTTTAAGTATCACCTTGTAGAACATTCTCTTTGTATAAGATATTTTTTTTTAACTTAAAAAAAATTAAGTTTGCTTCCCAGTTTAATACAGACGATGAGAGTCAGCCACCAAAAAAGATGGGTGATTTGATGAAATTCTGTGCCTTGATCCACCCTATAGGTTAGTATAATACAACTGTCTCTGGCGACTCATGGATCAAAAACAAAAACCTAAAACAAAAAAAAGGGGGGGGGATACAGATAGATATGAAACCTTTTTGTCAAAAAACCTTGCAATTCAAATCTTAAAACTAACTACGGGAAAAAATTTGTATGTTCCAACGTCAAAATGTCACCAATTAATGGCTGAGAAAGAAAAAGATACAGCTTGGCTTGAGTGAGCTGTACCAGAAAATGTCAACAGAAAAGGTTGACCCGTCTGAACATTGAAAGGAAGAAAAGCCTCAGATTGCTACAAACATCAAACCCCTCTGTGGCTTCCTATTTGTAAACACTATTTTATGAGTCCTAACAAAAACTTACCCTTCTAGGTGCCGCACAAGGTTTTAATATGAGAGACTTTCTTACCTCCCCCCATAGAACAAGGAGAAATATGATGATGATGTCCTTCTCCAACTGTAAATTGGAGACAACTATTATAGAGGTAATCTCTTATAAAACCGTTTAAAACTGCCTTCTTTAATTGACTAATAGACATAGGAACTGTGAAAAGGATTATTCTCTATTCAGAACCAAATAAATACTAAATATAATACTAAAGTCTCCTTAAGCTATGCACTTCAGCAAAAAATCTTAATACAGGAGCTCTGACATCAGCAATGGATTATTCTACCAAGGAGGTGTTGGCCAGGGGATCCAAGTCCCCCACAAACAGATAGGGCTCCTTGCCTCTAAACTTGGATACCTGCAAGAAGAGAGGGGTAAGCCCCTGCTGTCAAAGACCTGAATTTAATATGGGAAAGATGTATTGAGACCACCATGCATGCAAGTGTACAGATGGCCCCTGGAATACCAGAGAGTGTTACCAAAGGCCACTAAAACCATAAAGCAAATATGGGTCTCCTTGAGTCAAGCAAGACTCCTCTGTCAGCACCAGCTACACCTCACATGCCTGGAATACTGTGCAGCAGAGGCAGCCATATGCCTTCATATCCCAAATTCACTTGGCTATTGGCTCCTCCTTGGAGGAATAACCCACCAGCTGATGCCACAAGCTTAAATCCTCTAATGTTTAGGAATTTTTATAAGCCACAGTAAGACCCTGTCATATTTAACAGAAAAAATGTAATTTCATGGTTTAACATACCATCCAAACCATCTGTGTCTATACCAATGTAACCTACCATAACTATTCGTACTGTTTAAATACCTATATATCTAATTGCTTGTGCTTCATTAGTAGGATCAAAAGGTTACTCCTGGACAAACTGTCAGCCCATTGAAAGGAAACCATCCAGAACTGACCAGAGTCCCAAGACAACAGCTCCAGCGAAAGTAGACTGTTTTGCTTCTCCATCCACCTGTGCCCCTTTCTAAGCCTAGGGAAACAATCTGTGGAAGAGGGGGCATGGTTAGTGTAGAATGTAAGGGCTGCAATTGGGGTGAATGTGAAACTACAGCAATATTTAGTCTGGACACTATTTGATCAACTGATTGAACATAACAGCCCCCCCCCCCCACTGGATGGTGGGACCCATGGGCTGTGTGGGGGTTTTTGGGCACCACAACCTTGCTTGCAACTTGTTTTTACTGAAGGATGCTTGTATGCATAAATTATCACTTATTCTAAAAAATGAAAAAAAAACTGAGAGAAAGATGCAGGACAGTTATGGCAGAATGCATGATCTGGGATGGGGTGGGTTGGGGTGGGGGGAAGGGAAAGGGAAATATGCCTGAACTGAATTGGAAAATGATGTATGAAATACACAAAGCATAAAAAAAAAAAAAAAAGGACTCAAGTTCAGTTCCCAGGACACATATTGGGTGGCTCCCAAGCCACTACACTAACTATCACTACAAACTAAAAAAATAACAGTGGAAATGAACACGAGGTTTTATTTCAATAATTTTCTTTATGAAGTACTAATATAGAGTTGACTTTTGCTTATATGAGTTTCTCACCTATAACTGTCTCTCATAAAAGGACAGGCAACACCTAGGAAATAATATTAGTTTCACATTTCAAATTATAAGTGATGTTGATAATTTACAAAGTTTGTTTCTTGGGATGAAAATCTGAATTAAATCTATAAAACTTACATTTTTGTGTAATTTAGCTTTCCTTGAACTTGAATAGACTATAAGATCATAAATTATTTCTTTCAAAAGTGTTAGCTACAGTGTCTTTCATCTTCAAATATCCATGATTAATGTACCCTTTAGCAGTATTTTTGGTTATTTGACAAGATGAATAATGCACAAAACCAGAGCATTTTCTTATTAAAACTAGACACAGAATGAACTGTGTACTGTGGATGTTCAGAGGTAGCAATGTGCCAAACCATGTTCATTGACAAGTTATAAATGTTGATAAAGGAGCAGACTGGGAGAGTAGACAGGGACTTTCAATTTTTGCTCAGTTTTGCTATGAAATTAAAACTGCTCTTTACAGGTACAATTTACTCATTTTTTTAGAAAGCACACACATAAATATTAGGTTTTATGTATAAATAATTCATTAAATTATCATGTTATTTCAAAAGTATCTTAATCATTGTATTCATAGTTGTAAACCTTACAGTAATTCACACAGCTAATGCTCTCAATTTTTCTAGTGGTTTTTCTTCTTATGAACTTTATTCTCAATTTCTCTATTAACTGGTCTAATTAACCTGTCTAGAAAATTCATTTCTGAGCTTATTCACTTCTGTTGCTGAAATGTCCTGGCGGTTACTCTCTACCCATTTTTGTAGAAATACAGAGCACATGGATTTTATCCTTCCAGGAATATTTCATTTCATGTTTCACCCTTGTGGAGAAGTCAGTAACAAACCACTCACCCATCTGTTTGCTTAATAGAAATTTTTATTCACTGGGACTAGTGTCTGGAACCAGCCAGGCCTGGTGGCACTGGGCTTTAGCCAAACATTTCAAACCAATTCCCTAAATGTTTCTGATCCAGCAAAATACAAAGCTGGTTTTACCAAGAACTTTTTCTCTTTAATTTTTTAATTTGTGCACATTGTGAGGGAAATGTAATCCATCTGTTTAGTTGGCATGTAATTCAACAAATTACTGTTTTGTAAAGGAAATTCTATGTCCAAGAAGCCTTGTGGGCCTGTCTACTCTCTGCACTAAAATCCCAGAGAAACGGAGTTTTCCAAAAGCTGATGGCCCTCAGTGCTTAGAAGGTAATGGTTTAGAGAAAAATACTATGGTATTAATACTCTTTAGCCTATAAAGTTTTTGCTTACCACCATCAAAAACATTAATTTAAAATATGGTCTAGTGGGCTTAATTATTAGGCTTTTGTTTCCATTTTCTTGCTTTCTTTTCAGTTCTTTCTAATCTCCACTCTCCCTAAGTGCTGTGGAACATGGTTGCCAGCCTATATAACTCTTACCATCAAAAGTTTATTTTTTTTCTATCAAAAGCTTTGATTACCTCTAAATGATTCAACTACTCAGGAGCCTGGTTTTGAGTGCACACGGATGTGTTTGTAAAGCCTGTAGAGGAATTCTCCAAGTATATTTCCTATCACTAACTGCAGGGTTGGAGTGGACATTACATTTAAAAAGCCTTTGTGGACTCATAAATTTTGAAAACACACAAGGGTAAAGGAGACTAAATGGGTTTCTCTGCTTCAGGATTCTGAGAGCTTTACTAGTTTAATGGCATTGTGCATCTCTTAGAGGGGATAGCACGCGGAGGGCTACAGAACTCTGTTCTGACAAAGAACAGGCTGACTGGGAGCATCTGGCTGAACTAGAGCTCTGGGAGAAGAGCTTGGGAATTGTGTGCTGCCTCTTTTCCCCTTGTATTTATTCTATTACTCTGCGGTGTCTAGTGTCTATTGTCTAAACACAAACAACAAACTTCCTTCTTTTAAGCTTTAACTTAATTTTTCTTTCATCAGAGAAGACAAGATTTTTCTGTTTGACTGAAGAGGGGAGAGACAAGCCAACCATTAGTAGACAGTATGAAAAAAATCAAAGAATATTTTGCAATTATTTGAATGGAAATTCCCATTTGTGGGCTTAGTGGGTGGTGTAGCAGCCTGGATTGGAAGAACTGGGTTCTTTGATTAACTTCCGCACAATTGTGTTGTGAGAGAAATCTTTTTTAAAGACCATCTTGAGAGAATTGGCTCACATTTACCACTAAATTCAGAGAAGAGGATGTAGAAAAAAAAAGTTAATAGTCTAAATGTTAATAGCCTAAGAGTAAAAAGAAATAATTTTGCAACAGTTTTCTATAATGAAGTGTTCTGTTTATCTATCTCTATCAATCTATTATGAATTTACCTTTTCATGCATACATTTGAGGACATGGAATTTTGAGATTATTTTCTTTTGCATCAATAAATCATCCCATGGTTAACCTCTCTAAACTACCTTTTCAGTCTGTCTGAATCCCACGCCTCAATATGCTACCTGGTTAAGGATCTGCCTTGGGAGGTGAGTGGGTGGAGAAACTTCTCTAAAAACACCCTGGAGAACAATTGCATCCTTTGTAAGAGTTCATAAAAATAATTTGATTCAAAGATGCCTGGGGACTTATGGGGGGTGTTGAGGGTGGAAGAAGTAGAGCACATGAGTCCCTGACTCAGAGAAGGAAAGAAATATCTTCACCTTCTTCAGGTGAGACAGTTCTACTCTGACCCCTTTTTTCTTGGTAAGCTTCTCTTTGCTCTAACTTTATTTTCAGTAATCACTGTAAGGGCAGAGAATTCCTGTGGAACCTCATGTGGATCAGATGTGAACCATGCCCTTCATTCTTTCTGGTGTTCCCCTCTACTCTGCCTATTCTAGAATGGTCAAAGAAGATGCTCTTCCACAGAGCTGATTCTGCATTTCTTAATATTGCTCCTACTAACGAATATAAGGGTTCATAAAGGGTTCATACATAAAGTTCTCTCTCTCACTGTTTGTATGAAATATTTTTCATTTTATGTTACAATAAATTCATGTGTTCATTTATAAGCCAGTCATGAGATTCCCCCTCCTCCTCTTCTTTCTCTATCTCTCTCTCTCTCTCTCTCTCACCACACACATGTACACACACACACACACACACATATATTCAGAAAACATTCATTAACATCTGCAACACAGAGGTTATGTAGTTTCTATACTTTTCTCACTTTTCAAACAAGTGAAAGGCACTTCCAGGTGAAGTGTAAACAGTAAACATAAATTCTAAAAGCCACAACAACGTTAATACATTTAGCTTAAAATGGCAGTCTTTTCTTGGGCACATGTAATAGCCACATAAATCTAGGATTAATACTCAGCCTAGAACAATGGGAAATCATATTTTGCTTAAAACAACTAAATGAGTCAATGCTTCACACATTTCTTAGCTTCAGCTTCTGATTTTATTGTTCTATAGCATGGGATTTTCATTGCTGAGTAGTATCACTTTGGAAAGAAAATATTTTTAGAGTTAAAATGGTAGAGTTTCTGGGATAAATAAATCCCACAATAGAATGAAATCTTACACTGATATGGATTTCATGCTTTTTGTTTGTGCTAACTAAAATTAAATGGCTAGTAGGGAAAGAGAAACAATTTCTCTAAAAAAGTTTTCAAAACATTTTAAAACAAAAGAATTTCCCTTTGTTGCTGACACCACTAGCTCTGTAAATAATTGTGGTTCTATGATTCATTCTTCTGATAAAACCTTCATTTCTCCTCTTCTGATTCTATTTGCTCTCACCCAAAGTCTTATCTACCTTCAGTTTCATTCTTTTTAATAAAATTAATGCTAAGAAAGCTTTAATGCAACCATTTTTCCTAACTCTATCTTATCAGTTTCCCAAGCTGAAGAAACTGAGAGTCTCCCATGACTTTGCCCTAACTCTCGTCTTGGAAGGAGTTTGCCCCAAATGGATTTTTCACTGAAGCAATTTGCCTTACTGGTAACGCAGACATTCTTTATGCGCAGAATGTCAGTGTGGTGTGGAGGTATTCTGGAGACCCAGAGTCCTTTGGAAGCATGGTAATCTAATGTTGGCTGGTATATCCCAGGCCTTGTCTTGGGCGTCAGTGCCATCCTCCTGCAGCAGCTGGCACTTCGTCTGTCTCTCCCAGGTGAAATCATGGCCCTGTAAGAATCCTAGTGTCGGGACTGGAGAGATGGCCTAGTGGTTAAGAGCGCTGACTGCTCTTGCAGAGGACCCTGGTTCTATCCCCAGCACCCACATGGCAGCTGAGAGCTGTCTGTAACTCCAATTCCAGGAGAACTCCAGTTCCAGGGGAATCTGACACCCTCTTCTGACCTCCGCAGCATTGCACGACACGGGTGCACAGACCTTCATGCAGACAGTACATTCATACACATAAAAAAAAAAAAAGAATCCTAGTATCATGAATACACAAGCCTTCACATAATTTAAAACATACCCCCAAAAATACTAGAAACCTGGAAGGTGTCTTTAATCCCTTTCTTTCCCTCAGCCTTAGAAACCATATAAATACCATTTTTTTTCCTCCAGAAAACATGTCTGCCTACTCATTTCCAAGATCACGAACACTTCTGTAATCAATGACATTATATATTTTTCAACTTCTAATAAAAACGTCTTGAACCATCACTTGTCTTTCCTCTCTTGGACCTTCCTGTTTTTTTCATGGCAGCTAAGATGAGCTTTCAAATTCGCAAATGGTGTGGCTCTTGCTTTATTGCTTTACCCTTGTTCTTAAAATGGAGTTCAGGCCTTTTAACTGGCTTGAAAGGTCATTCGTACCTGATCCCTACTACCTTTCCAGCCCCAACTCTAGTCACCCTTTTCCCTTCGAAGCTGTAGGTGCATGAAACTGAAGTTCCTTTAAAATCAACAGTGGGGCCACACTGGGTTCCATTGGGCTCCATCAAGAATAATTTCCTCAGAAAACTAACTTAACCTATGGATTCCATATTAAGACCCTCTACCCTCCAGACATAGTAGGACTGAGGTCAGACCTCCTGGCTTGCATTTCCATAGCACTCTGAATTCTACCATCAGAATGCTTTACACTAGTTGTGTCTTTAACCACATCTTTCCTAAACATAATAATTCTAAACATTGCATAGCAGGGTCTCCCATGAATCTGATGTATGTACCAATCCAGCATACAAATACTGTGAAAGAGGTAATACTTGCATTCTGCTATATAGTTGAGGAAACTAATGCATGGTAAACTAAGGTCACATATCCCAGAATTGGCACGCTGACTACAAGGCCAGAAATTGTTAACTTGGGTTTTCAAGAGAACACAGCATACCAGACTTACTTCAAAAGACAGTTTTTGCTTGAATTATAAATACTTCACAATTAATAAAGAATGTATAATAATATAGTATATTACATTTGATAAAGAAACACGAGAAACCAGAGCCCCTCCTAATCCACAATCTTCATCTCATAAGCACAATTTGTACTGGGGCCCATGCTCCCTTGAGGAACAACCCATTTACAAGGAAAAAACATACATTTCATCTTCTTTTCTTTGTCTCCCTGATAAAACCTATTATTCATTATCCTTGTTTGGTCATTGTCAGAAGTAATATTTGCAATTAAATTAATAAATTCCTTGGGCTTGTACATATTCTTCCACCAGATTCTTAAATTCAGGCAAAGGTCCAAACAATATATAGTCACTGGGTGAGTATCATCAAATGAATGAATGAACTGAAGGGAGACTGGTGATAATGGAGAACATACATTTAGGCAGTAGAAATCTTATAAGTGATATCCTAAGACATTTTTAGAAGTGTTCTATATTACAGTAGTAAATTTCTTTGAAACCACGGGCTCCTTTCTCTACTTATAGCTGGACTTCTTTGCTCTCTTAAGTTAAAACTTGAGCATCCTTTCTGACCTTCATCTTTTTTCTCTGACTGTGTAAGCAACATGCTACTTACTAAATCAATGAGCACGTTTTATGAGTATAGTATATTAACATACAGCAATAAACAAACACAATCCAGAGATCTTAAATTGATATTTTGCAATGTTTAATAATGGTGTAGTGAAGACTCTAAACATGTGTTACAAAGGTTAATGATAATGAGTTTTCCAGACCATTGGGAAATAGCAGGCTCTGGAATGCTTTGTGGCAAGCAGGTCGCTCCTTCTCTGCCCAACAGAAATCAATTAATCTTTTATGCCCAAGTTTATGCTTCCATAAACTGGAGAAAACCCTCACTACCTACGCTCAGAAGAATGTTCTGATAAATAATGAAGTCATGTCTGAAAAGCACTATACAAAAACAAAGTCTAATTAAGATTCATTTTTTGATTAGAATTAAGCTTGATTCCCACAGTTTCTAACAAGTCTGTAATAATTGCTAGACAGCCCAATATTTTCTTCATTCCCTTTGGTTGGTAATTAAACAGGTCCTAGGAATGCTATGTACATATAACACTCCAATGCATAAGATGACCCATCCGTAAACACATGGAGCACAAATATGAGGTAGGGTATTTTGATTAAAAAAGAAATGAGAGAAACTTATTTTCAGATTCTCCAAGCTACGTATGACATTGTTCCTTGATTATAGCCAATTTTCAGTAACAAATGTTCAAAAATCAGTTATTGGGGAAGAACAGAAATGTGATACTGCTTTCTCTGAGCTAAGTAAGCAGCAAGAGAACAAAATACTGTGCAGTTTCAAGCAAAAGACGTTCTGCTGTACAGCATTGGGATTTGAGGAAGAAATTAGATGTCAGTGCAGCAACTCTTAAATAAAGGACCAGTTGCTTTAAAGAAGACCAATCTGACCTTCTCTCCACTAGCATTTGTGTGGGATAGTTACATTAATGAAATAGTTTGGCCTTGAAGGATCTTTTCTTCCCCATTATTAGGCCATTATTGAGTGCCTCTGTGCGAACTTCCAGTATTTTTATAGCTTGGGATATTTGAAGAAATGTCTTTATGGATTTTGTACTTCAAAAAATTTAATTAAATTCCAATTTTCACTATGCAAAATCACTGTTCTTTCGAGGTAATGTAACAGAAAGTTGTTAGAGTATTGATCACAGTGGCTTCACTAAAATGTGTTTAGATAAGGAAAGGTTCTTAATAGATGTTCTGAAGTTTAGGGAAAGATATGTCAAATATAATCTACTACTTTGTGGTTATTTTATGGCACTTTTCTAATCAACTTATTTTCCAATGGACACACACACACACACACACACACACACACACATATATCAAATTTCTCATTTTATAAAGATCATTGCCAAGGGAATTTTTTCTCCATTTTGAATGAAAAAAATAACCTTCTTTCATTTTTTTAATTGAAAAGGCATTTGCTTCTTTCTTTCTTTAATTAGCTGAAGAAAGGATTTAAAATCCGAAGATCACATCTATGCTATCTGTAGCCTTACCCTTCTTGATAGAAATTGCCAAAAGCTAGGCCAAGAAACAAGGAGATTTTAAGTCAGCATTGATAGGAGGGAACCTGTCAGCACTGTAGTACATTGCAGGGCAGTTGGGGAAGATCTTGAAGTTGGAGGTGAAGGTGAATAGGTTACAGAGCTGGTTGAGATACCATAGCCCCCATTTTCATCTTGTTTATTTTCCATTTGCCTACGAAACTCAATCATTCCCTGGCATGAGCACCCCACTAACTTACCAGGAGCCGCCTCACACCCGAGAACATATGTTTTCAATTAGAAAGAGCTTACAAAAAGACCACCTGCCAGCACAGGGAATGTTTTCCCTCTCCCAGTGGGGTCTTCAGGCAGGCTTTCTTGTAGAAGAGCAAGAAGCCCAGGAGAATATTATTTAGGCTGTTCTTTATTGGGATGTTCTCATATATAGAAAAGAGAAACGTATAGGAGATATATATGGTATTTTTGAGACAGCTGGCCTGGAGCTCGCTCTGTAGACCAGGCTGGCCTTGAACTCCTAGGGATCCGCCTGCCTCTGCCTCCTGAGTGTTAAGAATCCTCTGCAAGAGCAGTCAGTGCTCTTAACCGCTGAGCCGTCTCTCCAGCCTCAGAAACATATAAGATATTAAAATCATCATTTTAAATTCTATTTTGCTGAGTCTTGCTCAGAACTTTGAATCCTTTCTTTTTTCCCCCAGACCTCTCCTCCTCTTTCTTTCTTTTTTTAAACTTTAAAATTCATTTTGTAGGGAGCAATAAACATGTGTGCCACAGTGTGGTACCAAGGTCGGAAGATAACTAAGCTCTTTCCTTACATGTAAGTCCAGGGACTGAACTCACATCACCAGGCTTGGCAACAAGTCTCTTACTGAGCCAACTTGCCACCCCTTTCTTCACATTCCCTTGCTCTGTCATGTTTTCTGATATTCTTAGTACTTTTAGCAAAAACATAAAATGTTTAAAAATATTTTTCCGTTTTGAGAGCCACTACTTTAAAGCAAATAAAAACAGCCTGTGATTGTAGATGAATAGGAAGCTTGTTTCTGCTCTACCTACAGCACTCACCACAGGCACAGGAGAGCCATGAAGACAGCTGAAGAGCTGAAATATTTCCTCTTTAGGGCTGGAGAGATAGCCTAGCGGTTAAGAGCACCGACTGCTCTTGCACAGGACCGGGATTCGATCCCCAGCACCCACATGGCGGCTGAGAACTGTCTGTAACTCCAATTCCAGGAGAACTCCAGTTCCAGGGGAATCCGAGGCCCTCTTCTGACCTCCGCGGCATTGCACGACACCGGTGCACAAACCTACATGCAGACAGTACATTCATACACATACAAAATAAAAAAAATATTTCCTCTTTAAAATTAACCTCCACTATCAAAGGCAAACTTGTGCACACACAGAGTGAGGCTATTTGGGGCAAAATGGAAGAGAAGGGAAATAAAAGAACGCTGCTTGGGAACAAGGCCTGCTCTTGCTTTGACTTTGTTCTCACACTCTGTGACTTGTAAATAGATGCTGGGGGACTGAGAACCAGGCCTGATGCAACAGCCTATCATTGTTCAATTAAAAAAAAAACCCATTAGAAGAAGAAAGCTCACTCATAGTACTGGATGAGATAAGAAGCCACAAGTCAAGAATCACCAGCATATTGTATTTCTTACAACCAAATACCTAGAGTGGACACTTCTGTCTCTTGATATTCTTGGAGATCTTATCCTCACGGAAGGGTTTACATTAAGCTCACAAATGCAGGGGATACAAATAAATAAATGATGAACTCAATTATCAGCAGCAGCCTGTGTGGCAGCCTCAGTGACCAGCCTCCTGCACACACTCTGGGCGCATTTCACAGGACTGGAAGTAATCTCAGACACCCAAGGATAGTTGACAAAACCTAGGAGTTAGGTGACAAAGTGGTGACATGGTCTCTGATGACAGCCAAAAAGCAGTTCCAAGTTAATATCACTTCCACAGAATTACACCAGCTTCATTCCGTGTCACATTGTCTTATGGTAAGTACCAACCACACACACACTTTCCCTCTCACGTACAATCCCCCACATTCCCCAGATCTTCCCTGTTGTGTAATAGGATCACAATAGAAAGGTTTTCTACCATGGGAAATTTCTGAGTAATTCACCACTCATCAACTCAAAGTGCACAGATGAACAACTCTTAACAGGCTGAAGGTGCTAACTCACATTACCTCACCCTCGCCCAGCATCAGTGGTGAGAAAAGAAGAGAATATGTTATGAAATCAGGTCATCCTCCCATGGTTCCTTTATCATGACACACTTGTCTTGAGAATGCAAATATTAACAATGTGTGACAACAAACTGCTTTAAAGGGGGCTTGGCAGAGATTGCCGACCTCATGGTTACTCACCTGAAGCAATCTTTCAGTAAGACAGTATAGTTCAGTGCTAACTAGTCATGGTCTAAAGCAGCTTAGGAAATAAGAATTGAAAGTATTCAAGAAGTATCCATTATTTTTTCTTGTTTCTATGAAAAAAATTTATTTGTAAAGTAACATGTTTGTTCTTTATCTCAGGAGACTCATTCTATATGCAAACCACATGGTTCATGTTTTCTTGCTCTATGAAAATGGATGCAAAATATTTAACTCATCTCAAGAAAGTTATGACATTTATTTTACATGGAGACAGATGCCCAGAACTCTGTGTCTCATCAGATCCTCTCCTTATATTTCATGTCTCTAGCATTAGAATGAAAGAAAAAGTGACAAGAATTAAAATACATTATCTTGCTCAGAATACGCACACAGTGTGATAGAGATGGATATGGACTTCAGAAATTGACCAAGGACTGAAAACTCTCTGTTTTCCTCATATCCACGAGCATGAGACCTTGAATTCCACCACCTTGACTGTCCTTCCACTGTCACCTTACCTTTTTGCTACTATTTCTCTTACCCAATCTCTTAAAACTGGTCTTTTTTTTGTCTTCTCTTAACCAAATTTATTGATGGCCCCTTATTCCTCCCCAACCTGGTCTCTCCTCTCTTCCTTATCTTAACAATCTTTACTGATGGTCCCTTGATCTGTGCAAGGGACATCTGCTATGAATCTGAAGTGAATGAAAGTGGTCTTTTATATTTTTACTACACAGGCTTCTGAAATATTTGAATTTTTTTCAAAAACTGTATTATGTCCTTTTAAAAAGAAATTCCAGCCAGGCATGGTGGTGCAAGCCTATAATCCCAGCACTCGAGAGGCAGAGGCAGTCAAATCTCTGTGAGTTCAAGGCCGGCCTGGTCTACATGGTGAGCTCCAGGCCAGCTGGGACTAAAGGAAGACCCTGTCTCAAAAAAAGACTAAAAAAAAAAAATTCCAATTTCTAAAATTTTGATTGAGCTTTTGTACATTTTACACAACAGTTCTTAATCAAATTTATGCCTCTTCCCCTCTGAAAACATGTTTTAAAAATATTTAAAAACAGGGTAGCAACCTTTTTTCTTATAGAGCTACATATTATAGGCCTGTGAGCTACATGATCTTTATTGCAAGTTTGATACACTGTTGTAAAGACAGTCACAAAGCACCTCAATGAGTGAGTCTACCTATTAAAAAGTCACAGAAATAGACCATAGACTGAATTTGATATAGGGGCCAAATCCACGTAGTTTCCTAAGGTCTGAGCTAAAATGTTGAGGCAAGATCTGACTGTAAGTAAATACAGTTCAAAGACTCATTTCAGCAGCATTGCATTGTAAGGCATCATAAGTATTACATTAAATATCAGAATACACTGATCTTACTTAAGCCAATTAGCATCTTTCTGCTTCAACCATCTCATCTACATATTCATGAGGAAACTTGATCAGATACCACTGAGTGCTTACTAACTCTAAATTTTGGTTGTCTTCCTGCATACAATTATATGCTCAAGAACAGCATCTGTTTACTCTAATTTCTCTGAGTGTTATATGTAGAGGGCAGGCATCTCCTGGCATCCACTGGATCTGCAGGATGGAAACTGATGGTTTAAAGAAAGTCAATTGTGGGTTTGGTTGCTAAGTAATAATAAGGTAAGTCATATTTCACCTAAGAAGCTTTCTTGTACACTTCAACTCTCATCTTCAATACAACATCAAAAGCAAGAATAGATAGTATCTGCTTTTAAAATATTTATTACTTTTATTTTATGTGTATGAGTATGTTCTCTGCATGTGTGTAAGAGCACCCATGTCCTTCAATGCCCTTGGATGTCAGAAGCAGGCATCAGATCCCTTGGATTTAGAGTTAAGAACAGCTGTTAGCTGCCATGTGGGTACTGGGAATTGAACCCAAGTCCTCTGCAAGAGCCTTTAGTGCTCCCAACCACTGGGCCATCGCTCCAGGCCCTAGATAATATCGTCTTTATCTTTCAACAAAGAAAGTAGAGAAGAGTTAGGAAATTAAATGAATTACCCATTACTCTACATCTAATGCCTAGATGGCCAGTACATTTTTAAAGCCAGCCAGATTTTAAAACATGTTAGTCTCCTGAAGTAGACACTTTTGAATAACTTCAAAAATTAACTATGAAATGGGAGAGTAGCAGTGCCCAAGTAACCATCAGTCTGTGCAGGTGAAAGTAGGTGTTCTGTAGGCATTTCATGAGGTAGGAAAATGGAATGTATTGTCATCAACAGAACTATCAACTAAACTACATATACAGCCTGTCGGCCTCAACACAATACAGAATTCATGTATTCAACAGTATGAGACATTCAGATCAGCCAGGCCCTGTGGATGCTGTCCATATGCACAAAGACAATCCTGTTTTGCTTTCTAGGGGAAAATATAACGATAAAACTGTTAATACATTTTAGTTAACTTCCTTCTAAATAAAAACACATTAATGAATTAGACACAAGTATTTTTGTTTTTCTCTTATTAAAGTTGAAACATTGGTTATGTTAAAATGACAACAAAAATATCAGTTATTTCAGAAAAGCTGCATGCTTTCCAGCTTAGGTCTCATTTTTTTCAAGTTTTTTTTTACACTCCATCTGGTTTTATGTAGTTGGTGTCTTTTCCTTTTTGCCAAGTTTTTTTTTTTCTTTTCAGCACATACACATCACTCTTCACCTCAAAGCATTTTACAAATGTCGCAAACTGGAATTCTCTATGCTTCAGATTGAGCTCCTTTGTGTTTTTCTCACGAGGCTCTAAAATATCTCATGGTTCTTCTTTTATTTGTTTCCAAGGAAAAGTAATTTTATTTCCACATTTAAATAGATTTGTCTATAAGTCATTCCCTGCTCATTAGTGTTACCTAAGCCTTTAAGGATGTGTACAAGTAAAGAATCTGTTTTGTTTTCTTTTCCTACCATGTACAATATTGGTTTACCCATTCTTGTCAAGCTGTGTACAGGCAGTGGAGTGAGACTGGGTTTGAGGAACTCCAACACTGAGGGAGACAGACACAGGAGTCTGCCCATCTTATTGTGAGCAGGTCGTGGTGAGCACAAGGATTCCAGAGCAGTGAGAGTTGGGATGTGGACAATAATGGTGAGAACAGTGGAAGCTAATCCTAAATCCTATGGAGAACAAGGCATTTTCTAAAAGCTTTTCAGGTAACTGACTCAAATAATACCACCAACTATGAGGAAATAAGATATTAAGGAGTTAGAATGGGGATTGGAAATTAGTTTCAATTGCTTGACTAGTGTGCAGACAAGTTTGTGAGTATGGTATTTTAAATGCTTTCTTCTTTTTTTTTTCAAAGCCAATGTTTTATTGAAGCTCTGTGCATTTCATACAAAATTACATTACAAATCAAATCTAGAGCTGTGCCTCCCTCCCTGCCCCCCAACCCCACCAGAGCTCATGCATTCTGCCATACATGTTTCTCATCTTTTTCTCAGTCTCCCTCAAAATTCTCTATGCAGAAGTTTACTGTTTCTGTCAGTTCTTTGACACAGTCTTTTCTGTTGTTGTTATTCCTTCCAATATGCATCACTTCAAAATATGCACACATGCATGACACACATAGGTTTTAGCACCTTTGGCTTATGATTTTTTTTATTAGGCTGAAAGATGTCATGTTTGAAGTCTTCTCCTTGGCAAGCCCAAACCACCATCAGTTCTGCCCTTGTGTTTCACATTGGGGTTTTTCCTTCCCATGGTCACCAAATGAGGTTCAGTAAGTACCATGTCCTGTCTTGATCTTCCTGTACTGGTCTCCATGATACAGCCTGGGTAGTCCAACAATGGCAGTCTATATTCTGAAGAAGCGGAAATCCCAGTAGTAGCTCAGTCTACAAATTGGATGTCTCAGCAGTCCCTATCTGACACTGAAGGTTTGGAGAATTCTTGGAGAGACATGAGTCTTCAGTCCATATTGGAAGGTTGAAAAGCTGTGTCTTCTCACATCATTGAATGATGGCAAAAGCAGTGGCAGCCACAGGGTAGCTGCACTTTGCAGGAAGACAGGCAAACTGTGCTCTTTTTTTTTTTTTTTTTTTTTTTTTTTTTACTTTTTTTCCTTTTTACTAAGATCTAAAGTGTTTATCCCTGAAGATACAATTTCTCGGACTATTTATTTAACTTCTGTTATCTTCTTTTGGATTGTTAAGGTCACACAGTTAGCCAGATTAATCAAGGTTTTGTTTTCTAAGGTAAGTTGAGGATCTGTTCCGTCAAGGGTCACTCAGGGTTTATTTAGGGGGGTGGGAGCCCTCTGGCTCCTTTTGCTTTTCATTCACCAGTTCCAATCCATCGAGGACAAAGTCAGGTCCTTCTAGACCAGGCTTCCCTTTTTGAAGCATGATGGAGCTTATGTGACCTTCCTCTTTATAGACTGGACACATGGATGAAGTCCCAATTAGTGGATCTCCAGCATAACCTCCCTCGGCACAGGAAGCACTGTGACTCACAATTTGGGACTTTTCAAGAGAGCTCTCAATGCATGGTCCTCTTGGACTTAGTTGACCTCCTGAGGGCAGGAGAAAGTTATCCCTTAGACCTTGGCCAAATTGGTATGGGAATTAAGTATGGTTGTTACGCATCCGAAAAGGCTACAGTATACAGCTATTAATACTTTAACTACTCTATCGAGATTTGAGAAAATCGCTTCGGACAAAAGCTCAAGCAGCGGATTTTTTAAAAAGAGTAAGAGCATCTATGAATAAAAAGATTGTTGGGTTAGACGTAATGTCATACAAACTAGTTTGTTCTGCATTCCTTTGATTCTATATGACTTCTAAATATGCGTACATATCTTTCATCCATATCCAAAAATTGCCTGAATTCTGAAAATAAATGTTGCCCTTAGATTCTGGAACCTGTTAAGGAATTCTACAAGTATAGAGCCACAGTTGTTTTCAGATCCCATTAATGTTGCTCAGTTTTGCCTTATAACTAGGTAATTGCGCCATCCAAAGATGAGGGTAATTCATCGATTTGGTTTTCCTGGGACTGTGTTACTTTCACTTAACATGTATCTTCTATTCCATCATTTACCTGCAAAGTTCATGATATCATCTTTCTTTACCGCTGCATAGAACTCCATTGTGTAGATGTACCACATTTTCCCATCCACTATCAGTTGAGGGGCACTTGGGGTGGTTCCAGCTCTTGCTATTGTGAAGAGAGCTGCATAACATAGCTGTGCATGTATACTCTGCAATAGGATGAGTCTGTGGGTATATACCTAGGAGTAGACTGGTTCATGCGGCAAGCTCATTTTGAACCTTCCAGTGTTCTCCACTACGGCTTTCCAAAGTGGGTACCAGTTTACATTCCCACCAGCAGTGGATGAGTGTCCCCTTTCCCCACAAAACCCTCCAGCACTAGGTATCATTTGTTTTTCTTGATCCTAGCCACTCTTATCAGAGTGAGATGGATATTTTTTTTTAAATTTTATTTATTTATTTTATGTGTATGCATGTACTGTCTGCATGCAGGTCTGTGCCCCCGTGTCATTCGATGCTGCAGAGGTCAGAAGACGGCGTTGGTTTCCCCTGGAACTGGAGTTCTCCTGGAATTGGAGTTACGGATGGTTCTTGAGCCACCATGTGGGTGCTGGGGATCGAACCCGGATCCTCGCAAGAGTAGTCGGCAGCTCTTAACCACTAGGCCGTCCTCCAGCCCGTGAATGAACCTAAGTGGTTTTAATTGCATCTTAATATTAGCGATCTAACACTTTTTTTAAGAGTGTTTCTCAGCCATCTCTGATCCTCACTTGTGAAGTCTCTGTTTCAGCTCTCTTGCTCCAGTCTTTTGAGTGATCATTTGTTTTCTTTCTTGTTTTTTGGAGTAGTTCATAATTCTGGAAATCAATGCTTTGTCAGATGTAGCTGTAGTGAAGGTTTCCTCCTCCACTCTGAGGGTTTTCTCTTCACCTTCCTTGATTGTTTTCTTTGGATGACAGAAGCTTTTGAGTTTAATGAGTTCTCGTTTGTTACATGTCCATCTTATTCTTGCACAGCTGCTGTCTGATTTAGGAAAGTCTTTTCCTAATGCCTATGTTCTGTACAACTGCTGCCAATTTTTTCTTCTATCACTTCATAATTAAAACTTTTCTAAAAATTATTGTGCTGTGGTGTGTGTGTGTGTGTGCGGTGTGTGGTGTGTGCTTGTGGACTAGCATCGCCTCTGTAGCTCCAGCTGTCTCTGGAACTCACTATGTAGCACCAGGCTGGCCCTGAACTCACAGGGATCCACCGCCTCTGCCTCCCGATGCTGGGATGATAAGTGCGTGCACCACCATTGTTTTATCAGCTACTTAAAAAAATACTGCCATGTATGCTAGGGGCGTCAATTACCAATTGAGAGGCAAACTGGGCAATTGTTAATGTGATATGAAAACAACTGTGCTCTTATAGTGTGAATCCCTTAAAAAATAAATAAAAATAAAAAAAAATACTTCCAGCTGATATTTACTATGAGAAAATAGCATTTAAATGAAAATGCGATGGGACAGGGATACAGTGGCAGGACATTTCCCTGACATGTGCGAGGCCCTGAACTCTCCACTACTTTTATGATACATAGTTTGATTCCTTCCCTTTTCATTTTGGAGTCTGTAAACATCCCATTATAGGCTGAATAGTGTTCGCTCAAATTCGTGTCCTGAGGTCCAAATGATCAGTACCTTAGGATGGGACTGTATTGAAGAGGCAACAAGTTCAAGTGGGATGTTCAGGATGGATCCAATCCAATGGGTGTGCTCAATTACTCTTATAGGAAGGGAAAATCTGAACAGAGATGGGTAGAGAGAAGAGACTATGAAGACACAGAGAAAAGACCAATGTCCACAAGCCAGGGAGGAGGCTGACACCTTGATCTACAGCTTAGCCTCCAGAAGAGTCAACCACATGCACAGTCATCCTGACTGGGCAGCTTCTCACATGGTTTTCATCATATTTATGTTACTTTATTAATTTTTCATTTTACAAATATTTTTCTGGGAAAGGGACATAATCTCTAAAACTCAGATGTAGGAGGAAAAGCAAGCTCTATAATTGTAGGACCTAGGCCACCAATGTTAAGAGATCTAACTTTCCATTTGCCTGTAGAACTTCATTTCAGGGAATACTTGCAGGTTTGACAGATGCAGCAAAGATTTATCACTTATAAAGCTTAAACAATAAATGGATAAAAGTTACATCATCACAATAAAACATTTATAGAAAAGTTAAAAGAACAGACATATTTTAATCTTTTTAAAAATTAATCAACTATAATGTATGTATATATATATTTTTTAATTAAAAAAATTTTTTTTATTTCTGTATGTGTATCAATGTACTGTCTGCATGCAGGTCTGTGCACCCGTGTCGTGCAATGCCACGGAGGTCAGAAGAGGGTGTTGGATTCCCCTGGAACTGGAGTTCTCCTGGAATTGGAGTTTCAGACGGTTCTCAGCCGCTATGTGGGTGCTGGGGATCGAACCCGGGTCCTCTGTAAGAGCGGTCGGCGCTCCAGCCCCATGTATATATTTTTTTAAGCTACATTAATACTCTCAAAAACATTAAAATTAGCTACAAGGCTGGCCTAAGTCAGGAAATTTGCTACTTTTAGGAAGTGGATATGGGCCTAAAATTGTAAGAATTATTATTAAAATTAATTTTAAATTATGAACATTTATTGGGGAAGAAGAACTATTGTTTTCTTGTCATTCAGGCTAGTCTGAGAGAACTTCTAATCAAATAAAAATTCTCAAAGCTTACATTCAGAGAACCTTTACAGAACATGTCAAATATCTGTTTTGGAGTTAGAGATTTAGGTGATGATGAATGCCAATAAATAATAAATGACATTGTGATGTATTTTACAGTGTATCAAGCATCCTTTCATTCTATAATCAACTTGTCCTTCTCCTGCCTGACTTTGTCAGGACCCCAGATTCCATCTACACTCCCATTGCCTTATACAGCATAGAATGCCAGATTACTAATAAACTGGTATTAGTAACTAGTATTTACTAATAAAATGGTATTTACTTATTATGCCCTAACAGGAAATCATTGTTTGACTCATTGGCATTACTTCCTTGGAATGACTTAGTTAGGTTTTTTTCTTTGCTCTTTTAAAAAATGATCAATTTTAAGTCATTTTGTGAACTATTATAGACTTCAGGAGAGTCCATGCCCTCAAATTTTATGTTTTGAGGAGCTGGAGGGACAGCTCAGTGGGTAAGAGCACTGGCTGCTCTTGCAGAGAATCTGGGTTTGATTGTCAGTACCCACATAACTCCAGTACCAGGGGAATCTGACATTCTGACCTCCACAGGCATTGCATGACATGGGTGCACTTACATGCATGCAGGCAATACACTCATACACATAAAAAAAATAAATAAAATTTAAAATTATTTTTTGAAATTTAGCATCATTTTAATCTCAATTTTTTTAAAGTTTAGCTTTCCTACAATTCTTTATTCTCTGTACTATCTGCTGTTTCATATTTAGTGTCTAATGATTATTTTTAATGCTATTTTCTTTTTTTTTTTAATTTATTTCTGTATGTGTATGAATGTACTGTCTGCATGCAGGTCTGTGCACCCGTGTCGTGCAATACCGCGGAGGTCAGAAGAGGGCATCGGATTCCCCTGGAACTGGAGTTTCAGACGGTTCTCGGCCGCCATGTGGGTGCTGGGGATCGAACCCGGGTCCTCTGTAAGAGCGGTCGGCGCTCTTAACCGCTAGGCCATTCTCTCCAGCCCCATGTCTAATGATTATTTACATCTCTTTATCCTGTCTACTAATCTTTCAAAGTACTAAAGGTTTTATCTTCCATTTATTTCCTTTATTCATAAGGTTTTTTACTGCTTATGTTTTCTAGTTGGTTAGTTCTGTTGTTATTTTTATTAACCTCTTGTTCATTTTTATGCTTATTTTATATTTGGGGTTTTCATACTAAAAGTATAGATCATTTATTTTTAAATAGATACATTTAAGAGCACACAAAATTCTTTTCAGTCTTGCTTCATGTGACTCTCGGTTTTTGTTGTATAGTATTTTAATTTGTCATTCAGCTTCAAATAGTTTACAAGTTTTATACCGATATTTTGCTTTATTTTATACCTCTCTTTGAACGGTCACCTAAGGGAATATCATAGACTCCCAAACATTACAAGTTATAGTCATTGCTCTTGGCTACCCTCCAAAACTTGACAGCAAGACTATTGCTGAAGAAACAAATATTTGATTGAGCCAAAAAATCTAGTAATGATTTGGAGTGCGTGTGTGTGTGTGTGTGTGTGTGTGTGTGTATCCTTGCACACTTGATTTCCTTGCATGTGATATTACTTTTTGCTGTGGATTTCTTGCAATTGTTAATGAATAGGTAAACGGAGATTGTACACCTTTATGGAATTTGCTCACAAATTCCATGAAGTTATCCACTGACCACACTGCGGTTTAGTACAGGGTAACGTATTGTGGCTTGTTTGCTGGGGAATGATATGTCATTTTGTGTGTATGATAGATACAGACTTCTTGGGATAGCTGCTTGGTCAGGCTTGTTACCGGCTTCACACAACTCCTTCATGTCCCTCCCTATTAGTTGGTGGTTTCTCAGTGGACTTCTGAAAGGATATTCAGCCTCTGAATGTAACTATAAAATTGTCTGTTGTACTTTGTAGGGTTTTGGCGTTTGCTCTGCAGAGTCTCCACTTGTTTTGCCCCAGTTAACCATCATTTTGGCTGCCCTGGTGTGTACTTTGAAAGCAGGAACCAGTAGCCGGATGCTGCCCAACTTCTGCAAGGAAGCTTCCTCCTACACTGTCTGCATTTGTTATCTGTTCAGTTTCACCTCTGCTTTCAAATTTTCCATCATGTTCAGTCATCTGAAAATCCTCATTCTATTTTTGGAACTCTAACATTTAAAAATGTGCTTTTCTAACTTCCATAAGGACTTGATGGAAGAGGGGAGGTTATAGCATGCTCGTTTCAAACCTTCAAGCTTAAATTTGAGTTATTCAAAATACTTTTGCTGAACTTTTCTTCTAAGACACTACCAAACTTCTTTCAGTTTCTCAGCACAGAAAGCTCTTTCCTGACGCTGATCATTCACAGATCTGTTTTTTCTGCCTAGAGCTTCTATTTTCCTCATAGTTTATGGTCATACCATCTTTAGATTCTGTGGGTAGTGCTTTTTTAATAGATTTCATTGAATTCAAGTTAAATTCAATTCATCAAAATATGTAAGCATACCATAAGAATGAATGTAAATGTATGAATACCAGTTTCTTTCTTCATGAGGCTGTATGGTTGCATTCTATTTAGTACTCAGTTTAATTCTACTGTACATCAAGATACAATTCAAGCCACTTTGGGTCATTCAGTTATTTCACATAAAATTGACAAAAATATCGGATAACTGATCAAACATTTGGACAATTTGTTAAATCTGTGACTGAACTCATGGAACATTTTGGGCTTTAAAAACAAAACAAGAGTTATCTTTGCCTGCCTCTGCAAGACAAAAATGGGAAAAATCAACATTTCTCTTGAAGACAATTCTTCATCTGCTTAATAATCTAAATATATCTTCTAAGGAGAGGAAGATTGTATGTATGTATATGTGTGTGCGCGTGCGTGTGCGTGCACATGGGTGTGTATGTATTTGTATTTGAGAGCAGTATATGCGTGTATGGTGTGTGTATATGTGTGTGTGTATGTGAACATATCTGTATGTACATGGTATATCTGTGTGTGTTTGTGTTAAATTCCTATCACTAGGGGTTTTGTTTATTTAGTTTTTACAGATAGATATTAAAACAAAAATGAAAAGAACAACTTGGAAAGGTTTTTTTAAATAAAAGCAGCATTTACTACACCTTCATTACAACACTATTTTCATTTAGCCAGGTCTTTGGAAGAAGTTTTATAATAGAAGCAATAAAGAAAAGATTTTTAGAAACCTTGAATCTACTAGATTATAGAAGTAAAGAAAGAATGCGGTCATTGTGGCACACACCTTTAATCCCAGCCCTTGAGAGACAAGTGGATTCTGTGAGATCGAGGCCAGTCTGGTCCACATAGTGACTTCCAGGTGGGCTGGGACTAGGGAGATCCTATCAAAAACAAGAGCAAAATAATAAAATAATAAACAAAAACAGAGGGAACAACCTGAGCAGTTTGTCACGTTTCAATATTAATTAAATCTGCAGTGTGATGAACCCATGAAAATAATGTATTAAGGAAACAGAAACCAAATAAAATACTTTTGAAAGCCTCATTCATATTTCAACCACAGCTCAATTACTATAATGATAAACTCTAGCAAGTAGTTTACAATATAAAAATTAGTAATCATCCTCAGCTTAATGACTGTGCTCATATTGAATTAAAATACCTTGTTTTCTCAAGTTATAAATTTTGAAATTTTATTGCATTACCTGTTTCCCCCTTTGTGGGATTTCTCCACACCCTATAAAGGGTAAGTGCTACAGTGCGTCAGAGGGTGAAACTCAAAACTTTATTTCCCCAGCACAAGTTATATAGGAAGCTTCTTCTAGGCATGATAAAGAGCATCAGAAGATATCCAATCATTGCAAAGGTAAGCCCAATCATGCAATTACACAAACTTCAGTCTGCATACAGCTCCATAGAAAATTGCCCTGTCCATGAGCCCAGGGGTAGCCAATCACAGAGCAGGGGCTGAGCAAGGTCATAACCAGAAATTCAGCAATGTGGCAAAGCAAGGTGGCTCAGACATGCCCTACACCCTTTGATTCATTCTTGATGTAATGAGAATAGTGCATACATTAAAACAAAGGTCTGCTGCACCTGTTGGAAACAAATGAAGAGGAGTACAAAGTGACCATCCACATCAAGGTAATGGACCAGGATTGCTTTTCCATCTAAATCACCTATCACAAAGACACAACCAATCATAAAAAAGTTTGTTTAAAATTTATATCATATGACCTCAGAAAAGTTGTTTATCTGTTCTTGTTTGCCTCTTTTGCAAAATAATATCAACAAGAATTCAATAAAGTTATTTAGGAAAGAAATTTGGTATTACAAACAAGCAACCAGGTATGGTGGCTCATGCGTGTAATCACGGCACTTGAGATGCCGAGACAAAAGGATTTCCACGAATTTGAGGCTACCCTGGGCTACATAATGAATATGAGGCTATTCTGGGCTATACACTGAGGCTTGGGTTTAAACAAACAAAGAAACAATGACAACAAAAACCCTAAACAAACACATAGAGCAAAAGAAATGACAAACAAAATGTTTAAAATCACTAGGAAAAAAATAATTCACTGTGTAGTTCTGGCAGAAGGCATGGGCATGAGGCTCTATAATGTTTAATAAGCAGTTACTAGTGCTCTAGTGTTGTAATGCTATTCCTGAGGAGTCGTTTACAGCATCTACTCAACCCAGGGAGGGAACCAACAATAGATCAGAAGATACGACTGATGTCCAACTTGCTGAACCAATGAGTTGCATTATGACTCTTTACAGGAGTGTAGGTGAGAGTGACTTACAGGGGCAGAAATGATTGACAGCTATGTCACCCAAAGCCCGTCCCAGCCTGAGTGACAGCTCAAGGAAGCTGGAATTCTGCAGTACACTGCACAACTTGCAGACTACTAAACAGATTAGAAAATCTTGTTCAGTCAGCTTGGCTGCTCTGAGACTCTTCCAGGCAATTTGGCTGGTCTGGTGTGACACTGTCTCTCAGCAGACCTTGCTACTTAATGTATGCTGGGGATGCGGGGATAGTCTAGTGATCTGGTCAGTTTCAGGGACTTCCTGAGGATTTTGAGTCATTTTCTTCTTGATTTTTTAATGACTGTCTTTAAAAGATGTAATGTTTCCCCTTCCTTTAGAACATCCCGAGTCTTAATAGGCTTTCCTACAAAATGGAATGATTTATCTTAGAGGAGATTGCTATACAAGTAGGGCCATCTTCTTCACAATGATGTGAAAGAAAAAGTACACAATACAATAAAGAAAAAGGATGCAAAGGACAAAATACAGTAAAAATTCAGTGTTGCTTTCTGCAGTGAAAAGAAAATATAAAAGAAAAAAAAAAACACTTGTCTCTGTCAAGTGCTGCCTTGAATATTGTACAACTCATCCTGACTAGCTTGAATCTTTGGATTTGTTCTATAAGCTTTGTCATGAATCACAGTGATCATTAATAACCAAAGTCCTACTGTGAGTTATCAGAAATTCAATTTCAGAACAAATCACTCTAATGACTACAAACTTTGTGCAAACTCAGGTCTGATACTCCAAAAGGCTCAGTGTTCATAGCAGCCGACATCTGCCATGCTTGTACACCTGCAGGCTGCGTGAATTGGAGGAGGTATGGCCCAACACATTTGTAGAGGACAATGTAAGGTCACAATGATAAACAGCCTTGAAATGACAAACAGAATTGAAAGCTTTTAAAAGAAAGATTAGACTACCGGAGACTACTTGTGATATTTTTAGCTTCTTTACCACAGACATATACACTTAGATTTGGATTAGATTTGATACTAAAGAGCAATAATAAAAAATTTAAATATCAAATTATTGGCTCAAAAAAGCTTTCTTGACTAAAATTCTTGGTATCAAGTAAACTAATTAAAACTTACAAAGACCATATAGATGTTATATTAACATGAACTCAAAAATTTACAGATTCAGAGAAACAATTAGCTTTTAGAAAAATAAAGACTACAGTGTCCAGATATTAGGCAACCATTATTTTCTTTTTATCTGTGATTGCCATTTTGAATGTGATTCACATTTAAATCTTGGACTTTGAGTAAAAGAGATTGCTCCCCACAGTATAGCTGGGCCTTGTCCACTCACTGAATACAATTGTCCTGAATACAACAAGAAACTGACTTCCTTCAACCTAGAGTGAGTTCTCAGCAGACTGCTTTTACTGTCCATCCCTCTTAATTTTTGACTCATCAAACCTCTACAATCATTTCAGCCAGCTCCTTAAAAATCTTCCCTCCCTCCTCCTCCTCCTCCTCCTCCTCCTCTTCCTCCTCCTCCTCTTCCTCCTCTGCCCCCTCTTCCTCTTTCTTCTCTTCCTCCTCCTCCTATTCCTGCTCTTCTTCCTTCTCCTCTCCTCTTCCCCATCCTCTCTCTTTCTCTCTCTCTCTCTGACACACACACACACACACACACACACACACACACACACACACACACACACCCTCCAGTTGGTTTGGTTTCTCTAGAGACCCTGGATTCTGAATAATATGTGCTGAGAAAGTCCTCCTTTGGCTATTGCCACAGTTGGAAAAGTGAGGGAGATTCCTCCCGAGAAAGGAAGCTCTCTCCAGGCCTGAAATGCGCAGGAGTGCAACTGGTCAAATGTCTGGGGGGAGAGGGCGTACCAGCTTGGTCTACCAGGTCACTCTGTAACTAGCCTTCTTCCTGGAGCTGATGCTTAAAAATTTGTACTCCAGCTGAGCAATTACACTCCACCTGCTGCTGCTCACATTGATCATAAGGAAAAGGCCTTCCATTGTAAGAAATCACTGGGTGCTAAGACAGCCTGGACCATCTGTTTCAAATAGTAAGGGTTATTAAGACTCAAGGAAAGTATCTTAAATCTTTTTTTCATTATTTTATTTATTTATTTTTGTGTATGAATGTACTGGCTGCATGTAGGTCTGTGCACCTGTGCCGTGCAATGCCGCGGAGGTCAGAAGAGGGTGTCGATTCCCCTGGAACTGGAGTTCTCCTGGAATTGGAGTTACAGACGGTTCTCAGCCGCCATGTGGGTGCTGGGGATTGAACCCGGGTCCTCTGCAAGAGCAGTCGGCGCTCTTAACCGCTAGGCCATCTCTCTACATATGGAGAATGTGGACCATCTCTAGAAATGGCTTCACAGAGGTCCTTGATGGTGTTAGATTCGTGAGGATACCAAAGAAGGGGGTGCTGCAGAGTAGGCACAATGTTAACAGGAAAAGCCTCTAAAGTGGGGGGTGAAATCTGAGAGGGGCATCTCCACACGTGATCCTGCTGAGCACAGAGAGTGGCAGCTGATGGCCTGGGTCTAAGGGAGCAGAAGGGGCAGCTGTGAGTTCAGTATAGGCATAATGAGGAGAGAGTGGAGGTTTGCAGGAAGGAGCAGGGTTCTGAGAATCCTTAAGATCTATCAAAGGGACGGATTTTTGGCTCCAGGGCCAAAGCTTTGCCAGTGGTGGAAGTGGCACCATAGTGCAGGAAGGGTAGTTTCACTTTTGTTTTTGATTTGAGCCTGCAAATTACACACACACACACACACACACACACACACACACACACACACACACACATATCAGGGATATTAGTCTGCTTCTGACCCAAACATTGGAGGAAAATAGATACAATGGAGAAGAAAACACTTGCAGCAGAGATCCAGGGGTCACATTGGAAGACAACGTCCCAAAGTTCCTCGACCTGAAAAAGGGGCTCCCTAGAAGTTAAGGGAAGATTCCCCACTGTGTGGGTTCATGTACCGGATTCTCTGGATTGCTTCAGGTGTCCTTGTTCAAAGGTGCCAGTTGCAGAAGTGTCAGTCCATAATTGAACACTGAAGATGGTATGGGCACGGGGTCACTCCAGTAACATCCTGGGGACCACATCAGAGGATGCAAATCTGTTTATTCTATGCAATAGGCAGCTTATATAGGTTTGGGATTGGCAGCCCCTATGTCCCATGACATCACCTCCTAGTGGCCAATCTTAGACCTCCATACCATCACGAGTCATCCAGCTGATGGGGATATTCAGAAAAGAGGTGTGCTGACTAGCAGGCGGACTTGTGACTTCTGAGCATGTGCTAGCCGAAAGCAGAGCATGCCTTGCATCCTTTGCTCTGCCTAGTATGCTAAGCAGATTGGTAGCCTGCACACACTCAAGGTACGTCTGAGTCCAGGATTGCTGTCCCAGACATATAGACTGTTAGAACATCACTCTAGGGGCTGGAGAGATAGCCTAGCGGTTTTGATTAGAAAAACCACATAGCACATTTCCTGGCACCAGCATTTCCTGGTAGTGGTGTCACCCTGGCCCCACACTGTGATTGGCTTCACCTCCCCTCCTGATCTTTACAGTGATTGGTTTTACCTTGATGCCCTTTACACTGGTTGGTAGAAGACCTCAATATAAGCTGTACTGGGAAATAAAGCTTTGAATTTCGACCTCTGACATGCACCCTGAGTGGTTTTTGTTCCATCACACTTACCCTCAGTAGGGTGTGGACTGACCACCAGCCAGAGAAGGCCAACATCCACAAGCTCAAGATATGTCTGAGTCCAGGATTGCTGTCCCACAAATATAGACTGTTAGAACGACATTACTCTAGTCTTTAGAGAATGCTCATATATTACTGGTAGGAGGGTAAACTAATAGAGCCTCTGTGAAAATCAGTCTGGGGGTTACTCATAAAGCTAGAACTGCCTGCCATTTTTCCCATCTCACCCTTGATAGTACCTGTATCCCATTGTCTCCTTTCTTTTGAGTTCTTACCTCCCTTTTATCCCCATGGTTCCTTGTAAATGGATGTACTTTAATTAGGGAGGGAGGAGGAAAGGTTAAACACGGAGAAAGAGAGAGGAGAGATAAATACTGCTTAGCTGGTGTGGAAAAACCAGAGGAAAATGTATTAGTTTAAAAACCTACTGAAAGACTACACATATAAGATCTCTACATGTGTCCATGTGTATATCTGAAGGCTGTATAACAAGAAATAGTGCCAGACAGGGGAAATCTCTCTTTGGGCTATTGCCAAGGTAGTCCAAGAGAGTCCCAAAATTACATGGGCAATTGTTGTAGCCATTGATTGCCCCTCAGAATTTGAAGGTAAGACCCTATTTTTGAAGATAGGACATACTTTGGGCTTAGGACTTGGAGCAATGGAGATGGAACTGACCTGGAAGCCACCTCCCTGAAGACAATCTCTCATAGTTTTGGAGGATACTATACAAGCTGCTAAGGGAGAACATCAATCCATGGTCTAACTCCGGATTTAAGACCTAATAACTATGTTAAGGACCAGCACAGCAAAATATATTGGGGCAGTAGTGACACCTTTATCTTGGGGATAATCAACAGCTACCTAAATTGGACTTACAGCCCACCCACTCAATGGGAGGGAACTCATGTGTGGTACTGTAAACATGGCCAAATACACATGGCTAGAGAGGTCATAGATCTTGGGGAAAACCCTAAGGCTGTCACATCCCTAGACAATTGTATTTCTTACTATGTGCTAAATATGGATCCTTATGTTTACAGACAAGTATCCTAGTCATCACACATCAAAGAAGCCTCTTTTGTCATTTGTCATAGAAGGGGACAATTACAGAGTTCCACAACTGTGGAATAAATAGAGAATAAATGTCTGTGAATTGCTCAACCCTAAGTGACATATCTACAATAGAATCTCTACACCTAAGGCTCATGGAACATAGTGGAACAAGGTGTAGACAATACTAATGCATCTCTCAACTCTCATCCACAAAGCTCTCTCATGTAACAGAGGGCAATGAATGCAAATGGCCACAAATGGCCAAAGCGTAGAGAAGAAGAGGTGGGTCCTTGGATGGGACTCCTATATTAAACTACACCCACCCAGGGCTCAGGGAGAATTGTGAAAGAAGGGGCAGAAAGATTGCAAGAGCCAGGGGAGGTGGCACATGACCATATGGAAACAGAGACTTATAGGTTTCTGGGACCTTGCTCATATGAAGCTATGGCAATGGTGTCAGCATGCACAAGACCCATGCAAACTCAAGCAGTCAAAACCCGGCATAGAACTGGTTAAATGGACAGCAGGCCCAAATATTAGTTGAAGAACTATCAGAAGCTAATTACTGCTGGGAGAAGAAGAGCTGATATTCAAAGGAGTGATTCTAGACAGGTTGACTAGACCCGAGTGGATGAACTTGCACTGAGAGACATCTGAGTACACTAACTTGACTAAGGAGGCCTTAACACAATGATAAATGGATGGAACCCAGCTGCAAGGCCATGGGAGGTGTGGATGGTAGAGGGGGATAAGGATGACTAAGATGTTTGTATGAAATACACAAAAATTCAATACTTTTTCTTTTTCTTTTGGTCTTTTTGAGATACGGTCTCCCTGTAGCTCTGGCTGTCCTGGAACGCTATGTAGACCAGGTGGGTCTTGAACTCACAAAGATCCACCTGCCTCTGCCTCCCAAGTGCTAGGATTAAAGGCATGCACCACCACACTGGCTACTTTTTTTTTTTTTTTTAAAGCTAGAACTAGAACTACCATAAAGTTCAGCAACTGGGCATATAATCAAAGAGCAGTATATCCTACTACAGAGATACTTGCACATGCATGTTCATTGTGGCCCAATTCACAATAGCTATGAAATGAAATCAAACTACATATCCATCATCAAATTAATGGATAAGAAAAATGTGGTATATATATACACAATGGAATATTACTCAGTTGCAAAGAAAAATGAAATCAGGAAAGTTGCAGGTAAGTGGATGGAACTGGAAAAAGAATACAATGCTGAATGAGATAATCTAGATCCAGAAAGACAAACCATGAAAGGGAGTGGGGAATGGGGAAATGAGGTGTTGGCAGAAAGCTGGGTCAAAATGAAGGGTGTGTGAAAAAGTTCTATGGAAATCTATGATATTACAACCTGAGGGGATAGTATAACACATGGCAGGAAAAGAGACGGGAAGCCAGGTGTGGTGGTGCATGCCTTTAATCCTAGCACTTGGGAGGCAGAGGCAGGCAGATCTTTGTGAGTTCAAGGCCAGCCTGGTCTACAGAGTGAATTCCAGGACAGCTGGGACTGCAGGGAGACCCTGTCTCGAAAAGACAAAGACCAAGAAAAAAAAAAAAAAAAAAAAAAAAAAGAAAAGAGAAGGGAGATATATTCAGGGTTAAAACTTAAGTGGAGATAGGGGGATTAGAGAGAGGAGAGGGTACAGCATGGGTTAGCCCAAACTAAAGATATATGAAGAAACCTTATGGAAATCCACTACTTTGTAAATTAATTAAAAATATAATGATTATAATTCATCATGAGTCACTTTAATACTACATTTGTTTAAAAGTATAATGGTAATAGGCTCTCTCCATTGGCCTGTGTTCTGTCTAGCAATAGGTTCCTAGGTCTGATAACGATTTGAGTTACAGGCTCCATCTTGTGAAATGGGCCTCAAATCCAATGAGAAGGTGGTTGGTTGCTCCCACTACTGCACCTGAGGTCGTATCTCTGCTAGGCCAGGTGTCGCTGAAGCACACAGGATTCACAGCTAGGCAGTCTTGAGGATTAATTTTCTTTTCCCTTGGAATACATTATACCCTCCACCACTATGAAAGCGAGCCAGTAGAGATGAAGTTTTGAAGTCAGTACTAGTGTGATTTCTTCATGTTTTGTTCTACAGCTATGTATATGGCAGAGTACAAGCAGGCAGGGGATAGTAAGAGGGGTCGACTAGGGGAGATGATCCAAATGTGATCAAAATATATGTATAAAGTCTGCAAAAATTCAATTTACACAGAAAAATAAAATGTAAAGAAATTAATAAAATTTGAAGATAAATATTTTATATATATATATCTATATCTATCTATCTATCTATCTATCTATCTATCTATCTATCTATCTATATATATATATCTTTTTGATACAGGGTCTTCCTGCAGCCCCAGCTGTCCTAGAGCTCACTTTGTAGATCAGGCTGGCCTTGAACTCACCTCCCTCTGCCTCCCAAGTGCTGGGATTAAAGGCACTGGAGAGAATTTGAGGAGATGGTGATGGATGAATGTCATCAATATACATTGTATAAATGCATGAAACACTATTTTTTGGTCTTTTTTGAAAAATATATATTGTGTACAAGATTATCAAATCTAGACCCATGTCCCTCACCCTATCCCCCCACCCCACCAGAGCTCATGTATTCTGCCAAACATGCTTTTCATCTCTTTCTCAGTCTTTCTCAATATTCTCCATGTGGAAATTGACTGTTTTGAGCAGAAGTTCACTGTTTCAGTCAGTTCTTTGATGCAGTCCTTTATATTGTTGTCATTGTTGTTGTTGTTTCCAATATGCATCACTCCCAACTGCTTTGACAAAAGCTCAAGGGGCCATGGACAAGAAATACTTACAACTAGGTAATTGGCACTAGCATCCACAGATGAGGGATACCATTAGTTGTTTGTTTTTCTGGGACTGTGTTACTTCACTCAGCATGATGTCTTCTAGCTCCAGCCATTTTCCTGCAAAGCTCATGATGTCATCTTTCTTTACTGCTGCATAGAACTCCACTGTGTAGACATATCACATTTTCCCTATCCACTTGTCAATTGAGGGGCATTTGGGTTGGTTCCAGCTCCTTGCTATTGTGAAGAGAGCTGAAATAAACATGGCCATGCATGTATCTCTGCGGTGGGGTGAGTCTTGAGGGTACATGCCTAGGAGTGGTATGGCTGGGTTGGATGGTAAGTTCATTCCAAGTCTTCCAAGGGTTCTCCACACTGCTTTCCATAGTGGCTGTACCAGTTTACATTCCCACCAGCAGTGGATGAGTGTTTCCCTTTCCCCACAACCTCTCCTGCACTTGGTATCATTTGTTTTCTTGATCCTAGGCAGTCTTATTGGAGTAAGATGATACCTTAAAGTGGTTTTGATTTGCATTTCCTTAATGATTAGTGATGTTGAACACTTCTTTTTTTAAATTTTTTTTTATTTATTTCTGTACGTATATGAATGTACTGTCTGCATGCAAGTTTGTGCACCCGTGTCGTGCAGTGCCGCGGAGGTCAGAAGAGGGTCTCGGGTTCCCCTGGAACTGGAGTTCTCCTGGAATTGGAGTTTCAGACGGTTCTTGGCCGCCATGTGAGTGCTGGGGATCGAACCCGGGTCCTCTGTAAGAGTGGTCGGC
>VZQC01006537.1:393231-417023 GCA_009823505.1 Rhizomys pruinosus
TATGAGTGTACTGAGGTTAGTGTGTGACTTGTGGTCCTGGAGAATTGTCTTTATAAAGTTTGTTGCACCAGAGTTTGGGGCATATATATTCATAATTGTGAAATCTTCTTGGTGAATTGTTCCTTTGATAAAAATGTAATGGCCTTCTTTGTCTTTTTGATTTCTTTTACTTTGAAGTCTATTTTGTCTGATATTAAAATAGCAACACCTGCTTTCTTTTTGGTACCATTTGCTTGGAATATTTTTTTCCATCCTTTCACTTTAAGGTAGTGCCTGTCCTTGAAGGTAAGATGTGTATTTTATTTATTTATGTATGTATAGGAATGTAGTGTCTGCATGTAGGTTTGTGCACCCATGTCATGCATTGCCACGGATGTCAGAAGAGGGTGTCAGATAAACTGGAGTTAAAGACAGTTCTCAGCCACCATGTGGGTGCTGGGGATCGAATCTGGGTCCTCTGATCTTGCACTTCTTTAAGTAAGTATGTTCATGATTGTGCTTCTGATATCTGTATCCTGGGCCATCCCCAGGGGGATCCCACTGTAGGAATCTTCCACAGGGTTGGTAGAGCTTGGTATGGGATTATCCAGCATCTTTCCCATATTGTCTCTTCTTCGTGTTCCTGGCATATGGGCTTCTCCTTGCCTCTATTCCAATGTGAGTCCCAAATGCCTCTTCACTGTGTTGAAGGCTTGCTTTGATTGCCTCCTTCAGATGCCTTCATTATTCCAGTTGGCAGGATGGGGGTGCTCTTTATCCTGTGCCCCAGTACCATGCTTCAGGTGGTCTTGGGAGATCTCCAATCTGAAGACTCACACAACCCCACCTTTTATACCAGCTGGGAGGATAACTCCACCCCACAGCCACAAAAGCCAATTAAGCCAAAGACAACTAGATTAAATCAAACAACAATCCACCTTGCTGAAGCACCCAGCTCCTACCTACCTACCTGTGCTTCAGGTGGTCTTGGGAGATCTCCAATCCGGAAAAGACTTTCTAAATCAGACAGCAGCCACACAGGAAATAAGGTCAAAAGTCGACAAATCAGACCTAGTCAAACTCAAAAGCTTCTGTACAGGGAAAGAAACAATTAAGGAGGTGAAGACAAAACCCACAGAGTGGGAGGACATCTTCACCAGTGATTCATCTGACAGAGCATTAATGTCAAGACTACTCAAAAAACAAAGAAAAAAACAAATGACCTACTCAAAAGATGGAGTAAAGAGCTGAACAGAGAAAGATGGCTGAGAAACATCTTAAAAAGTGTTCAACATTATTAATAATTAAGCAAATGCAAATTAAAACCACTTTAAGATATCATCTCACTCTGATAAGACTGGCCAGGATCAAGAAAACTAATTATACCAAATGCTGGAGAGGTTTTGGGGAAAGGGGAACACTCAACCACTGCTAGTGGGAATGTAAACGTGTACAACCATTGTGGAAAGCAGTGTGGAGAACTCTTAAAAGACTCAAAATGAGCCTACCATACCAATGACCCAGCCCTACCACTCCTCAGTATACCCACAAGACTCATCCTACTGCAAAGATACACACACATCCATGTTTATTGCAACTCTCTTCATAACAGCAAAGAGCTGGAACCAACCCAAATGCCCCTCAACTGATGAGTGGATGACAAAAATGTGGTACATCTACACAATGGAGATCTATGCAGTGGTAAAGAAAGATGGCATCCTCTTTCATCACAGATTATATTGATTTGGAGTTATTCCTTTTTTCTTTTGGTTAACTGGGCTAGAGGTCTGTCCATCTTGTTTATTCTCTCAAAGAACCAAATTTTTGATTCATTGATTTTTTTGTATTGTTTTCTTTGTTTCTGATTTTTGTTATTTCTTCCTGTCTGCTGTGTGTAGGGTTCATTTGTTGTTGTCTCTCAAGTGTTTGTAGCTGCAGTGTTAGATCATTCACTTGTGCTCTTTCTGGCTTTTTTTTTGATGTAGGCACCCAGGGCTATAAACTTACCTCTTAGGACTGCTTTTAAAGTGTCCCATAGGTTTTGTTGTGTTGTATTATCATTGTCATTCAATTCCAGAAATGGTTTTATTTCTTTATTTATTTCTTCCTTGACTCATTCATTATTCAGGAGAGTGTTGTTTACTCTCCATGTGTTCTTGTAGGTTGTTCGGCTTATTCTGGTGTTGATATTGAGCTTTATTGCACTGTGGTCTGATAGAATGCATGAAATTATTTCAATCTTTTTGTATTTGTTGAGTGTTTTCTGTGTCAAAATACTTGCAAATTGCATACAGATTCACATCAAGAAGGTCATCCATCATGAAAAAGTTGGATTCATACTAAAGATGCAGGGATGGTTGAACATATGAAAATCAATAAATATCATTAAATATATAAATGGACTGAAAGACAAAAACCTTATGATCATCTCAATTGCTGTGGAAAAAGCCTTTGACAAAATCCAGCATCCCTTCATTTTTAAAGTCTTAGAGGAAATTGGATTGGAGGGATCATTCCTCAATGTAATCAAAGTCATATACAGGAAACCCACAGCCAATATCATCCTAAATGGGGAAATGACAGAAGCATTCCCTTTAAAGGTAGGAACTCAGCAAGGCTGTCCCCTGTCACCACTCCTCTTCAATATAGTGCTTGAAACACTTGCTAGGGCCATCAAGGCAAGAGAAAGGAATTGTTGGAGAGTGGCTAGTGGTAGCAGAGCACAACGCCTCTTGCGAGACCCGGGTTCAATCCCCAGCACCCCCCATGGTGGCTACGAAATGTCTGTAACTCACATTCCCAGGCGAACTCCAGTTCCAGGGCGAATCCGATGCCCTCTCTGCCCTCCGTGGACATTGAACGACATGGGTGTCACAAACCTCATCAGACATACTATCCATTACACCTAAATACATTAAGTAAAACAGAAAAAAAAGAAAAAAATGAAAAGGATATTATTACAGGATCTTAATTGGAAAAGAGGAAGTCAAGCTATCCCTTTTTGCTGATGATATTGAAATATGATGTTTCTAAGGGATGGTAAAAAAAACTCCACTAGAAAACTCCTAGAAACTGAAACAAGCTTCAGTAAAAGTGGAACAGGATACAAAATTAACCTAGTAAAATAGGTAGCCTTTTGTATTTATTTCTATTGTATTTTTGTATGTTGTTTCTGACTTACAGTTTTGCATTGAGGTTTGTGCACCCTTTGTCATGCAATGCCCCGTAGGTCAGAAGAGGGCATTCAGAATTCCCCTGGACTGGAGTCAAAGATGGTTATCAGCCACATGTGGGCTGTTGGGATCGAACCCGGGTCCTCTGGAAGAGTGGTTGGTGCTCTTTAACCGCTAGGCCATCTCTCCAGCTCCAGTAGCCTTTCTTTTTACCAACAACAAGCAACTGAAGAAGGAATACAAGGAGACTTTCACTCACCATAGCCTCAAAAAAACAATACAATACCTAGGAACCAAACCTAACCAAATACACAAAGATCTCTACAACAAAAAATTTTAACCCATGAAGAAGGAAAATTGAAGAAAGACATCAGAAGATGAAAACACCTCCCCATGTCATGGATTGGGAAAATTATATCGTTAAAATGTCCATTCTACCTTAAACTCTTGAATGATTTAATGTCAATCCCAATTAAAATTCCCAAGAGGTTCTTCACAGGCTTGGAAAAAAATATTTTTACATTTCATATGGAAAAAAACAAAAGGACCCCGAATACTAAAGCAACCCTGAGCAAAAAGAGCAATACAGGGGCGATCTCCTATACCAGACTTGAAGCTGTACTATGGTTTATATTCTATAAAAACAGCTTGGTACTGCACAAAAACAGACCTGTTGACCAATGGAACAAAAATGAAGATCCAAACTTGACCCACATACCTTTTCAGCCAAGAAGACACAATGGAGGAAAGTCAGCATCTTCAAAGTGGTTGGCAAAACTGGATCACCACTCTGTAGAAGAATGAAATTTAAACCCCTATCTCTCACCCTTACAAAAGTCAAACTCAGATGGATCAAAGACCCTAAAATGTGAAACCCAAACTCTGAAAGTGAAGAAGGAAAAGTTGGCAGCAGACTACAAGACATCGGCATAGGAAAAGACTTCTTAAATTAGACAGTAGCTGCACAGGAAATAGGTCGACAGTTGACAGATGGACCTCATTAAACTTAAAAGCTTCTGTACATCAAAGAAACAATCAAGAAAGAGAAAACCCACGGAGTGCGGAGAAACCTTACCGCAGAAACTCTGCCAAAGCGTTGATTTCCAGAGGCTATAGTATTCAAAAAACAAAGAAGAAAGGAAACAAATGACCCATCAGTAGATGGACAAAAGAGCTGAACAGAGACTTCACAGTGAGGAATTAGAGATGGCTGAGAAACACCTAAGAAGTGTTCAACATCACTAATCATTAAGGAAATGCAAAATAAACCACTTTTAGATATCTTTATCTTATCCCAATAAGACTGGCTAGGATCAAGAAACAAATGATACCAAGTGCTGGAGAGGTTGTGGGAAAGGGAAAACACTCATCCACTGCTGGTGGAATGTAAACTGGTACAGCACTAGGAAAGCAGTGTGGAGAACCCTGGCAGACTCAAAATGAGCTTACCACCTGCCCAGTCATACCACTCCTGGGTATATACCCAACAAGACTCTTCTTACCACAGAGATTCTGCCACAGCTATGTTATTGAAGCTCTGTTCACAATAGCAAAAAACCTGGAACCAATCCAAAGTCCCTCAACTGATGAGTATATAGAGAAAATGTGGTACATCTACACAATGGAGTTCTATGCAGCAGTTAAAAAAAGACAACACCTGAACTTTGCAGGTAATGGATGGAACTAGAAGATATTATGTTAAGTGAAGTAACACAGTCCCAGAAAAAAAAAAAGACAAATGGTTTTCCCTCATCTGTGGATGCTAACGCTAATAACCTAGTGTAAATATTCTTGTTGGGAGTGATGCATTGGAAAGAACCAAGGTGCATTCTGGAAAGAACACCAACAACACCACCAACAGAGGGGGCTGCATCAAAGAACTGACTGAAAGGGTGAATCTGGTGAGGTGGAGAGGGGTTGGGAGGGGGACATGGGTCTAGATTCAATTTGTAACATAATCTTGTACAAAAATATATATAAAACAGTAAATTACAAATAAAGAAATAAGAAGAAGACATCATGAAGTTTGCAGGTAAATGGATGGAACTCGAAGCCATTATGCTAAAAGAAGTTACCCAGTCCCAGAAAAACAAGCAGTGAATGGTCTCCCTCATTTGTGGATGCTAACACCAAATCCCCAGATGAAAGGCAAGCTGAACAACATTATTGTTATAGTTCTGTTTATCTGAAAGCAATTATGTTGTTATGATGTAAATCTCTTAATGGGCTATAGAATCGATCCACCATTTACTTTCAGACTCTATAATTACTGTATATTAGTATTCATATTTTAGAGTAATATAAAATTAAAGGAGGAAAATGTGAATTCCTAAACATAAAAAAAGATGGAATGAAAGATGCAGGACATTTATGGCGGAATGCATGATCTGGGGTGGGCTGGGGGGAAGGAAAGGGCAAGATGTCTAAAACTGAACTGAGAAAATGATGTCTGAATATACAAAAAAAATTAAAACCATTATAAAAAATGATAAAAAAATCCTATCTCACCTCACATAAGTTAGTACAGCTCTCAGACCTCAGACCTCATAAGAGAAGTTTCTTTATGAAGCAGATGGTGACTAAAGCAGAAACTCACAACTGGCCAAAATACAGATGATAAGTGATTGTGGAATGCTCAGCCTCAAAAGAGACATCTATGTCAAATCTCTTCCCAAGGCTCAGTGAAAATTTTGAGAGAGGGATGAAACATTGTTAAGATCCAGAAGTCAGGAAGAACCAGGGAGAAACAATGTCTGTATGACATGACAGGGCCCGTGCATTCATGAACTCATAGCAGAGGTGATTGCCTACACAAGACCTGCAGAAGATCGAGCAGCAGGCCAGTATGAGGTGGGGAGGGGCTCATGAGTCCCCACACCTAACTGAGGATCTAGGGACAGTCGATGGCTTCTAGGGGCTGGGAAGTCTTTAAAGCTTCTTTAAAGCTCTGTGTCTCCTGGTTTGTTGACTACACTCCATAGGACGGCCCCAGACCCACTAGTATAAACTGGAGTCAATGGGTTATTTAAAGGGAAAAACAGAGGATGTGAAGGGCAGGGGAGGGGGTTGGAAAGTGGGGGTGGATCTGGGAGGAGTTAGGGGCAGGAACAGTGGGCAAATATGATCAAAATGCATTGCATAGAATCCTCAAAGCATTGATAAGAATATATTTTAAGAAAGATACAGCATCAGAAATTGTATTCAACTCAAGACATTTAATTTCCCATGTGTCCCAAAAACAAAAGGGACTCATAATTCTGTGCTTGGCCCCACTCAGATTTTGGTTACAGAAAAAAATATATAATGATGCACAGTTAGTTATTTGCATCCAATAACTATAAACTTTTACGTTGTTTGGAAGGAGTTACAAACCACAGAGCTTCTGCTTTCTGCTTTATTTCAAGGCTTCCAGGCCTGGTTGTGACAAGTCTAAGTAACTTTGGAAATACTCAGATGGTACAAAATACACACTTTTATTTTGTAAGCATCCCTTAGATATGAGTCATCAGATGAATTTCTTGTTGTAAGTAAATTTACTGAATTATTAACTAATGAAATAGAAAGCCAAAGACAGATAATGAAAGCATATGCTCTAAATTAAACGAAAGAAAATAAGCGCCTGGTGCTGGTGGTTGCACGCCTTTAATCCTAGCCTTGGGAGGCCGGCACGGCAGGCGGATCTTTGTGAGTTCAAGGCCAGCTTGGTCTACAGAGTGAGTTCCAGGAAAACCGGAGCTACAGGGAGACCCGTCTCGAACAAAGACCAAAAAAAAAAAAAAAAAAAAAAAAAAAAAAAAAAAAAAAAAAAAAAAAAAAAAAAAGGAAGAAATAAGAAGGTATGGTGTGTGGTAAAGGCATTAACATGTAAAGGTTATATAGCCTTTTTAAGGTATCTGCATTTTCTTTCATGAGGTTACATTCCTGTGTGGAAGAATTTAGAGTGGTTAACTAGAAATGCAAAGGCAGGGCCTACCTTCTTACAGTGTGACACGATCACCCCTAAGAAGAGCAGCACTGTAGCGAAGCACGCATTATGCTTTACATTGCCAAGTTGCTTGGAATCTTCCCAGTGGGATTCCTATGGTTGAGAAAAGCATATTTCAGACTTGTCATAGAGATTTTTATGTGTTCTGCTTAGCATATTGTGTCTGAGGTGGCTTTGGGGTTTTAGGGCTGGAAAGTACACTTGTTATTATAGGCTGTAAGAGCTTTTGGAAACAGCAATCTCACTGCATTCTTGAGAGGAACATGTCACATGTGCACTCAGAAAGTCATACAGATTAGCATAGATGTAATACCTTTTTAATACAAAGACTTTAACGTATTAAGCATAGAGATGGTTTTAGAAGATTCAATACTTCTGGAATCCATGTAAAAAGTTATATGCTGTAAACAAGACAAAGTAATAGAGAGCAGAGCAGCTTTGAAAGAAAGCCTTCCAGTTCCTACTCTAATAAATTGTCTTTTATTAAAGTTTTCAAGGACCCTGAACTTGTTAGTCTTTTTATTAAACACTTATTCAAAATGTGCTGGTAATGTCTACTATTGGGTTTTATTTGGCTTTCTTCCCTATTTTTATGAGTACATGTAAACTATTATTTGAGATAATTGATCACAAATCTTCAGCAATTTATGGAAATAAGGAGGGATCAAATGATATCAGACATAGTTTTCTTTCACGACTGTAGTAAGACTTCTCTCAGTTTCATGGGAAAATGAACATTATTTTCTTAGACTAAGACACTTTAGACAAACAGAAGGAAACACAACGCTATAGTTTGCTGATTATCTACTTGAAAACCTTTTGTTTTAGATAGACAAGATACACCGAGGACCAAAACTACCAAACTAAACTAATCACTGAAACAGGTAATCAAAACAACTAGGGTGGGGACAGAGAGAGGGAAAGAGAGAAAGGAGGAGAGACAGAAAGAGAGAGAGAGAGAGAGAGAGAGAGGGAGAAAGAGAGAGAGAGAGAGGCTATGTTGTATCAGTGATCCTATAGATGATCTCTGATGATCAAGCATGGGCATCCATTTTCTTTCTTAGTTTTTCCATCTATGGGATAATTATGAGAAAACAATTCATGACTCTCATACCTGTAGAGTAATCTGAAAGTACAAGAAAAATATTTTAAAAATAGAATATGCCTACATAAGTCATCTGTCCTTAGTCCTTGGTTTTTCTTATGACTGTGCATTTTTAAAGGCATCTTGTAAGCCATCTTATTTTAACCTGAGGCATTAAGAGTGATTTTCAAACATTAGTATCTAAATGTATTTGAAATTGAGTTTTTAATCTTTACAAATGAACCATACCCCATATGAGTGTCTTAATAAAGGTTGTGTCTGTTTGTATATGTGTTTATGCCCACAAATGTGTGCATGTATTTGCATAATTTTCACCTTTGTGAAGAATTTCAGCAGCCACTTGTGTCAAATTCTCCTGTGTCCAGTCTCAAACATATTAATGTTTTACTATGATTGTTAAAACAACAACATATTTTCTTCAATTTCTGTCTCACCAACCATATGCTTTCCTGGAGGTATTGGGAATTTATCAATTCATTTATGTTGCTTGTTCACTAAGCTAGAAAGATCAGTGCATTTCTACTGGGAATGTAATGAGGTATGTGTGTGGAAACTGTGTGTGTTCTTCTTCTCTTGCTGGAACTGTTGCTGTTTTACAGATCTAGGTGGGATTCAGGGATGGGATGGATACCTTCTGACTTACTTCATCAGAAGCATGTTGGAAATTTCAGACTTATTCACAAATACACAGACTAAAATCAAGCTCCAACTCACCAGCAGAGCAAGATGAATCAGCAAAGACCAAAGTAAAGAGGGTGTGGAACCCTGAAGTCCCAGTGGTAAGGAAGGTGTTCCACAGGGGACAGAGGAGTGTCCTCAAGTTCTTTTCACCAACAAGCTAAAGTCGAATTTCACTGAGCTCTTTGGTTCATGGGTGTTGACGGTCCTCAAGCACTTCACAGTTAGCCTAAGAGAGAACCATGAGAAAGCTACTTGCAAAACTAGTTAGCTGTCATTTGAAGAACCAAGTGCTATGTTTTATGACACTTTCACATTCATAAGTTAAAATCTCTCGACTTATGCTATATCTTTCTTGAAGCCCTGGAGCAGTTTCCAAATAATAGTGTTTTAATGTGATTCACTCTTGACATTTTAAGACATTCTGGAAAGCACCAAAGGAAGAAGCTTTAAACCAGCATTCTAATCTAATACCACCTGTCTCTGATACTAGCTAAAACTGGTTTTATGGAGATGTGAGCAAACAGTTCTGCAAACTTATATGTACATATGAGAATTATATTGTAGTGCGATTGAAGAAGGTTGAGCTTTCTTGTAAGTATGTTAACGAGGTGTGTGTGTGTGTGTGTGTGTGTACATGCACATGTTTGCATGTATTATTTATTTGGCTATTTCAATTAACCTCTGAGAAAAGGATGGTACTTTTGGAACTTATTGAAAAGAAACCAGGGTTACTAAGTTAAAAGACATATTTTGTGTTTTATGTAAGGCCCACCACAATAGTTTTCCAGTTTACAGGAGGGATGGGTGCTGACCAAAAATAGTTGCCATGGATGGAGTTGGTATGTAGAAGCTATAGAGGAGGGCTGGAGAGATGGCCTAGCGGTTAAGAGCGCCGACCGCTCTTACAGAGGACCTGGGTTCGATCCCCAGCACCCACATGGCGGCCGAGAACCATCTGAAACTCCAATTCCAGGAGAACTCCAGTTCCAGGGGAATCCGAGACCCTCTTCTGACCTCCGCGGCATTGCACGACACGGGTGCACAAACTTGCATGCAGACAGTACATTCATACACATACGGAAATAAATAAAATTAATAAAAAAAAATTAAAAAAAAAAAGAAGCTATAGAGGAAAAGAACCATACTGAAGAAGGCTGAGCCACAGTAGTCTCATCTTGGCTACCTATATTGTATGATACCATATCACTTTTCATTATATTAGACTAATATTTCTCAAGTAATTTAAATGATGCTTTGCACACAGGATAGTCACATTGATCTTAGCTGCCCACCACACAGCCCATCGCTCACATTTAGTATTCTGCTTTCTGTTCATGGAGCTCACTAAGGAGTATACAATATGATGGAAGGTAAGATGGAGACACAGGTAGAGTATGTAGGCTATATAGTACCTTTAACCTGATACAAAATGTATAGTAGACCTAAAGCAGGAGGAAGAAAAGAAATTAGTTGTTAAAATATTAATAATTTGTTGAACTGTATAGTTCTGGACATAAATGCAGCCAATAAGTGAAGACAGTAAAAGTGAAAATACAAAACATCCTTCAACATATAGAAAAAGGGCATTAAGTTTTGACAAAATTCCTTTTTAATTTAAAATATACTTTTATTAATTCTTTGATAATTTCATACAATGTATTTTGATCATATTCAAAGAATTTGTAAAGCTCATCTCAAAGACACTTAATGTTTATATGTAGATAAATATAAAAATATTTTTCAAACAAATATTAATGGAGAAAAATATTTAACAAATCAAGTATCCAAATGGAATTTGCCTCTAGATGTTGGTGGTTTGTGGTGTTTTTTTTTTTTTTTTATTGTGTGGGAGTGACTGGAAGAATACTTAAAAAAAAAAAAGTTAAAAAAGCCGGGCATTGTGGCCCATACCTTTAATCCCAGCACTCGGGTGGTAGAGACAGGTGGATCTCTGTGAGTTCAAGGCCAGCCTGGTCTACAGAGTGAGCTCTAGGCCAGCTGGGACTAAAGGGAGACCCTGTCTCAAAAATACCAAAAAAAGAGAATACTTTTAATTTGATATCTTTATTAATTGTTTGAGAACATCATACTATGTGTTTTGATCATATTTTCTCCCTCCCCCAACTCCTTCCAAATCAATCCCCTACCTCCCTACACACCTATCTTCATGTTCATTTTATTTTTCTCCCACTGAGTCCAATATGCCTTGCCCAAATTTTCTTGAGTGTGGAACCTGCCCCAAGTGTCATCTACCTTACCAAGGGTCAGTTCCTTAAAGAAAACTGACTTTCCCAGCAGCTCCTAAATACCTATAGCTCCTTAGCTAAGGGTGGGACCTCATGTCCACCTCCCTCTCCCCTCCACATTGGAATTTTATCTGCCTAGAGCTTTAAAAGAATAATTTTGACAAAGGAAGTGGACAAAAGTTAATTTAAGGATAAATCACAAATTATTACAGTTTTGAGGGGGTATGTAATTGACAGTTTTTTCCAAATTTGTGACCTAAGCATTCTATAAGTGATAAATATCTCAGTTTTTTTTTTCAGTTTAAAAAAATTTCAAATGAGCTTACCACCTGACTCAGTCATTCCACTCCTGGGTATATGCCCACAAGCTCATCTTACCACAGAGATACATGCACAGCCATGTTTATTGCAGCTCTCTTCACAATAGCAAAAAGCTGGAGCCAACACAAGTGCCCCTCAACTGATGAGTGGGTAGAGAAAATGTGGTAGATCTACACAATGGAGTTCTATTCAGAAGTAAAGAAAGATGACATCATGAACTTTGCTGGTAAATGGATGGAACTAGGAGATATTTTGTTAAGTGAAGTGTAGGCATTCTTTTGGTAGAAGCACTTAAAAGCAGTTTTCAAGCAGCCAAGCCTTGACCCCCCGCTGTTATTCTCACAGACCTGTGAAGCCTGAGCTGTCTTTGATCCCTTAGGAAAGAACTTTGATCTGGAATATAGCCTGAGGTTCCCTTGTCCCAATTGCCTGCCCCAGCCCCCCAATTGTGTGTACGTGTTCCAGCCCATGCATGGGTTGGTATAAAAGCCTTGAGTTCCAACATTAAACATGAGTCTATCTCCTGGACTTTCTCTGAGTCCGTATCTTTCTTTTCTTGTAGGGTATCTTTCCGAGGTTCCCTCCCTTCTTGCCAGAGCTAAGCCTAGGGACTGTCAGCCTGCAGGCAGGAGATAGCCCTGAAGCTTGCAGCCTTGTGAAGCTGCCAGCCTGGTTCTAGGAGAGAAGAATATCATATGGATTGCAGCCACGCTTGACTAAATGACAAACAAATGAAAGAAACAACCAACAGTGAAGTAACACCGTCCCTGAAAAACAAACAACGAACGGTATTCCTCATCTGTGGATGCGAGTGCCAATTACCTAGTTGTATTTCTTGTGCAGTGCTCCTTGAACTTTTGTCCAAGTAGTTGTGAGTGATGCATATTGGAAAGAAGAAGAAGAAGAAGAACAACAACAACAACATCAACAACAACAACAACATCAACAACAACAACAACAACAACAGAAAAGACTGGGTCAAAGAACTGACTGAAATGGTGAACTTCTGCTCAAAACAGTCACTAGAATTTTGAGAAAGACTGAGAAAAGATGAAAAACATGTTTGGCAGAATGCATGAGCTCTGGTGGGGTGGGGGGGTAAGGAGGGGGACATGGGTCTAGATTTGATTTGTAACATAATCTTGTACAAAAATATATAAAACAATAAAAAAATTAAAAAATTTCACCAAAATAATTTTAGAATAATGGTTTCAAGACCTTTTAGCAATAGAATTAAAAAATCATACTTTTGGGGTAACGCTAAAGATCAAAGAATAATTTAAAGCTGGACACTTTGGGTTTGCATCAGGTTACCCTAGACACATCTGTGCGCCAAATGAGAATGCAAAGCATTTCACCATAGCGCGCATCATTTGATGGTAGAATACACTGAAGAGTTATTCCTAACAGCTTTATTTCCTGTTCACATTTAGGCATATAATAAGGAATGTGAAGAAGTTCTACTTTGAAAGTTTCTCAGTTTCAATAGCCAAAAAGTAATGATGTCTATTTTCAGAAAGGATACTCACATCCCCTGAGCTGGTAGATGCAATATTTAAATGCTTATTTTTTAAATGTGTAAACACTCATTCTACATAAGCAAGACCCTTTCCCAGCAAACCTGTATACTCAAATTAACCTCTGGTATTGAGTAGAAAAACTGCAAAATGTCTTATTTCTTTTTTTAAAGCCAATTTTTGTTGAAGCTCTGTGCATTTCATACGAAATTTCTAATCAAGTCTAGACCCATTCCCCTTCCTTGCCCCCCACCCCACCAGGGCTCACGCATTCTGCCGAACATGTTTTTCATTTTTTCTCAGTGTCTTTTAAAATTTTCAATGCAGAAGTTTACTGTTTTGAGCAGAAGTTCACTGTTTCAGTCAGTTCTTTGACCCACTTTTTTTTGTTGTTCCTTCCAATCTGAATCACTCCAAAATATGCATACATGCATACCACATATATCTTTTAGCATCTTCAGCTTATGATTTCTTTTTTTTTTTTCTTTTTTTATTAGGATGAAAGATGCTGTGTTTGAAGGCTCTTCCTTGGCAAGCCCAAACAACCATCAGTCTTGCCCTTGTGCTCCACACTGTGGTTTTCCCTTCCCATGCTCACCAAATGAGGTCCAGTAAGCACCATGTCCTGTCTGGATCCTTCTGTACTGGTCTCTGTGATACAGTCTGGGTAGTCCAACAATGGCAGTCTATATGCTGAAGAGGCTGAAACCCCAGTAGTAGCTCAGTACACAAGCTGGATGTCAGCCTCAGCAGTCCCCATCTAGCACAGAAGGTTTGGAGGATTCTTAGAGAGACCTGAATCTTCAGTCCATATTGGAAGGTTGAAAAGCTGTGTCTCATATCTTTGAAGGATGGCAAAAGCAGTGGCAGCCTTCGGGTAGCTGTACTTGCTGGTTAGGCAGGGAAAACAACTGTGCTCCTTTTTTTTTTTTTTTTTTTTTTTTTACTAAGATCTCAAGGTTTTTTTGTTTTGTTTTGTTTTGTTTTGTTTGTCCCAACTGGCCTGGAGCTCACTCTATAGACCAGGCTGGCCTTGAGCTCACAGAGATGTACCTGCCTCTGCCTCCTGAATGCTGGGATTAAAGGCATAGGCCACCACACCTGGCAGATCTCAAGTTTTATACCTGAACAATTTCACAGGCCTTACTAATTATTTATTTCTGGTTATACTTTCCTTTTGGATGTTTAAGGCCACACTGTTAGCCCATATTAACCAAAGTTTTTGTTTTCTCAAGGTCAGTTGAGGATCTGGTCCTCAGGTTTGAGGGGAGGAACCCCTGGCTCCTTTTGGCTTTTCATTTACCAGTTCCATCCACCTGAGGACAAAGTCAGGTCCTGCTAGACCAGGCTTCCCTTTTTGAAGCAAGAGCAGACTTTCCTCTTTATAGACTGGACACTGGCTGAAGTCCTATTAGTGTAAAATGTCTTCTACATACTGATATGTTTACTACATTAAATGCGGAAAATATTGCCGAGAAAGCTAGATTTATTGTCTCTTAGAAAAACCCACCAGAAGAAAATAATTGTGCTGTGTGAAATAATAACAAAGTGGACTGAAGAAAGAAAACAAAACTATTATGCTGCTTTAGAATGTAAACTAAGATGGCAAGAAGTGACTTATGTTCTCCCATTTTTAAAAATTATAGACTCATAGGAAGGTGCAAAGGTCATATAAAAAAGCAGAACAAGGGGCTGGAGAGATGGCTGACCCGTTAAGAGAACTGACTACTCTGCTCAACACAGAGGACCTGGGTTCGATTCCCAGCATCTACATGGGAGCTAACAACTGTCTGTTAAATCTAGTTCCAGAGGACCTGATGCCCTCTTCTGGCATATGCAGGCATTGCATGACATGAGGGCACTTACATGCATGTAGGTAATACACTCATACGCATAAAGTAAAAATAATAAAATATTAAAAAAGAAAAGCAAAGTGTACGCCCCACCCACTTTCCAACCAAAGTGACATCTTACACAACTATAGTGTAATACCAAAACCAGCAAAAGTGGCATTAGTACATTGTGTACGTCTATGACATTTGCCACTTGAGTAAATTCACAGATTAGCCACAACAATCAAGAAACAGAACTAGGCCATTACTACTGAACTTTCTCTTCTCTTCCTCTTTTAGTTGTACACTTACAAATTCAAATTTTGATGAATATGTAGTTGATAGATGTATAGTAATTGTTTATACTTATGGGGTACAGAGCAGCATTTAAAGATATATTTGGAATGTATAATGATCAAACCAGAGTAAATCATGAATCTCAGACATATACCATTTCTTTTCACTATCAGATTCTTTATTGTATTAGGTGGATATTATTTAGCTAGAGTTATCCTACTGTGGGGTGGAATATGAGAACCGATCCCTTCCATCCCACTGCACTTCTGTACCAATTCATCCTCGTGTCTCCATTTCCCCCACACCATTCCCAGGCTCTAGTCACCACCATTCTATTCTCTACTTCTTTTAGATCAACTTTAGTCAACATGTAAGTGTTAACAAGAATTATCTATCTATCATCTATCTATCTATCTATCTATCTATCTATCTATCTATCTATCTATCTATCTATCTATCTATCTATCTATCTATCTATTGTGGTACTGGGAGTTGAACCCAGGCTTTAAACATGCTAAGCAAGTATTCTACCACCGAGTTATATCCAAAGCCCAGCACCTGTCTCTCTATGCCCAAAATATTTCTTAGTTTCTTGTTCTTTCTCTCCCTTCTTTCTGTCCTTTTATAGCTGCCACATGACCACCCCACTCTCACTACCATCTGTAACCTCTTGTAGCCACTAATTTGTTCCCTGTCTCTAATTATGTCATCTCAAGAACATTAAATAGAATCATACAGGATGTGACCTTTAGAAATTGTTCCCCCCCCACACACACAGCATGACTCTTCCAGTTCATGCAAGTCATTGTGTGCCTGATCATTTTACCCCTTTTGATTGGTGGAAACACGCAGCTGTGTCATTTCCATGTGGTAAGTGTATGTTAACGTCAAGACGTCGCTGACCTGTTTTTCTACATGCTTGCCAGCTTCGTATAAGAGATCTAGCCTCTCAGCATCTCCACCCGGGTCTGCCACTGCAGAGGGCTAAACACTGATGGCATCCTGACTTTAAACTTTTTTTTTTTAATTTTATTTATTTTTGTATGTGTATGAATGTACTGTCTGCATGTAGGTCTGTGCACCCTTGTCGTGCAATGCCGCGGAGGTCAGAAGAGGGTCTCCGATTCCCCTGGAACTGGAGTTCTCCTGGAACTGGAGTTACAGACGGTTCTCAGCCGCCATGTGGGTGCCGGGGATCGAACCCGGGTCCTCTGCAAGAGCAGTCGGTGCTCTTAACCACTAGGCTATCTCTCCAGCCCCGTGACTTTAAACTTTTTTCCCCTGCTTTGACTATCATTTCATGTATGCGCTGTCATCTGTATCATCTCTTCAAAGGGGCTATGCCTATTTATTTTATTTTATTTTATTTTATTTTTAATTTTTTTGGTCTTTTTTTGAGACAGGGTCTCCCTATAGCCCCCAGCTGTCCTGGAACTCACTCTGTAGACCAGGCTGGCCTTGAACTCACAAAGATCCAACTGCCTCTGCCTCCCGAGTGCTAGGATTAAAGGCATGTGCCACCATGCCCGGCACCTATTTATTTTAAATATATGGATAGGACAGCAAGTAATATTGCAATTTTTGTTTTATATGTATGAGTGTTATGTCTGCATGTATGTAAATGTATCATGTCATGCTTGTGGAGTACAGAAGAGGTCTTCAGATTCCCTGAAACTGGAGTTACAGACAGTTTGTGGATGCTGGGATTTGATTCAGGTCTTCTGCAAGACCTGCCAGTGCTCTTAGTCACTAAGCTATCTCTCCAGCCCCATATATTCCTTTTTTAATAGAGAGCCTTTGTGACAAAACTCTAGGTACTGTATAGAAGACAATTGTAAAGCACATACTATTTGATAGTTAACAACTACTAGCAAAGTTTAAATGCACGCCGAAACAGCACAAAGTACAAATTATACAAACTCAAATGAACAGAATGGAACACAAAATTAAACCATAAATGTTTAAAAAATAAACTAAAATAATAAGTCAGGTAATAATTGTAAGAAGATACAGGGCTGAGGGGATAGTGCAGCTGTTAAAGGGTGAGGCTAAGAACCGCAAAAAAAAAAGAAGATGCAAAGAAAGGGCTTTTTAATACTATTTTTCCAGAAAAATGTATAAAATAATTTGATGTACTATACATGCGCATCATAATCAGAAGACTAAAAAGATAAGTAACCTATGCACATATCTATACAGAGAATTAATTTTTCAAGTGGCTTTCCTTTATTCTTGTTTTCTCTCTTTGCAAAAAGAAAGTTATAGACTTGACATAATATGGTAAATTTACTTATTACAGGGAACCAAATGTTTATGTGGCATTCTTGAAAGTAGCTGATAAATCAGAATAATTAGATTAATTTAGATGGAATTTTTCATTAAATCACCCAACTAATGTTTAGTAAGCACTCATTCCATAGCTTTATTAAGTACTGTAAGACTAGGGGTCCATGACAGAAAAAAATTATATGATTTTAAGTGGCTTAAATTATAATAGAGAAAGAAACAAATCTACAAAACCCTCTAGTGCACTAATGCTTCTTTGAAATTTTTAAAGAAAATGAATGGTATCTTATGCCTCAGGATAGTCAACTCTGAATTCATAACAATACAAAATATAACAATATAAAGTAGCAAAATCATTTTGAATATTTGCTTGAAAATATTTTAAATTCTTAACTAGAAAACATAGAAAACTAAGAAATAGATGAAAGGGATAGTAGTTAAAAGCAACATTTTATAATTTGTAGTTTTATTTTTTGTTTTTCACTTGATCTATCAATTTCTTCAAAACATTGAATTTACTTTTGGCCTAGAAAACCACCCTGTGTATCTGTTGTGTACTCTAGACATCCATATATTGTATTTAATCACACATTTATGTCCACACACTAGGGTGTACAGTGGACCCGACTGAATGTCATTTTAGAATTCAAGAAGGCATGGTGGATAATTGCTTACCACAAATTTGGTATATTTTTCAGACAAAGGTCTCAAGGAAGAATAAAGGGCTTATGTAAGATAATTCTGCTCCCTCAAGATCTGGAGAGTTGTTGGGAAGGGACAGGAAAGAATTGCTCTGTGTATTTCACTCAGAACTTAATGTAAGTACANAAAAAAAAAAAAAAAAAAAAAAAAAAAAAAAAAAAAAAAGGAAGAAATAAGAAGGTATGGTGTGTGGTAAAGGCATTAACATGTAAAGGTTATATAGCCTTTTTAAGGTATCTGCATTTTCTTTCATGAGGTTACATTCCTGTGTGGAAGAATTTAGAGTGGTTAACTAGAAATGCAAAGGCAGGGCCTACCTTCTTACAGTGTGACACGATCACCCCTAAGAAGAGCAGCACTGTAGCGAAGCACGCATTATGCTTTACATTGCCAAGTTGCTTGGAATCTTCCCAGTGGGATTCCTATGGTTGAGAAAAGCATATTTCAGACTTGTCATAGAGATTTTTATGTGTTCTGCTTAGCATATTGTGTCTGAGGTGGCTTTGGGGTTTTAGGGCTGGAAAGTACACTTGTTATTATAGGCTGTAAGAGCTTTTGGAAACAGCAATCTCACTGCATTCTTGAGAGGAACATGTCACATGTGCACTCAGAAAGTCATACAGATTAGCATAGATGTAATACCTTTTTAATACAAAGACTTTAACGTATTAAGCATAGAGATGGTTTTAGAAGATTCAATACTTCTGGAATCCATGTAAAAAGTTATATGCTGTAAACAAGACAAAGTAATAGAGAGCAGAGCAGCTTTGAAAGAAAGACTTCCAGTTCCTACTCTAATAAATTGTCTTTTATTAAAGGTTTTCAAGGACCCTGAACTTGTTAGTCTTTTTATTAAACACTTATTCAAAATGTGCTGGTAATGTCTACTATTGGGTTTTATTTGGCTTTCTTCCCTATTTTTATGAGTACATGTAAACTATTATTTGAGATAATTGATCACAAATCTTCAGCAATTTATGGAAATAAGGAGGGATCAAATGATATCAGACATAGTTTTCTTTCACGACTGTAGTAAGACTTCTCTCAGTTTCATGGGAAAATGAACATTATTTTCTTAGACTAAGACACTTTAGACAAACAGAAGGAAACACAACGCTATAGTTTGCTGATTATCTACTTGAAAACCTTTTGTTTTAGATAGACAAGATACACCGAGGACCAAAACTACCAAACTAAACTAATCACTGAAACAGGTAATCAAAACAACTAGGGTGGGGACAGAGAGAGGGAAAGAGAGAAAGGAGGAGAGACAGAAAGAGAGAGAGAGAGAGAGAGAGAGAGGGAGAAAGAGAGAGAGAGAGAGGCTATGTTGTATCAGTGATCCTATAGATGATCTCTGATGATCAAGCATGGGCATCCATTTTCTTTCTTAGTTTTTCCATCTATGGGATAATTATGAGAAAACAATTCATGACTCTCATACCTGTAGAGTAATCTGAAAGTACAAGAAAAATATTTTAAAAATAGAATATGCCTACATAAGTCATCTGTCCTTAGTCCTTGGTTTTTCTTATGACTGTGCATTTTTAAAGGCATCTTGTAAGCCATCTTATTTTAACCTGAGGCATTAAGAGTGATTTTCAAACATTAGTATCTAAATGTATTTGAAATTGAGTTTTTAATCCTTACAAATGAACCATACCCCATATGAGTGTCTTAATAAAGGTTGTGTCTGTTTGTATATGTGTTTATGCCCACAAATGTGTGCATGTATTTGCATAATTTTCACCTCTGTGAAGAATTTCAGCAGCCACTTGTGTCAAATTCTCCTGTGTCCAGTCTCAAACATATTAATGTTTTACTATGATTGTTAAAACAACAACATATTTTCTTCAATTTCTGTCTCACCAACCATATGCTTTCCTGGAGGTATTGGGAATTTATCAATTCATTTATGTTGCTTGTTCACTAAGCTAGAAAGATCAGTGCAGTTCTACTGGGAATGTAATGAGGTATGTGTGTGGAAACTGTGTGTGTTCTTCTTCTCTTGCTGGAACTGTTGCTGTTTTACAGATCTAGGTGGGATTCAGGGATGGGATGGATACCTTCTGACTTACTTCATCAGAAGCATGTTGGAAATTTCAGACTTATTCACAAATACACAGACTAAAATCAAGCTCCAACTCACCAGCAGAGCAAGATGAATCAGCAAAGACCAAAGTAAAGAGGGTGTGGAACCCTGAAGTCCCAGTGGTAAGGAAGGTGTTCCACAGGGGACAGAGGAGTGTCCTCAAGTTCTTTTCACCAACAAGCTAAAGTCGAATTTCACTGAGCTCTTTGGTTCATGGGTGTTGACGGTCCTCAAGCACTTCACAGTTAGCCTAAGAGAGAACCATGAGAAAGCTACTTGCAAAACTAGTTAGCTGTCATTTGAAGAACCAAGTGCTATGTTTTATGACACTTTCACATTCATAAGTTAAAATCTCTCGACTTATGCTATATCTTTCTTGAAGCCCTGGAGCAGTTTCCAAATAATAGTGTTTTAATGTGATTCACTCTTGACATTTTAAGACATTCTGGAAAGCACCAAAGGAAGAAGCTTTAAACCAGCATTCTAATCTAATACCACCTGTCTCTGATACTAGCTAAAACTGGTTTTATGGAGATGTGAGCAAACAGTTCTGCAAACTTATATGTACATATGAGAATTATATTGTAGTGCGATTGAAGAAGGTTGAGCTTTCTTGTAAGTATGTTAACGAGGTGTGTGTGTGTGTGTGTGTGTGTNTGCAAAGCATTTCACCATAGCGCGCATCATTTGATGGTAGAATACACTGAAGAGTTATTCCTAACAGCTTTATTTCCTGTTCACATTTAGGCATATAATAAGGAATGTGAAGAAGTTCTACTTTGAAAGTTTCTCAGTTTCAATAGCCAAAAAGTAATGATGTCTATTTTCAGAAAGGATACTCACATCCCCTGAGCTGGTAGATGCAATATTTAAATGCTTATTTTTTAAATGTGTAAACACTCATTCTACATAAGCAAGACCCTTTCCCAGCAAACCTGTATACTCAAATTAACCACTGGTATTGAGTAGAAAAACTGCAAAATGTCTTATTTCTTTTTTTAAAGCCAATTTTTGTTGAAGCTCTGTGCATTTCATACGAAATTTCTAATCAAGTCTAGACCCATTCCCCTTCCTTGACCCCCACCCCACCAGGGCTCACGCATTCTGCCGAACATGTTTTTCATTTTTTCTCAGTGTCTTTTAAAATTTTCAATGCAGAAGTTTACTGTTTTGAGCAGAAGTTCACTGTTTCAGTCAGTTCTTTGACCCACTTTGTTTTGTTGTTCCTTCCAATCTGAATCACTCCAAAATATGCATACATGCATACCACATATATCTTTTAGCATCTTCAGCTTATGATTTATTATTTTTTCTTTTTTTATTAGGATGAAAGATGCTGTGTTTGAAGGCTCTTCCTTGGCAAGCCCAAACAACCATCAGTCTTGCCCTTGTGCTCCACACTGTGGTTTTCCCTTCCCATGCTCACCAAATGAGGTCCAGTAAGCACCATGTCCTGTCTGGATCCTTCTGTACTGGTCTCTGTGATACAGTCTGGGTAGTCCAACAATGGCAGTCTATATGCTGAAGAGGCTGAAACCCCAGGAGTAGCTCAGTACACAAGCTGGATGTCAGCCTCAGCAGTCCCCATCTAGCACAGAAGGTTTGGAGGATTCTTAGAGAGACCTGAATCTTCAGTCCATATTGGAAGGTTGAAAAGCTGTGTCTCATATCTTTGAAGGATGGCAAAAGCAGTGGCAGCCTTCGGGTAGCTGTACTTGCTGGTTAGACAGGGAAAACAACTGTGCTTTTTTTTTTTTTTTTTTTTTTTACTAAGATCTCAAGGTTTTTTTGTTTTGTTTTGTTTGTCCCAACTGGCCTGGAGCTCACTCTATAGACCAGGCTGGCCTTGAGCTCACAGAGATCTACCTGCCTCTGCCTCCTGAATGCTGGGATTAAAGGCATAGGCCACCACACCTGGCAGATCTCAAGTTTTATACCTGAACAATTTCACAGGCCTTACTAATTATTTATTTCTGGTTATACTTTCCTTTTGGATGTTTAAGGCCACACTGTTAGCCCATATTAACCAAAGTTTTTGTTTTCTCAAGGTCAGTTGAGGATCTGGTCCTCAGGTTTGAGGGGAGGAACCCCTGGCTCCTTTTGGCTTTTCATTTACCAGTTCCATCCACCTGAGGACAAAGTCAGGTCCTGCTAGACCAGGCTTCCCTTTTTGAAGCAAGAGCAGACTTTCCTCTTTATAGACTGGACACTGGCTGAAGTCCTATTAGTGTAAAATGTCTTCTACATACTGATATGTTTACTACATTAAATGCGGAAAATATTGCTGAGAAAGCTAGATTTATTGTCTCTTAGAAAAACCCACCAGAAGAAAATAATTGTGCTGTGTGAAATAATAACAAAGTGGACTGAAGAAAGAAAACAAAACTATTATGCTGCTTTAGAATGTAAACTAAGATGGCAAGAAGTGACTTATGTTCTCCCATTTTTAAAAATTATAGACTCATAGGAAGGTGCAAAGGTCATATAAAAAAGCAGAACAAGGGGCTGGAGAGATGGCTGACCAGTTAAGAGAACTGACTACTCTGCTCAACACAGAGGACCTGGGTTCGATTCCCAGCATCTACATGGGAGCTAACAACTGTCTGTTAAATCTAGTTCCAGAAGACCTGATGCCCTCTTCTGGCATATGCAGGCATTGCATGACATGAGGGCACTTACATGCATGTAGGTAATACACTCATACGCATAAAGTAAAAATAATAAAATATTAAAAAAGAAAAGCAGAGTGTACGCCCCACCCACTTTCCAACCAAAGTGACATCTTACACAACTATAGTGTAATACCAAAACCAGCAAAAGTGGCATTAGTACATTGTGTACGTCTATGACATTTGCCACTTGAGTAAATTCACAGATTAGCCACAACAATCAAGAAACAGAACTAGGCCATTACTACTGAACTTTCTCTTCTCTTCCTCTTTTAGTTGTACACTTACAAATTCAAATTTTGATGAATATGTAGTTGATAGATGTATAGTAATTGTTTATACTTATGGGGTACAGAGCAGCATTTAAAGATATATTTGGAATGTATAATGATCAAACCAGAGTAAATCATGAATCTCAGACATATACCATTTTTTTTCACTATCAGATACTTTATTGTATTAGGTGGATATTATTTAGCTAGAGTTATCCTACTGTGGTGTGGAATATGAGAACCGATCCCTTCCATCCCACTGCACTTCTGTACCAATTCATCCTCGTGTCTCCATTTCCCCCACACCATTCCCAGGCTCTAGTCACCACCATTCTATTCTCTACTTCTTTTAGATCAACTTTAGTCAACATGTAAGTGTTAACAAGAATTATCTATCTATCTATCATCTATCTATCTATCTATCTATCTATCTATCTATCTATCTATCTATCTATCTATCTATCTATCGTGGTACTGGGAGTTGAACCCAGGCTTTAAACATGCTAAGCAAGTATTCTACCACCGAGTTATATCCAAAGCCCAGCACCTGTCTCTCTATGCCCAAAATATTTCTTAGTTTCTTGTTCTTTCTCTCCCTTCTTTCTGTCCTTTTATAGCTGCCACATGACCACCCC